>CM067066.1:37923454-38235954 GCA_033980235.1 Diadema setosum | reverse complement strand
ACTGTCTAACGTTAGCGATGTCACGATTTCAACAACTGTCAGACACTTACTCAATTCAGGAAGGTGCAAAAGTCCATTTATATTCCAATACACAAAGTCACAACGTGTGTCTCGCCGAATAACTGGTGGTAGTGTGTGGTGACAAAGCCGAGTATTTCGGCAGTAAAAGTAGCTGCTGCAGAAGAAAATGTCTACCACTTTCTGCTCGCATTATTACACTGCCAGCAGTTAAGTCAAGTGGTGACTTGATAGGCACGCTTCACATGAAAGTTTACCCAGAAACATGAAAAATCCCACGATGCCAGGTGCTAGAGTGGGGAATGGGGAGGGGTGGAGAGAGAGAGAGACCAATCAACAGAAGAAACCGCGCGTACTGGCGCATTCTCGGAGGTCATGAACAGTCTGGGGTCTTGGAGATGAACAGAGAAGGAATGTTTAATTAAAGATAGCTCAAGTCGAAGACCCAGGATTACAAACGTTGATTCTTTTTTCCCCTTTCATGAAACATGCCTTCACGTTTAGAAATGGTTGCACTCCTTAAAAAAAAGTCTCCTGCGATTTTTGTGAACTTAATATAGCCGTTTAAAACATCAAACTTACCATGAAAGTGTTACTACTTGTGATACAATAGTTAATACTATACCTATTGCTTTAATCATATCTATATAACACAAATTTGACTACCAATGACAATAAAAAATACTTGTATTTATTTTGTGCGGAGATTTTTTTTTTGTCTTTATCCTGACTAGTTCCTATGAAATTTCTAATGTTTTTACGGCAGCATCAACAGCCTAAAATAAATTACTGACAGATTTATAGATTATAAAATTTTTGGCAACCACCCATTTGAACGTCAGGCATGAAAAGCTCCTGATATTCAGCAAAAACAACTCAACAGATCAGAGACAAAGTTCCTTCAAATTTTGAGAAGTAGCACGCAGATTTGCTGGGCGTGGTAGGGTCCATGCTTTGAGATCGTCACAGTCGTGTTGTCACCAGGGAGGTGGAGTGTCTCTCTTCCACCTCCCTGTTGTCACGGAGTATCGGGAAGTTCTCACAAACTCCAGGATCACCCCTCCCTGCCAACTCCATGTTGCTCCCAGGGAGGCGGGAAGAGTCTCTTCCCACCTCTCTGTTGCTCCCCAACATGCATCGTGAATGCGTGGCGTTTCTTGTCACCGTCATCAGTATCCGAGGCTGCTTTGTATTTGTCTTGGAATATTGATTCTTCTTGTCAAGACATGAGTGTAGTAATCGTTTTGCATGGCTATGTAAAAAAATTGTGATACAACGTGTACTCAACTCGTCTTTGTGATTTTTTTCTTCAGTCCAAAAGGAAGACAAAATAGTATCATGACGTTTGCAATTGTTCGAAAGATCTGCTTTTGATAACTCATACTCAGTCATACTAGTTGTTTTCCCGCTCCCAGGCCCTCCAATTTTATTGAGCAATCCACACGCGCGCGCAAATTCCTTTGCCATGTGGTTTTGCCAGCCAGCTGTCGGAATGTGCTTTGAAGTTACATTTCAGCCTGGCCTGGCTGGCATGAATGGGTGTCGAGTTTCAATCAATACCTACTGTTGTTTTATTCTTGTATTTGAACATGTCGTTTCACCTGACAACACACTGAGATCGGGAAGGTGTAGGGCTATAGAGGGAAGAGGTTTTTGTTGTGTGTTGCAACCTAATCCGGGCAATTAACCCCAGGGGGCAATTACCCCCCCCCCCCCTCCCCCGAATACTGGTTAATGGTAAGGTTAGAGTAAAGATTAGGGTTAGGTTTAGGGTGAGGAGTTTGGGTTATGGTTAGGATTAGGGCCAGGGGAAGGTATTGCCCAGAAAGAAAAGAGGGACGCGCTTTTGTTCTTGGTCAAATCGATTTTCCTAGGTGATGCTGTGGAGCTAGAAAGGAACAAAAAAAGCAATTATGATGTCTGGCGTACTTCCGGGACGTCTTATTTTTCTTGCACTCTAAAATTTCCTATTGTTTGGCGTTATCAATGTCGTTAATTGTTGTATAGTTACCCTCTTTCGCATTATAAACTTAAAGTCCATAGAACATTCATACGCATTAAGATCACACTCGAAAAGCTATACTGGTGTATAGTTTGAACACAGCAAAATGAAATAACGAATATCCCGCAGATTTTCCAAAATTACGCGTCATGTGGGTCAATTCATTTTCTTTTCTTTTTTTTTTTTCATTTGTCTTCTTGTCGATGTGGGGGGTAGATTCAGGATATATTACTTTTCCTTTTCCCCTTTCCGCCCGATGCGATTACTCCTGGTGCTGACATTCTTTCTGCTCGTCTTCCGATTACAAGTTATACTGTTGTTGTAAATAAATGCGCATGGAGCCCCAGCTGTATCGAAAAAAAAAAAAAAGTTATCTAAAGTTGACCTTCAAATACAAGTAAAATCTGAATCAATTTAATGGTACGGGCTCGCGGTTTCAATCCCCTCGAAGCCCGATATTTGCCTTTCAGCAAGACACTTTATCCACAAAAGGCCAGGGCTCCACACTAACTTTTATTTCGGTGGCCCGAAAAGAAAAACAAACAAGCAAAACTACCGGTCCTACTAAACATAGAAAAATAAATATCAAGTATTACTGAAGTGATACAGGTATACCCACGTCTAAATAAATGAATAGAAAATTTAGTCATCTTATACCGTTATTCTGAGTTCTAAGATTTCGCAAATAGGCTTATAGATTATAATAAAAGTTGATGCCTATTAAAGTGGTCAAAATTGCGTTTGAAATGAGAAAGTGGGAGCATTTGCAGACATTGTAAACATCCGACATTTGTTTTAGCATCGTGAAGAGGGAAAAGTTACCGTTATTTATTTCTGATGGAAATTCAAGCAATCATCCAACATTTACAAGTATTTTAACACCTTCCGGACGTGAAAGCAAACATCCGCTCTTTATTTTATCATCTATGAGCCGATTGATACCGTTAATCATTTCCAAACGTACAAACAACAATCTGTTACTTATTTTAGCATCGTACGGAGCAGAATATTACCGTTATTCATCTCCAAATTCAAAAGCAAACACCCGACATTCATTTTATGATCGAAGGAGCCGAATGTCACTGCTGTCCACTTTCGAAAGTGAAATGAATCATCTGACATATTTCAGCATCGCACGGAGCCGAATGTTATACTGTTTTTCACATTCAAACGTCAAGGCAGACATCCGACATTTACTTTAACATCAAACGCAACTGAGTGTTATTGTTATTCATTTCGAAATGTTAAATAGCAAATGTCTGATATTTATTTTAGCATCTTAATTATGGAGCAGAATGTCGATACTGCTTTTCACTTCCGAACGTTCAAGCAATCATCTGACATTTATTTTGGCATCTTCCGAAGCCGAATGTTATTGAGCACTATTTACTTTCGAACGTAAAAGCGAACATTCGGCATTTCATCGTCGAATATATACGGAGCTGAATATCATTGTTATTCATTTCCGAACGTCAAAGGGATCATTCGACATACATTTTAGTATCTTCCGGAGCTGACTAATATTGCCATTTACTTTCGAACGTAAAAGCGAACATCCAGCAATTATTTCATCATCGTACTGAGTTGAATACTATTGTTATTCATTTCCGAACGCCAAAGCAAACATTCAACATTTATTTTAGCATCTTCCGGAGCTGATCATTATTGCTATTTACTTTCGAACATAAAAGCAAACATCCGACAGTTATTTAGCATCGTATGGAGCAAAATATTACTTGTATTCACTTCCGAGCGTAAAAACAATTATCTGACAATTATTTCAGCATCTTCTGGAGCCGAATGTTGTTGCTATTCACTTTCGAAAGTAAAAGCAAATATCCAACATTCATCTCATCGTTGTACGAAGTTGATTATTATTGTTATTCATTCCGAACGCCAAAGGGATAATTCGACATTAACTTTAGCATCTTCCGGAGCTGAATATTATTGTTATTTACTTTCGAACGTAAAAGTAAATTTCCGGCATTTATTCTATCATCGTACGTAGTTGAATATCATTATCATTTATATTCGACCGTCAAAGCAAACATTCGACATTTATTTCAGCATCTTTCGGAGCCGTATTTTATCCTTATTCATTTCCGAACGCAAAATCAAATATCTGACATTAATTTCAGCACCGTACGGAGCTGAATCTTACCATTATTCATTTCCAAAAGTATCAGCAAACATCCGGCATTTATTTTTGTATAATACGGAGTCGAATATTACCGTTATTCATTTCCAAAATTAAGAGCAAACATCTGACATTTATTCTAGCAGCTTACGGAGCCGATAGTTACCGCTGTTCATTTTCAAAACTAAAGGCAAACATCCGGCTTTTTTGGTGGCCCGGCGTGCGTTTTTGGCGACGCCGGTCGCAAATTAACAATTCGCGAAATCGTGATTCGATTCGCGAAAAGACTCCGCTAAATCGCTACACTCGGCAGGGGCTACGTCGTCCTTTCACCAGGTCTCGTTTCAAAACCAAAATCTCGCGTGAATTCTTGCGTTACCTATCGTTAATTTTAACGAAACATCGTTAATTTGCGATAGGGATCGTTACTCATCGTTACTCATCGTTACTCATCGTTACTACAAACGTTAATTTTCCCGATCGTTACTTTGCGTTACTAACGATTCGGGTGAAAGCGCTTGCGTTAATGAAACGTTAATGTTGATTAACGCAAAGTTTATTTTGGTATATACTGTAGACACAACTTATCATGCAAAGTTGATCCCTACAGTGTAAATGTTTTAATGCATTGCATCTATACAGGGGAATGGAATAGCTCATTGCAAGGTCCATTTCAAAGAGAGAAAATACCAAAACATACATGTAAATTTGAAAACATGGATTGACAGGTTTAGTTGTGATGCAAATATTCACATAGGTCACTACACATACAAACTGTATATGCAGTTGACAGGTGTAAAGAACTTCAAAAAGGTGAATTTCAGTATCTGTACTTTCCAAGTAAACTCTTAATCTGTCAATGCTTGGTCAAAATCTTGATTTGTCTCATTCAGATATTTTAGCATCTACCCTCAAGAATTCAAAAGAGATATTGAAGTACTAAAACATAAAAAAAAGAGAAAAATACAGGACTGTGTGCATGACGTAGGTCAGTCAGGCAGAGTATGTTATAGGAACATGGCAAATAAGAGTAAAAGACACTCTCTGAAATATGATTTTCTTTGTTACTGTAGAAATTAATACTGATACTTGATTACACTGGAGAGAGGAGAGTTTGGCTGTTCATTATGTGCTTTCTGCAGAGAGGGTGATTTAAAGAAAAAATTGGAAGTCTCAACAACATACCATTACAACAGAGGAAAATTGTGTACTGACATTTATGTATAATTGGTATCAGAGCAAAATTGATTTATAAAGTGGTGATAAAGTACTGGAGGGGCCTACATTCATCCATTGTGATCATTACAGAGCTCATCTCCTACACTGCAAATGTTCCCTATGTCACCCTTGAGATAGGTTATGATACGAGAGGTGATACACTTCACATGCTGCTCTATTGATGTTTGCATGGAAACATCTTTTTCTCGGCGGCGTCACTGCTAAAAACTTTATACACATAAAGTTTGCTAGCGAAGTGCATTTGGTAAACATGTTCATAGTCGCTGCATGTTTCAATGTTACGCATGCCCTTTTCTATATTAGGAGGAGAAACCAGTACAGTGAACCGAACTCCAAACTGCACTTTCTAAAATGTTATTAGCGGACACTCTTCATGAGTTAAAAGCCGTTGATGAGGTTGATGAACCATTGAATTTGTTCGTTATCTTGAATACGTTTTTGGTATTTTCCCTGAAAGTTCTTTCACATTTCTACAGTGAAATGTTAACTGAACAAATTGTAGCTTCCCCCAGGCAGTGTCATACATCATGATGTATTTTTGGCTGCAAGTTGTTATAAATAGCCCAGCTGGGTCTAAAAATAACAGTGTACCACTATTTATAGCACCCGTTGTCTATAAATAGCCTTTCAATTACTTACTCACTGTTTACCTATCCATCAGCGTAGAATTCCTAATGGGGTGATCCAATGCGCCAAGGGAAGGCTTGGGTGTGGGAGCGGAGCTCATCTTCAAACCACTCAAATATTAAAGTGTTCGCCTGGCTTGTGACATTGCCAGATGGATATGATTGTAGGAGCGAGAAAAGGGGTAGTATGCATTCATCACAGTTGAAGATTAGTCAAAATGAAGAAACAAAGGTAGCAATGACAGCCAAAGGCTTTCCAATTCATTCCAATCGCATCTGGAATGGCATTTTCAATATTCCATCTGAAGAGCATCAAAGAAAAAAGGACATTCACATTCGTCTGCGGCAAGAAAGTATGATAGCCGATCAATTCTGGCAATATTTTTACAGTTCTTTGTGTTGATGAGACTTTTAGCTTGTATAAGCTAAAGAAATTGTGTTTTTTGTTTTGTTTTGTGTTTATAGGATGGAAAATATATAGCTGTATGGAGTGTTAATACAGTGTATGTTCATGTAATGATGTGCGTATTCCAATGATAATAGATACTGTATGCGCTAGCTGTGTACAGGCATTGTTGTTAGCCTCTCTCAGGCATTGTGATATCAGGTTGTTGTTGAATAAAACTTGTTGATTCTCAACAGAATAGCCATATGAAACTGACCAAGTTTAAGTTTTAAATTGGCTTGCAAATTTTCAAATATTGGTTATTGTGGGGACATCCTACTGTAAGTGTGACGAAAATAACGGTAAAGGTACTAAATCTAGGGCTGCCAGAAAACATAAATATCATATTCTAAAAGCAAATGTTGGTACCATCGAATGCAAACATTATTTTTCTATTAAATGTTTTTATTCTATGATAAGTTGTCTTTGTTTATGTCATTGTACAAATATTGAAGGTCATTCTTTGTTCAGATTTTGAAGAGGTTGAGTTCAATTTGGTGAAAATTCAGATTTAGCTAGAGCCATTTATATACGTGTAGATGGTGAAATATAATGTTAGGAAAACACATTTCCATAAGAGTTGCTTGGTTAGTCTACCAAAAACAAACAACAACAACAATAACAAATACACACACATACAAAAAATAAAAATTAAAAAACCTGTAAACTTGCCTGGAAGAAAATATTTGAAAAATTTTGATATTTGCCATGTTGCAAGGTTTTGGCACTTGCTCATAAGGCAGAAGAAACTCATACAATGTATTTCTCTCTGCAAAAGCTTCATTTTTTTTTTTTTTTTTCATTGCAGTGTGAGTGCAGACATTGAACAACAATTTGTGAGGGATATTCCCATTAAGAATGGGCCCTCTGTAATTCTTTGGCAATTAGACTAACATATTTACTTTATTAAACAAAATACAGTACTTAGTTATTCTAATCTGGCCACAGAAATAGCACACTGTAAATCAAGAAATTTTTCGCGGCATGAAATTTCAGGAATAGGAGCCGATGGCCTTTTTCCCAGCATGAAGTTTTCACCAATGGCCACTGGCATATAGCATAGACAAGAACTTTTGTATGCATTTTGATTTCACGAATCATGGTTCTTGCAAGTTTATGAAATTAAACTGCACACAAAAATTTCTGGTTTTACAGTATAGGCCTATGCATCTGGTTGCCAGATACTAAGTTATAGTTGCCTACGACCATCTGAATCTGAATCTGAACTGTATCAATATTACAGTTTTCTTTCCCTGTTTTTTTTTTTTCAATTTTCTATTTTGCTTCCATAATGCATAATTTTCATTTATGCAATTTACAGCATAATGAAAACAAATCAAGGTCAACAAAACAGACTCATATATGTGCTGCTATATATGCAAAAAAAAAAAAAAAAAAAACAACCAACAACAACAACAACACCCCAAACCCAAACAAACATAACCTGGGCTGGAGCTATATTTAGCAGGAGTATCCTGTATGTTGTTAAATAAGCAATTTGTGGGAATATGCATGTGGTGCATGTGATATCAAATAACAGAGATAAACTAGACCTTAGATAGGATCACAGCTCTGAGCATGGCGTGTCTGTGCTGTCTAAATAGGGCCAGTGACCAAGTGCAAACTGAGCTGGGGATGAACTTGCATTCGATTTTTCAGGTTTTTTGTTTGTTTAACTGGGTTTGTAGGAGAGGGCTATTAGGAGGCAGGTGCAAGACAGTGACTGCAATAAACTCTGGGTCATTGGCAAACATTAGTATAGTACACAGTATATACACACAGGAGTTTTCATCAATACATAAGCCTCCGAAGCTGGCAGTCCCTTTCTTCCCACCCTACCCCCACACATATTTCATACACATTCTCTCTTAAATCTGGTATAGACCAAGCCTCTTCACATGTAATATAAATTTGTGTCTGCTTTTGCTTGTGGTATTAGTGTTGTGGTGTTGTGGATGCTAATGAATTCAGCTAAGTGTGATGCAATTACAGTATGTTTACCCCATACTGGTATTTATAGTCAACTGAGACAAAACTTATTGTTTTGCATCTATAATCCTTAGAGTGTCAGTCATTGTTTTGTTGGATTAACAAGATCTGCACATGGACATGCCCCTGCCTCATTGTTGCATGCTTTGGCATTCAAAGTCCTAGTGTCCATATCACTTGAATGAATTCACTACAGACAAGTTAGATCTCTGAGAAATTGGACCAATGATCTCACTCTACACCACACCAGGTACAGGATCTCGCCATAAAGTTCTTGTTTGACCACAAGCCCCAGTGACCACCAGTCCACCTTTGCATTGTACTAGCTCTCTTCCATTGTCCTTGGGTCCCATTGTCCTGGCAAGACATGTACCTAGGAGGGACACTCTCCCCCCTCTCTCAATCCCCCCCCCCCCTCTTTTTCCATCTTTCCCTGGTTCTCATTCATCTCTTGTGTTAATCCCTTTACAATAGGGCTGTATTCAGTGAAAGGCTGTAGGAAATTGTGTAAAGACAAGACAAGAAGCCTTAGTGGGTAACTTGAAAGTGTCTCAGCTCAGTTAGGCAGTAATCTCATTGACAATTACACCTATCAGCTGTGACAGTCAGTGTACAGCCAGTGCATGGGCAGTCTCATGCTGGTATTGCAGCATCATTCCAAAGAGACTAGAACATCCTTGAAATGCATGAAGAGGGTCATCATGCTCTATGATGCTCTATGATGTCATATACATGGCAACCATAGAAATATGAGGTACAGTATTCAAGTTGGTAGTCATTTGGAAATATATTTGATAAAGCTTGCATGCGACTAAATTCTATGGTCTTTGCACCAGTGTCAAAACTCATTTGAACATGATCTTTTGTATTGAAAGGTAAAAAACCGAAACTATAAGCTGTGCTCTTGCAATCAACGTGATGGCTTGCAAAGGATATTTAGTTCTATGAAATTTAAAGAAACTGACATGAATGTTCATGTCACATGACTACAGGTGTTAAAGTGCAGAAGGAAAATGTTAAAATACATTTAGCTACACCACTACTTCTTATACTGCTGATTGCTTAATAAAAGTTGTTGAATGAATGATCACCATCAGACATCACATTTGGTAGAAAGAAATGCCCCCCCCAAAAAAAAAAAAGAAAAGAAAAAATAAAGACATACAGTGGAAATGACAGGATTTAACACATGGTGAGGTCTATGCATATTCAATGTTTTATTAAAATGCCATAGATTGTGATCATCACATGACCAACAACACTTACATTGAAATCCGCATGAGATCTGTGAGTAAGGGCTTACATTCAAACCCGTTCAAACCATTAGACAATATGTGTCTCTATACTTTGCCAAAATCTGACATAATTACATGTATGTTGCTCACATTATTACAATGTATGTACCCTTGTCTTAAAACCAAAAGGTTATCACTGAAGTGAATTCGCAGTGCTCTCAGTTGCACAATTGAATGGGCCTGCAGAGGGGATGTACATTTTGCTAAGATTAAATCTCAGACAGTTAAATACAGGGAAGGCATGTGACATGTAATATAATTCAGATGCAAGTTCTTACTTTGTGTATATTGATATATCCGTCACTCCCGCAAAGTTTGTTCACATCTTTCTTGAGGTTGGCAACAATAAATGCACAAAAAAACAAAACCTTACAAAGGAAATAGTCTTGGAAGAAGCAGGTGAACTAGGAAATTTACCGACTACAAAGCCTGTAGCCTTCCTTCGTGGATGCATTCTGCTATATTTTCATACGGGAGTTTCAAAAACGTAGTATATTTCTATGTACTGTGAAAATGGAAAATCCATGCAAATCATTTTTTTTTTCTGAGTCTTGTAAGACTGTGTGTTTAATTTCAGTAACTGTTGACCACATTTCAGCGATATAGATTCACTTTGACAAATCACAGTAAACAAAACATACACATGATATGCATTTTTGACCCGGTATCAAAGAGTGTGAAATGGGCAAAAATGTTTACGTCTCAAATATTTCACATTCAGGATTATGGTACTTTTCCACAGGCTGATAGCAAATTTGTGCCAAGCGTGAGCACACATCTCATCAATATCATGTCAGAATTATGAAATCAAAGGCAGGCATGAATGACAAGACTTTTAGGCCCGAATTCACGAAGGTGGTACAAACTTGTGCTTAGTTTACACCATGGACAAAGACCATGGAGCGCCAAGTGTTGCATTGAGTATTTCGTTATGAAATCAGTCATTTCGTCAACAAAATGATTATTTTGTAACGACATGACAACATTTCGTGTCGAAATGAACAGTTCGTCGACAAAATAGTAATAACGAAGTGGCTAATTTGTAACGAAATATTCCGTGCGACACTTGGCGCCCCATGGTCTTTGTCCATGGTTTAAACCATGGACAAGATTGTACCACCTTTGTGAAATCGGGCCTTTGGGGCCCAGTGTTTACATGTCCACCACCATCTTCAAGACAACCCCTTGGTGATGTGGTCAAACCAGCTTCTCTGACGTCACATGGTCCATTCAATGAAGTGTTGTACATCAATGAGTGTGTGTTTGTGTGTGTGGGGGGGGGGGGATTTCCTTGAACAAGAAAGAGCGAAGAAAGGGCGAAGACAAACTGAATGCATTAAAGGCAATATGATGCAAACCCTTAACTGCAACTCCTTTGGAATGTAAATTGGCACACATATAATACCAAGGTGTCCATACTTCTAGTGTACACTGAACTTGAGCTTTTGATCTGTTTTTTTTTTTTTTATTGTCTTCTTTTGTTTGCTCGTGAAAGGACAATGGATGTCTTTTTAAATGTAATGATAGTTTTCACATGTTTCCTAGGCATACCCACTGTGGTAAGCCACAGTTTGTGCACTATTTGATATACTGACTATTCATTGATTATAAAGATTAAAGTTGGCATATTTACTTGTAGCGAGGACCATATTAAGGGCATGAAAATGCTTGATATGTTGGCTATGTATGTGTGTACGTTATGTCGCAGTTTCTGAATCTTCCTCAGTTAAACCAAAACCATCCTTTTTTCTGCCAGGAGAAAAGAATTGTCTTCATCCTAGGCACAGTGCATTGAACACATTTGAGTGTTGATTGCATTGTTTGACACAAAATGTCTGTCCCACACATCTTTTAATACCTGACAGTGGAGTGGTGGAAATATCAACTTGTTTGGGAAGTTACATGTAATTCACAGACAGTTTGGTCGTGTATGAATTGCTAGCAGATGGAGGTTTACACAACATAAGTCCTCAATGTAATCATACAGAAAAGCAGCCTACAATTTGCTATTATACCAAAGCATTTCAGTGATATTTTGAAGATCTCTGTCAAGCTTCTTTTTTTTTTTTTCATTATTCCTGCAAGTGTCGCTACTTACTAGGCAGGTTCTTATTGAGAATTTCTCATTAAAATTTGCCATGTCTTGACCTTTCCATTCACACTGCAGTGAAAATCAGGACAGGGCACCAGGGAAAAATGTAGGGTTATTACTACCATAATACCCCGTATGCAGCATGCAACTGATGTAGCAGTACCGGTAGCTTGATTGGCTAGTTGTAACATTTAGCCTTTAGCCGCAGGGAGGGAGCTGAACATTGGGTACCAGTCATGTGAATACACACGGTTTATGATTTTTCTGCAGCTGAGGTGTGGACTGCAAACTTCATTGAAGTTACATAAATGTTGCATGCTCCAGTGTGCTATTTTTCTTGCCATAATTGCCTAGCAATTTTCACCTGAATTAACTTGAACTTGAAGTTTTTTTTCTTTTAGGTAATGAGATTTTACATTGTCAGTGAATGGCCCCAATTTCCTTTCTGAGCATCATTTAGCAGATGAGAGAGCTGGATGACTAGAAGAATAGATATATAGATGAATAGATAGAGAGATAGATAAATATATCATAAATGAATAAATAAATAGTAGATTGTTAGATAGAGAGAGAGTTCTGAAAGTAGTTATCAACAAATTAAAAAGAAATAGAATAAAGGAAGAGTTGGTATTGGAGGGATAACCTACACAGTTTGTCATGTTATACCATCTAGGCAGTGAATGCCTATAAAGATTATCATAAGATTTTGTTTTAGATTTTGATTACCTTATAATGAATGTCTCAGTTAAAGACACATTTACAGCTTGTAGAACAAATACAAAAAAAAAAAATACAGAATTAGACCCACTGGTAAATAAAACAAGTACATGTAGCATGTTTAATAGTGTACAATACAGACTGTACAACTTCTGGCCTGCTGTCAATTACTGAGGAAGGTACTGTTGGGCTGACTTGCATGTTGATTCACATAAGTATTCTATTCTGTATAGCAATGATGGAGGCGTTTAACGGTTGATATCCTGGCCACTTAACAAGTAACTGCAAAAGCTGTATTCATTGGCATTCAGGGAGCATTCCATTTACCCACTCATCCATGTTTTACACTTGTCTCATTTCTTTTCAATGTAATCATGCATAAAACAGAGTTTTTAGTAGAATTAATACCTCCTCTCTTTCAAATATCATTCAGTGGAAAAAAAAGATAGTAGACTAAAAATTTGAAAAAAGAAAAAAAAGAAAGTATTTCTTGCTCACAGTTGTCAGAAGCAGAGATTTTGTTACGTGGAAACATTTTATGCAGTTCATATTACCCCAGTATTTTGCAGATTTTGTAGTGTAACATGACTATTAAGCTGACCTTTGTAAGTGTTGTTTTGTATTATACCATGGCTATTTAACAAATAATGATAATTTCTGTATGTGTTATATTTTTGAAAAATAAAGTCACCTTAATAACACTCTGAATCACCCAAACTGTCATATATGTAGAATATCTGAGGTAAAAAAAAAAAAAGAGTTGTTCCATATCACCAATATCCACATTCTCCAGGAGAGGTTTGGACATAGATATCTTGCTCATCACAAGTACAGTGTACATTTGTAGTCCTCTACACTCCAGAGTGCATATTACTTTTTTTTCTTGTGAATCTGCTGGTTAATTTATTTTGAAGAATGAGACATCTTTTCACACAGACATCTTGACTTTCTGTATACTTCTGTACTTTACCAAAATGGTACTGCATTCTTAGCCTGACAACATTTTGTTGTGGTTGCTTTTTTCTGTGTGTACCAAGACCTGTGACCATGTTACAGTTGTAATACAATGTACTGTATGCTTCTACCAGCACTGTGTGTGTGACTGCAGCCATGGCTATTTCATCACTGTCTCTTGTATAGAAAGCAACCTTTTATTCCCTTTCAACACTGGAAGCTGTATCCTGGTATTGTGTCGGCCCTCCCCAACTCCCCAGAGAGCAGCAAATAGAGATATTGTGAAAATGAAGAGGCCAGCGCTGCATGTCCCTAAAATATTGAGTACCGGTAATTCTATTTTTAGCCCCTGTCATGTATTATTGTCAGGAGAGAGAGGGAGAGAGGGAGGCCCTCCTTTTAATCTCCCCCCCCCCCCCCCCCCTCTTGAACTGCAGTGTCTGGCTGTTGTAGCCCGGGTCTGCGGGGGCCACCAGGTCAAGTTTGAACTCTCGCCTACCAAACATATTGACATCAGCATGAACCTGAATAGCTTGCATGTATGGGCAGGGCCAGACAAGGGAAGCAAGTCATGCTGGCTGGCTGGCTGACTGGCTGGCTGGCTGGCTGGCTGGCAGAGACCTGAAGCGACACATACGACACATACGGTGACTGACAGAGCCACAGTGCCGTACCAGCTCTTCTGCACTTTTTTTTTTGTGTTTGCTCATGTCTAAGCTCGAGGAATGAAGAGATAGGCCTACAATGAATGGCACAGTGGATCTTGTGTCTGTAGGTGTGAGCAGTGTAAGATGTATTTTCAAGGCAAAGCTGTGCACTGTCCGCATATCGTCGGCTGAGAATGATAAGGGCGTTAAGTTGCCACTAAACCCATAGTGTTCACGACCACTTAACACCCTTCTCGTTCTCAACAGACGATATGTTGTGATCAATGAATCCCATCAAATTTTTCACATGGGGGGGGGGGGTAGATTATTTTTTTCCGACATGTTTTAGACCCCACAGTTCTGGTTGTCACATTGTGATTCTTTACCATCTTAACCCGTTGAGGACGATTTGATTTTGCTACAACACGCATTTCCCATAGACACCTGCCCGAGTATTCTCGGGACTCGTCCTCAACGGGTTAAGACCGGATTACGGAGATGTTGAACCCTTAAATTGATTTTTTTTTTTTTTTTTTGTTTGTCTGAACCTGCCTCTGCTTATTTGCCAAATTGTCTCACGCTATTCTATAGCATATACTTGTAGTGTACGATGTAAATAAGACACATAAGCTGACAATGTTGTAGCAACAATGTCCTTAACATTACTAAATACGCATGCATGCATGCATGCATTCACTCACTCACACACACGCGTGCGCTTTCGTACACATGTATATGTACACACAAAACCGTTTTCACTCAACTGTAGAAGACACATGGGCACAGCTGTCGTAAGTACAGTTGTATGTGGCATGCCTAATTAATTTGTGAAAAGGCAGGTTAATACTTGATACATAACTAAAAGATGTGTAGCTGATGACTGTCTCAATGAGAGATAAGGACTGATTTTTAACATGGTTTCGGTTAGATCCAAGGAAATATTAGGCATGGACTCGGCTAAGTGAAAGGCCTTCCACTATGTGTAAGGAATTGGCAAACATTCATGAATTTATAACAGTATGGATGTCATTGTCATGTAGAAACTACGTCAAGCATAGTATATGTTGTGATTGGTTAGATTGCATCACATGATTGTGTGAAAATTTCGGTTTAGGGCACAGCCGTGCCCTAAACCAAACACAGTGTGCCTACGCTTCAATTGTCTACGCAGCGCGGGGACATGGGGCAAAGCCTACTTTAGTTCTTTCGGCATACATGTATGCGTAGAGCACAGAACGCAGAAAGTATGCAGTTTATATGCGGGTCTGCTCAGCACTAAACTGGCTTGGCTGGCTGTATGAAAACAAGATTACGCGGTATTGTTATAATCTGCATGCACAAAATCAATAGTAGTGCATCTGTATAATATATACCGTAAAGTTCCGTGTATAAGACGCACTTTTTTTTTTCCTTGGAAAACATAGAAAATTGGGGTTGCGTCTTATACACGGGTACAGTCGAATCACAGAAAAAAATCTGTCACGTATACCCAATTTTATAAGGTCAATTTGGGGCCGTGTATGCCCATCGACGTTTGGAGGGTAAGCAATCACTAAAACTTACGGTAAATGAGGGATCTTTCAATCTGGACACACACAACAGCTGTAAATACGGGATAAACTTACATCGGCCTTGTGTAGTAACGATGTATCAATCTGGCCGTAGACAACAGCTGTAGCTTCCGATGTACCTGTATATCACTGTCTATCAAGCTACCAACAGCCAACCTAGTAGCTGAAATACGCGACGTACAAGTACTGTATCATTACTAAATTACCGATATCGTAAAACTTATCAATGAACTAGTATCAATATGGCCATAGACAAAAGCTGTAAAATACGGAGTAGGATTGACACTATGTCACCGTAATGTGAACGATGTGTGAAGCATGCATGCTTATCCATGGCTTTTGTTTGCTCTTCACGAGGCCAGATAGCATAGCTACACTGTAGCTAGCTAGCTAGCTGCAAGCCTTTTGCAAAGGCAGCAGCTGCAGCTGCAGAGAGGCTCTCGCAATGGACTCGCGTGCACACAGCGATTGGATCGGAGCGCGCTTGCCCGTTGCGCGCTGTGTCATTGCTCTTTGTGTGCATGTGCTGAAATTATAGCGAGCTGCCTTTTGCAAAAGGCTCGCACTGTGCATACAAGCATGGTACAAGAGACACACATGTTACTGGTAATCCCTCCGGGCGAAATAACAGTGAGTGTAATTACCGTACGTACCGTACGTCTTGCCGTACGATCCTTCTGCTACACTTGTTGATGTTTTTCTTATTTTTCGTAATGAACCTTCCAGTCTGACATGCATCAATATGCGAGACACCCTATGTATGATAGCAAAGATCGTACTGTACACTCATGAGTACGATGATACATTGAAAGGCGAAACAATAGCAAGTGAGTACCGAGACAAGTCTCGCATTTTGCGTCTTCCATATATTGCCGATGTCCGATGAATACTGTTTAAAGAAAGTATAAAACTAAAAGAAAAATAGAGCAAATAAATGCTGCATTCTAGGGAAATTTTTAGCTGAAATAATATATATGACACACGCAATGTTTGCGTGGAAATTTTCGTGTTTTTTTTTTTTTTTTTTTTTTTTTTTATTTTAGGTCCAAAAGTAGGGGTGCGTCTTATACACGGAACGTTACGGTACTTTTGTTGAGAGTTGCTGGTTTAAACTATGTGCAGAGGTAATTCCAAAGTACTACTATTCACTGAGGGGCGTAGCCCCAAAGTGAATACTATTTTTAGAGGTACCGAGGCCTCTATAGTTTTAACCAGAAACTAGAAATTAGGCAGGGTACTTTGGGCAAGATTTGAGCATTTAAAAGGAAACAATCAATTTTCATGAAATAAAATAGATTATATAGATAAATTTACATGTATATGCATTTTCCAAATTTCGGGTATAAAAGTACCCTAGTGGTTTTGATTTTAACATTTTACTTATAAAAATGAAAATAAATTTAAAATTGACACCATGATGTAAAGGAGATCAATCTCTAAAAATAAAAATAAAAAAACAGAAAAAAGAAAAAAAAAATGTGATAGTGCTCTTCTGGTTTTCACCTGACAATTTTTTATTTTTATCTTTAAAAATACACTGTAAGAACGTAAACAAAAGCAGGGGAAAATGTGATGCGAGAAGTCATGTGTTCGATGCAATGTTGTGGAGGAATCCTATGTACCAAGCAGCCCATGATGTCAGAATTGCTTTGCGATGTTATATTTACTTGTTAGAAATTGTTACATTTCACAGAGTGAATGTACAAAGCAGTGCTTGATGTTAGAATTGCTTTGTGATGTCACAATTGTGTTGTTGGAAATTGTTTCATTACTCAGAAGGCTCGGTCAGACTGGCAAAAGATCGACGAGTTTAAGATCTGCAAAGTTTCAGTTTCTAGTGGTCACACTGGCAAAAGATCGAGAAGTTTGGCGGGGGTGGGGAAAAATCCTCAGTTGGAGTGGAAAGTTTCGCGAGAAGTTTGCGGTCACACTGGCAAAACTTCGAGATCTTATAGATCGCGATCTTAAACTTCACGACTTTTTGCAAGTGTGACTGCAGCTATTGAGACAGAATGAAGCAGTGCATTATGTCAGAATTGCTTTGTGATGTCACAGTTCGTTTTGTTAGAAATGGTTACATTTCACAGAGTGGTAGTACAAAGCAGCGCATTGTGACATCATTTCAAAAGTACTGTATACGCCATATATTTAGCGAGTCTAATTTGTCACAAGTCGGGACTTCCTGACAATTTCATGAGCGGTTAAATTTGCGATTGTGGAGTACAGCACTGAACAGAGAAGTGTATGTGTGGACGGTGAGGGCGGTGAGTTGGCTCAGTCAGTAGCGCGTCTGCTTCACGATCATGCGGCCTGGGTTCGAACCTGAGTCTGGACTGAGCAATGTTGTGTGTAAGCATACCGTCCCCTCTAGCAAGAGGCAAAACACTCTGTCCCTTGGATAGGACATAAAATGGAGGTCCCGTGTATGAGAGAGTAACAACTCATGCACGTAAAAGATCCCGCTTCATTCATTCATCGCAAAGAGCAGGGTGTTAAACCCGGTGAAGTGGTCCGGCCTTACATCCAACTGGACCCCATGGAAGACCAGCTTAACGTAGCTGAATATGGGCTATCCAGCCATCTTCTCAGATGGAAATGAACAAACAAACAAACAAACAAACAAACAAACTTCACATTCATATTTCCGAGTGTTTTTGAATTTGTGAATAGCACCTGACCCGTTAAATTTGCGAAAATAAAAACCCTGCAAAATATTTTACTTATACAGTATTATGCATACTATTTGCATATAAATGGTATCTATACTGTTGGCAAAATGTTGTCATAAAAGTGACATTTTGCAAATAGTAGGCATGGAGTGTCAAACATTCCAACATTCTGACATAGCTCTGAAAATACCTATAATCACGGGAAGCTCTTTCAATCAAATACTTATAATCACGGAAGCCCCACTTTTTCAACCAATCACTGTGGGATAAATTTTTGATCCGTAATATGATAGGGCGTGGACCTATGGAAAATACATGTAGACTGAGGGGTCTACTGTAAAACATGATATTTTCACGGCATGAAGTTTTCGCGAATTGGAGCCGACGGCCTTTTTTGCGGCATTAAAGGTCCTGTTTACCTTTGAGAACAGTGATTTAAAGATTGTTCAAGATATGATATTTAATGCATCTCTTGTACCATAAAACATCCTATTACTGTAAAACATACATCGCGGCATGAATTTTTCGCGAATTGGAGCCGATGGCCCTTTTTGTGGCATGAAATTTTCACGAACTGCCACTGGCATTCACTGCATATAGTGTAGACAAGAACTTTCGCATGCATTTTAATTTTGCAAATCTTGGCGCTCGCGAAATTAAAATGCACGCAAACATTTCTCGTTTTACAGTACAATCTTTGCGATAAAGCCTAAAATATATATATGGAGATGATCTATATTTTTCTCAATAAACTAACTGTAGACGGTTTAGTCTGGAAACATTTTTACAATAAGTATTGTTCACCTTTTGAATATTTAACAATATTTAACATCGATTTTACCAATTCAAATTTTTACAGTGGTTGTTTCTATCCCTAACTAACATTTTAGAATTATTTTAAAACACTAATGCTGGGTTTTTGTTTCATCTGCAAGTAGTAAATTATGCCTTTATATTTTCGCGAGTTGCCTGTAGCATTCAATGCATATAGTGTAAACAAGAACTTTTGCGTCCATTTTAATTTTGCGAATCGTGGCTCTCGCGAAATTCACCAAAATAAAATGCGAACATTCTTCGTTTTACTATATTTGCTATTTATAACAATTACTGGATGTTCTATTGATGTGCCAGTACTGGACTTATGATTATTTGCAACCTCATTGAAACAAAATGGCACTCTGGATAATTTAGTGTATGTTGTTCTGTAATCAAGTATAGTGCATGATACAAAATGTATTAATTATATAATAAAGTATACAGAGACAATTCCTAAGTCACTGATGTACGTAAACACTATCTTGTAAATTTTTCTGTCCAAGGGAATGAACTGGTGTGTCTTGCTTTGTTCCAGGGCATCATCATTTTTTTTTTATTTTTCCTCAGAGTGAGAATGGGTCTATATTCATCAATTTACCATCCATCTTGGATGAGCTATTATTAAAAAGCTCAAGGATAGCTGTAATGAGTTCACAGGCATTTGCTCATGTTGTTCGCATGGACCTTGCATCCTGATGTGTTTACTCCTTATGTTGGGCCACAAACATCAAAATCTAAAGATATACAATGAAACAACAAAGACTGCAAGCGGGTTGTTGATGTTTACACCATGAGTGCTTTGCATGTAAACAGAAGCCATGCAAAGTCATCACATCGATTCCAACATGGATGGGCCCTGAATTGCAAGATCTGCAGACAAAAATAGTCACATTGCTTTGAAATTCTCTGTCATGATTTCCAAATTTAGGTACGGTCCCGCCTATGATGGGGTTGTGAGCATCTTGGATCTTAAAGGGAAGATAAACCCCAAGAACAATGTGGACTGAGTGAAAGCAGCAACAGTAGTAAAACACATCAGTGAAAGTTTGAAGAAAATCGAACAATCGATGCAAAAGTTATGAATTTTTAAAGTTTTGGTGTTGGAACCGCTGGATGAGGAGACTACTAGAGGATATGACGTATGAGTGGACAACAATACAAAGAAAATATAAAGGATATTCAACAAAAATTCACTTTTCTAGAATTATCAAAGAGCAGTGAACCAACCGCTTTCAGAAAGCAGGGGGAATAATTGCTACCATTAACATATGTCAATATCAAGTTGATGGAATGTGTAATTTTCATGAAAAATGGATTTTCGTAGTATTTTCTTTATATTTTCTTGATATTGTAGTCCACTCATACGTCATAACCTCTAGTAGTCTCCTCATCCAGCGGTTCCAACACCAAAACTTTAAAAATTCATAACTTTTGCATCGATTGTCCGATTTTCTTCAAACTTTCACTGATGTGTTCTACTAATGTTGCTGCTTTCACTCAATCCACATTGTTCTTGGGGTTTATTTTCCCTTTAATGCATCATGTTGTTGTTTTCCAATCTTCAATTTTGTCATTTCCAGAATGATCTATACAATTGATAGTGATGCAGCCACTCTTTTTTTTTTTCCATTTCAGTGCAGCTCTCAAGAAATGTTTACACCATGAACCTAAAATGTATATTTTGAGTCCATGGAGTCAATAACTTTATCCAAACTTATCACTTTATCCAAAAGTAACACATTGTTCTCAGAAGGGCTCAAAAGTCATCTTCAAATCTGCCATGGAATTTGCAATATGTATATTGAAAGGGTCTAGCAAGAAACTTATCTGGCTGATGTGATTTGCCAGGTTGATGAGTTGTTTTGGAATATTTTGAGATCAAAAAAGTAAAAAAGATTTGATCGTTGTGCACAACTTTTGCTCCTAAAACGCCCTTCCCATTCAGCAGTGGGTTGGTAGAACATTAGAAGTGTGTGATGATCGAATTTTGCCCTAGCAGTGATATTGAATCGCATGCAGCTAAGAAGCTGCTGCTTGCGATTCCCTCTCATACAAAAGATACTGCTATGGCCTGATGTAGTATACAATCAATGTAATCAAATGTAAACATCACATAGTAATCACGATTGGGTATGCTCGGAAACTGCGGTACTTCCGTGGTACATTTTTGAGTAATATTTCGCATTTTCATCATTACCCATCTGAAATCGTGTTATCTCAGCGTTATATGACACATTTCATTTTGCCTATAAATGCCTCCATTGTAGAATAAAATTCAGTAGTTTCTGCAGGCCTATGAGAATGATGTTTTGCCTTTAATTTTGCACTCTTCTTCCAGTAATGCTGCATTTAGGCCACCATCTGCAGACTGTCCCTTAAGGGGTCAGACGCAAGCCTGCGTCACTCAGTGCATTTACACCAAACTTTGGGCCGGCCTCAAGCTTGCTGTAAATAGGGTCCCAGCTCCTGATGTCTAACTATCAAATAATGCAGATGGGCAGTGGGCGAGGTGCTATTCAGGAGCTGCCCCATTCAAATGTCAAGGGTGCTGAAGAGTGGGCTAGCAATGCAATGGACTTGATTTTCCTTGATAGCTGTAGTAGCCTTCAATCACCAACCCCAGTTGTGGTTGGTCTTGTGAGGAGTTGGAGAAAAGATATAATACAACTGTAGTACTTCCTCTAACTATTGCCATTGTCATTAATAGAAGAAGAAGACAATGCAATTTTAAGTTCATTGCCGATGTGAATGTAAATTTGAAAGAATAGCTCAAAAAGTAATTGTGTCAGAGTCTGCCCTAGATAAGTAAAAAATAAAATTGAAGTTTAACATTTATTTGGAGCAGAAATTGACAGACGGAGGAAATAAACAGAATCTGTAGAAGTGGAAAAAGGTCAAGACGTTGAAAAGGACACATGGAAGGACAGAATGGCTATTGCTCAGAATTTGTGTTTTCTGTAAACTGTGATTCATCCGACCTCAGCTTCATTGCAAGCCAACTGCATTGATTTGTTTTCCCACTTCCATGTAAATTTGGGTACACTCGGCTGAAGCCATAGAAATTCCATTAATGTGGGGAAAGTGTACATGTAAGTTTACAGGACTTCAATTTTTCATTTCTTCCTGGCTTGTTTAACTTACAGTACGGACCTCTGTCCGATGGCTTTCAGTACTGAAGACATCGAGATAGTGTTTGTGATTCTAATGACCAAGATAGTAGAAATTGCGTTTCAAGTGAGAAAGTGAATTGGATTAAAGTCTCAAAAACGAGTTTAAAAAGCAAAAACCCAATGAAATGACTGGCAGTGGCCCGTCACTAGGGGCATGTCGTGGTGGTGTTTCCAGCCAGCACTTTCCCTGCAAAGACCCACCCAATTTCTGTTCAAGTCCATAGCACAGATTGACATATAAATGCTGGTTTTTAGAAATAAGATGTTTCATACTTCAGAGTAAAGTAGCCTTCTTATTCTGAATAAAATAGGAAAGATGTCTGCTGTAATTTGAAGAGAAGGATGCTGATAAATGGAAACTTTCATGTGTATTCATTACCCACAATCCCGTTGCACAGATTATTGAGGAGCTATTCATATATCGTCACTTTATTACCAATCTTATGATTCTATGGCTGCTGTTCATTTCACATTCATTGGTTGTCTCAAGATAGGAAAGCCTTGGATCAATCATCTGGGGAAGATTGTACAGTGTACATGAAATTCAAAAGTGCCCCATTTGATAGCAAGCCTTTCAACTCCTGAAAAGTGTGCGTGTAAACTCTCCCTCTCTTCCCCCTCCCCTGCATTTGTGTGAAGTTTGTCATGAATTTCTAAAATCACGAAAGTTGGGAGCTAGCACAATAATAACTCAAAGAGTTCATTTGAATACTGTCGTCACTCAAGACTGCAACTGACAGTTAACTGACTTTTAACAAACAAAAAAGAAAAATTGGCAATCCTACTTTGCTCATAGTGCAAATTGTGAGTTACTCAGAGTGTGACGGCATACAAGAGATAGCAAAGATAGATTAGTGAATGTGGGTATGAGAATGGGAGGGTGACATGCCTCACAAACAAAATCTCACTTTAATAGAAAGGAAAAGCATGCAGCATACCATATGCAGCAAAACACTCAAGAAGTATATCTGTGTGTAGTGTAGATTCCTGTATACGTCTGCCTGCTGTCTTATGTTTATCTACCGGGGAAAAGAAGGAAAGAAAAGAGGTCGATAATCAGCTTTAGCGTGTTTTATTCCTGACATAGAAGACAAAACTCAGAATACAAAGGGTATCATTTCATGCAGTCTGAGTTTGATGTCACATGTTCCCTGCTAAAATAGAGCTTCCTGTTGAGGATGCTATAAAAGTGAAAATTTTCCCAGTGTGGAAATGTTTGGCGCCAAACTAAAACATGCAAACTTTGTGCTTCTTATGCAATTTTTCTTTCAGGAAGCCATAGTTTGAAATTTGTACAAAAGAGAGCTACAAATTGAACAGTATGTAATGTCTCACACAATGTGAGGAATTTAGTGAAGAGTTGATTTTTGCAGTGCATAGATTGGGATAAGGGTGGCATACCACTAGTGCGGGTGGCTGGGTGTCTTCATATGAAATATGAGTTTAAAAGCAACACCCTAATAAGCACTGTCCTAGAGTTTAATTCACAGTATTTTTTTTTTTTTGTTGTTGAATATATCCATATAGCAAATGGCATATTTTATCTAACTTTCTGGGAGTGTGATTTTAAAAGATTTTTAAATAAAATTTTGTGGGAATATTGTCTCTTCTTCTCTCAAGAAAGCATGAAAGTTTTTTCAACTGTTGTAATTTCAGATAAGGTATTTGTAATTCTCTTGTGTATGACAATATAAGAGAATATTTGTACAATGTAAAGAATAGAAGAGTGTTTAAATGTTTAAAAGGTACTGTTTACCATTGGGAGTAGTGATTTCAAAAATGTTCAAGGTAACATTTTTTTATGCATATATGTAGGTCAGTTGTATCACAAAACATCCTACCATATAAATATTTCACAATAAAGCCTAAAGTATAAGGAGTATACATGTATCACTATTTCCCCCAATAAACCATAGCTTTAGACGGTTTAGTCTGGAAACAATATTAATGAAACTATTGTTCACATTTTGAATATTTAATAATACTTAACATTGATCATACTAATTAATGCTTTTACATTGGTTGTTTCTATCCCAGACCAACATTTTAAAATTATTTTGAAGCACTAACACTGCATTTTGTTTCATCTGCAAATGGTAAATAATACCTTTAAAAATGTTCTAACCTTATGATTAGCTGTTGACTGCTCCAAACTCTTCTGGTGTATTAGTAAATGGAATTGATTTGACCTATATATTTGGTTGTTGGTCCATATGTAGGCTTTGGATGCGATGAAGGCAAGATCTTTTGGCTGCTATGAATAATTGCTCTGAAGAAGTTTGTAGACTGTATGAAAACTGGTGTATGAGGATAACTTGCTTGAAATGGTTGCAAGCATTCAGTTTTCTGGTGTCAAAGTCAAAATCAGGAGGCTTTTCTGTTACTGTAAAACGAGAAATGTTTGTGTGCATTTTAATTTCGCGAGCGCCAACATTCGCGAAATTAAAATGCACACGAAAGTTCTTGCCTACACAATATGCATTGGACGCCAGTGGCAATTCGCGAAAATTTCATGCCGCGAATATATTGTGTTTTACAGTATCTCAACACAACTCCTGTTCCGCATTACAAATATACTAGAAAGGAAGGAAAGAAGGAAGGCAAGATAATGATAAAGAAAGTTCAAACACTCTGTTGCCATGTGAAGTTTTGTCTCTTATTATCATTGACTGCATGAAATTTGTGTGAGAAGAATGCCTTTGCCGTGTGGCATAGTGACCTCTATACTGTGCCAGGGATTTGTTGCAATTCAAGTTCTGCAAGTTTGATTTCTCTGCAACCGGTCCATGGATTCAGTCATGGTGCATTGCTTTTGACTGGCTAGAAATAACTTCACGCTACCGAAAAGATTGCAGATTGGGATGCCATCTTTTCATTGTAGCGGTACAGCTACATGTATGGTCTACATGGTGCTCATAGTACATAATGCATGCAAGGCATACACTCTGGAAATAATGTTAGTTTCTCCATTTGCATTATTCATGTAGGATCGTGACTGAAAACTTATGTACACAGGACTGACTTTTTTTTTTTGGGGGGGGGGGGGAGGGGAGATGGGATGAGGTTGTGCACATGTAAAATAAGATAGGATAGAAACAATGATAAATTGAATCTTAAGTACCCAAATGCGCATCTTGTGATAATTGACAACAGATCCTACCCTGGGGACTCTGAAACAATCACTTGCGTGGTAGCTAGTAATATAAACTACTGCGTGCCAGGGTTCTGTTTCACTTCTCGCACAATCTATAAATAACGATATTGCTACTAATTTTAGCACC
Organism: Diadema setosum; assembly: GCA_033980235.1. Taxonomy (NCBI): domain Eukaryota; kingdom Metazoa; phylum Echinodermata; class Echinoidea; order Diadematoida; family Diadematidae; genus Diadema; species Diadema setosum. The sequence goes on along the minus strand of CM067066.1, from coordinate 38,210,286 downwards.
TTGCAGGAAGTCCAAACGAGGAAGTTGAAGTCCCAAATGAGTGTCCCACTTTAACACAGAGACCCACAAAAAAGGGATTCTGTTGCAATGTGTGATATTCTTGTATTTATGGGCAAAAGCAAGACACTGTGATGCAATTACTTTGTCAAGCTCTGCTCTCTTCGAACCTAACTGTAAATTCCATCTCTCTGTGAGATCCGTCCAGTCCAGGTGTTTATTTTGTCCCACACGAGATCTGATACAAGAAATTAGAAGAAGTATCAATTTGTATTTACATACAGCATATAATATCAGGGTAGCATCAGATGCCCTGTCACCTATATTTGCATTGGTAAGAAAACAGCAAAATATATGCCAGTTATGTGATATTTCAGACCATATTTTACAGGGATTGCCATGTATTTTGCAATTTGCTGAATAGCACACAGATTATACAGATGTGTGCAGCTGTTTTTTGCTTAAGAAAAGAAAAACATTTGAAAATTTCCAATTTTCACCATTTCAAAGTACCAGTAACGCACATTTTTTTTTTCTTTTTTCTTTTTTCTTTTTTGGAGAGGTAGGGACATTGAACAGAGTGTGGGTCATTCTTAGATACTAAAGTGATTTGTTCCACACAGTCAAATCCCATTTGGCTGTCTTTTAGCCATAAGCGAGTCTTCTGTGAATATTTTTTTTTCTCTGTGTAATAATCACTGTTACATGATCAGAAAAAAAAAAAACCCAGAATTTTGGCAGAATCAGTACCCAGAGGAAATTGTTTGATAATAGTATGAATCTGTATATGTCGCCTTTTGGTTCCCTTGAGTTAAAAATAGAAATTGGCCGTTTTGTTTATTTTTATTATTTTTTTCTTTTTTTTTTAATCGCTGTACCCTGGGTTACCAAAAACTATATGACACAATTATTAACAATGAGCTCAACAGTGCGGCAGCACCATAACATGAGCGCTCATCACACACTGCACCGGTGAGATTTCAGTGTCACACACCGGCAGCAGCACCGCACTGTGCCTCACTGGTCCACACATGGAAGATGTAAAGTAGTTTTTTTTTTTTTTTTTTTTTTTTTTTTAATGAATCGTGGGACGAGTTTGTGGATTGAAATAATCTTCTTCTGAATTACTGTTCAAGATTGTAAAAATTGAAAAAATTATGAAAGTTATTACTATTCTAATTACGGTAAAAAAAAAAAAAAGTCGTAACAGAGCTGAATACGTACTAGGATCATTGTTGCCGATTGCTAAAATTGACCGTGTGTAACTGTACATCGTATGAACACAAGATGGCGCTATTCAATGTCATAACTCAGGGGTATGACGGTACCCCAGGGTATGGCATGGTGCATCTTATAGGAAATAGTTTTTCTTTCAGCTAATGTGTCACTTTTTTCTTTTGTGCGCTGACTAAGAGGAGGATTTGCGTTGTTGCCATGTATTTGTAAAAGCACCAATCCTTCGTACCAAGTAGTATGTGCACGTCTTGACTTCTTCTTCGTATCCATTTAACAAGCACTTTTACGGGAAACTATAATACTCATCAGTAATCATTGTAATTGATTTCTCTCATTGCTTCCTTTTTTTTTTGCAGGAATTCTGGGAACACACGAAACATTTATGGGAAGATGCCGGGGTGCAGGGCTGCTACCAGAGGTCGCACGAGTATCAACTTATAGATAGCGCACAATAGTAAGTCTTACTCTATCAATGAGAATCCTTTACCTGTCTGCCTTTCTTTCTCTTGTATGTATGTATGCATCATGTATGTATGTATGTATGTATAGTTATGCAAGGATCGACACTAATAGTGGTCCGTGGCCCGTGGCCATCAGAAATAGATGTCGGGCCACCATTCTTTAAGAAAAGATATGTTTTGGTGGCCCGATTGGGTCACTAGATTTCATTGTCGGGCCACCAAAAGAAAAAGTTTGTGTCAAGCCTTGATTAAAATGTTCATACACCCACATACGTACCTATGTGTATATTGATAGATCTATAGATAAATATACATACGTACATGTATTTGAAATATTCCTCGTGACTATGTGTTAGGTCACAGCGTTCCTTTGAACATTTTCAATGTCATATACAGCTTTCAATGAAACATGCCTGTGATATATAGGATATTGCTGACAGGCATTGCAAAACAAGTGTTTCCATAAAATTTGGTAGAGTGTGAAGTACTTTGCTTTTTTACAATCTGGGTACGTTCTAGATATTAAACTGTTCTTGCTTAAAGGTGACACGATTGACATTTATTGTGTGTGTGTGTGTGTGTGTGTCTGTTGTGTATGTATTTCCGAATTTCCTGTCAAGAAAATGGTGACTTGTGGAATCACGTTTCTCAGATGCACATTGTACTACTTCTACCACAAACTATGGAGTTTGTAGAAGAGATGACTATAATACGGATGTGAAATATGTGTTTGTTTGTTTACTGTGGTTTCTGTGATGACAGTACCAGACAAAGCGTTCTATATTGTAGAACTCGCCTTGTTGCCTCGAAGAACTCAATGCCACTGTACTCACCCCGTTCTTGCTTCTCCCAGCTTAAACCTAGACCTCTGGTTTGCTCTTCTGACGATGCTCCAAATTGGCGTTTTTCTTTGCCGTGCGCGGGGGTTTGATTCCTCTGGCAGCCTTCCAGAGCTAAATTTGGCAGGAAAATGTTATTTTTAACGAACACTTTGCATCGGCCGTCTATTTTCAGCACCTGGCGGGTTTGGGAAAAATCCGGTGCGCTTAATCATCACGCCAGCAGGAGAACAATTTTACCATCTCATCTTGACGTTGTTGCTGTGTAGAGGGTTGAGTTATTTATTCTTTGTGAAAGGTTAAGCATAAAGCAGTTAACATAGCAGTCACAGCAGTTTTTTTTTTTCCTTGATGCAATGTCGCACAACCAAAGAAAATTAGGTCTTCGAAAGAAGGGGGAAAAAGAGAAAAAATGAGGACAGTATCGGACAGAAATACACTGATGGAGGGTCATTTCTGAATGTGGCCATGGCAGTTTGATTAGGTCAGGCTCAGGACCGTGGGAAGAAGCTTGTGGTTTGCCTGATGTCGTTTTACATGTTCTGTCACGTTTAGAAGCATCCTTGGATCTTGAATAAAGGTAGAAGATACTGTATACGCCATATATTTCATGAGTCTAGATTTTTGCGAATTGGGAATTCCTGACGATTTCACGAGTGGTTAAATTCGCGATCGTGGAGTCCTGTACAGAACGGAGAAGTGTACACACATATGTCACATTCACATAGGGATCAGAGTCAATATTTTCACGTGTCTTTGATTTTGCGAATAGCACCTGACTCGTGGAAATCGCGAAAATAAAAACCTCGCGAAATATTTGGTGTATACAGTACATTCTCCCCCACCCCCCCCCCCTTCATAATAAGTTGAAAATTATTATGTGGACAGTACATCATAGATCTGAGATACTTGTCTGCAAGAAATAGTTAATTTTGGTCCACACAGAAATTACTAATGGTGTAAAGTTACATTCAGCCAATTGTTTCGGGATACCTCACCCCTAGCCCTTTGAGAACGAGCCGATTTTGCTATAACATGCATTTCCCATAGACAATTGCCCAAATATATCCAGGACTAGTCTTCAATGGTTGAAGGTTTTTGTTTAACATTTCACCCCCTTTCAGACAAGAAAGTTCTTGTAACGATAAACGATGTATGGATATAGCACGTTTTTTCCTGTCTGAATGCGCTCATTTAGATATGTCATTTCTGTAAAGCTCGTTTTTCAAAATGATGTTCTGAGCATTGTTTTCTATGATTGTGCTACAACGTAATCCATATGACGATTTTTTGTGTCTGAAAGCTCTCGCTTAACCATACGTCGTATAAGTATGCCGGGCTTATTCGCAGTGTGTGCGTAGGGCCTGACCTCCACTACAGATGAGTCTAGCACAAAGTATTTATAAACACGAAGCATAGAGCCCTCACAAAATTTGTACTGCGCAACAGAGAGACTCATACATTAAGCTCCCCAACATAAGTTCAACTGAGCGCGATGACTGAATGCTCCCATACGATTATCGAATAAACAGGATGTTGCATCTGAATGGACTCATATCAATACGTCGTATCCATCCATACATCATATAAGAAGTCAATACGTCTGAAGAAAGGGCCCTTGGACAAGCACTGTATCATTTGCATTATTTGCAGTTGCCAGATAGTTTTTGTTGTTTGTTTGTTTGTTTGTTTATGTGTGTATGTGTGTGAGTATGAGTGTGTGCATATTCTAGTTTGCCTTGAGCATGCAATACGTGAGAGATGGAGTCATATGGGTAGTGTCTGTAACAGTGATGCCTTCCGCAAGTCGGGAGAAAGAGCTTTCAGCGTGCTCATCTTCTGAGCATTGTGCACGGCTTCAGACCCCCTAATTTCATCTGGGTCTATTAGCGCACGCATACCTGGTATCTGTGAGTGTGTGTGTCTAATTTTAGCGAGGGGCCAGCATGAAGGTGGATGCAGAATGGATGGATGTGTATTTATGGACTGTGTGTCTGTGTGTGTGTTTGTGTGTAGTTATGTATTGATGTATGTTTGTGATGGCATGTGAATGATGACACATGTTAAAGACAACTGCGCCTGGCCTCCTTCGTTTTATCAGTACTGGGCTTGCCAAGTGAGGCAAGGTAACGGCTGTCTGTCATACCGCGTACAATTAAACATCACTTTGGTTCATTTGCTATAACGAGATAGGAAGAGATTGCTGAAGGAAAACTAGACTTATCAAACTAGACGTAGTAGGAGGGGGCAAACCTCCACTAGAGGTCACAGGACCAATAACACCACAACACTGTGCACATATATCCTCTAAAAAATAATTTAAAAAAAGAAAAGAAAAAAGATGGATCCAGAGTATGATCATCATGACAAGTAAACACTATCACCTCATCCTTTTACCAAAATGGGCTGACGTATCCTGAAAATTTCATCAAAATCTGTGCATAAGTTTTCATGGGGCATTGCTAACAGGCAAACAAACAAGCAAATGGCATTCAAAAACATTGCCCACTTGTGCGTAGGTGATGAGAAATTATGATTGAGAAAGCAAATTATCATTTGTGACAATTTCAAGCTCAAATTACAGTTCCTTCTCTTGCGTTTTTGAGTTGGTATGGCAGAAAAATACCTCTGTGCTCATTGCTTTAGTACAGGAACTGTTTTGCTTTGCAAAAAATTTGTAAAAAAAAAAAAACATTCACATACTGTAAGGTCAAGGACAAAACAGTACATAGTTGTACTTGTATGGCAATGGCTTTGTTTGGTTAGGTGAAAAGAACTTATTTGTATTTTTTTTTTTTTTAATGGTAGACTTATTCCTCAGAATAATGTGCATTACTTGTACTTGAAGCTATTTACTGTAGTATTGTAGCTCAAAAAGGGGTTGTAGGTCTAGTTCATGATTACAGCTTCTCTATGAGATTTGAATCATCACTGTGGCTCAGAGGATCTCATATGGGCGTTGGATCATGGGGTGAATCCTTCTCATATTATATGCATTGTGAGGATTAAAGTCAGATGTCCAAAATTAAGGCTTCTTTAATTCAAGCGTAAACATGATATCTCAAGGCATTGAGTTATGTCACCTTGAATACGATCGGCTGTGTAACTTGACCATCGAAACTATCCTCTACTTGGAAAAGAATGGCAGTCTTCCTTTGTACCCAAATGTTTGGCCTGCCTTATCCAAGAGAAGACCTGGATGCCATACGTACACAAGGAAGTAGCGGCTGAAGCCTTTGCTTATTCAGTAGAATCAAGATAGGTCAGAGCCTAAAGGGGAACAGAACTACCACATTTTCCTGCGCACAAGCCACAGCCTGTTTTAGTTTCAGGGGCACACAATTTTCCTTCAAGTGACCGGGATGTTCCAAAGAAATGCATATTAAAACAGAGATCAAGCTGAAATTACAAATATGCCACTTCGGCAGTTTCTTTTTTGTTGTTGTTGTTGTTGTTAGCATTCCGAGATAGTCGGTCATATAGGTTTAGCAACCTCGTGCAGTTTGCATCATCTTACTGTGGGATTTGAATAGCAGCCGTAAGTTAACAACTCCAACAAAATAATGACATGCTCCTAGGTTCATGAGGTATTCAGTTTGCGATCTATCTCTCCGTCCATCTATCTAGTGTCTGTTTAAACGTATCGAACTAAAAAATAAAGACAAACCAAGCCAAGGTTAGGGGTAACTGGTTTAGTGTAGAGGGTGTGGAATTCAGTCATTTTCATAAAAACATCAAAAATGTGTTGGGTGACTTCACGGCACTGTGTACAGATTGTTAGCATTCTGGAACAATGCACTGTTGTAATTTTACAACAGTACTTGTAGGCAATGCTGGTAAAAGCCAAGGGTCGATAGGAGGCAGTCAAATTGTAAACGTTTACCCTTACGACAAGAGTGCTTTGATACTTGACAGCATTTCATTCAACTTTTTGTATCAGTCATGTATGATTGCGCAAATTGTCAATACACATTGCCATAATTTCTTTCTCTTTCCAAACTAGAGGCTTGCTGTTTAGTGTGGCTGTGAAATATTGTTTAGTGTAAAAGCTTTTTGCCAGCTATCTATTTGTACAGCAAAGTAGTTAATTCCTATGATATTTCCATTGTCCATCTTCTAGTACTGTGTAATTAAAGGTACTGTTTACCATTGGGAGCAGTGATATAAAAAATGTTCGAGTGATCACATTTGATGCATCATGTGTAGGTCAGTTGTATCACAAAACATCCTACGATATAAACATTTTGCAATAAAGCCTAAAATATAAGGAGATATCACTATTTTTCTCACTAAATTATAACTGTAGACTATTCAGTCTTGAAACAATTTTATTACAACTATTGTTCACATTTTATATATGATACTTAACATTGATTATACTGATTAACTTTTTTACACTGGTGGTTTCTATCCCTAACTCACATTTTATAACTACTTTAAAGCACTGAAGCTTGGTTTTGTTTCATCTGCAAATGGTAAATAATGCCTTTGAGGTACAATGTAGGAGCAAATGTTTCTTGTATTTATACCCAGAGCTGTGCTGGTATTCCCCATCTTCCTTGTAAATGCCAATGAATTACTTTCACTCCTAAGCAAAGTTTCGACAGAGAATGACCCTGGTACAAAATTGTGATTCGTGCATGGACTTCAATAAACATTTTGAGTTGTCAAGACCTTGGCAGTGGTACAAATCCAATGTCTCAACCCCCCCCCCCCCCCCATTTCCTTTGAAACTTGGAGATGGATTTCATTTACTTCATAAAAATATATTTTGTTTTGCCATGCAGAGCAGTAAGACAGGTATTTCCTTCCACCCCACTTTTTTTTTTTGTACAAAAGAAGTATATGGTATCTCAGAATATTTATTCATGAATAGGTAACACATTATATAGACGGTACAGTCGGTAAATGTCTAGAGAAATCAAGCAATTTTTGTTGCATTTTTTTTATCACGGTCCATATTTCATAGAATATTGACCAATGATCAAAATGTTATGTTTATAACTTCGTATGCATTCATCTGCTTTCCCAATATATTTGTTTTGTTATACTGATCTGCTGCAGTTGTGTAGGTGTGTGTAGTACTCTAGACAAACTACATTGTAATTTAAGTTGCAATAATCTTTCTTGATCTGTAAAACACATTTTCAGTGTCTTATACAGTGCAATATGGCATCCTAAAAAAAAAAAGGTATTTCTGGTGGAATTTTCTGCCATGTGAAATTTGTGTGTGTTTTTGTATGCACATCTTTTAAAAATATTTCGTGCCTTTGATCCATTCTGGCAGACAATCCTGTGTGGAATGTGTGTGTTTGTGTTTTGTTTGTGTGAGTGTATGTTTGTGTGTGTTTTGGAGATAGAGAGAGAACAGTTGTTATGATGTGTTACACATCTAGGTATACATGTAGATAGGGCCTATACTGATAATTGTGATAGACTAATAGATGGATTCAGTTAAAATGTAGGCTAATGTATCAAATCATAGTTATTCGGCATCAATGTCAATGGTTAGCATGATTAAGTTATCCCAGTTGCAGGGTAGAGGCATCGGTATTAGTTGACAATAGTGTATACTACACTGTATGTAATCAAGAAAAGGGCATGTGTGTTTTTTTTTTATTCTAGTTTTTTTTTTTTTTTTTTTTTATTATCAAGCTGCATGCCATTAGGATTAAATCTTGACAGTGGGTCTCACCCATGCCCAGTATGATAGAGCTTGTATATATCACCCATGCCCAGTATGATGGAGCTTGTGTATATTCGGTCATGGCATTCATGTGATGGTACAGTGATGGCCAGTACACGCCATTCCATTTTTTTAGTCTAGACGAAAACCTGTAATGATATGTCTTTACCATGCTGTCAGGTGTTGGATAGGACCATCTCTTTCTCTCTCCCTGGAACCAGCCCCTCCCCCCCCCCCCCCCTCCATTCTCTCCTACATAAGCTAGCGATCAATAATGGGCTTCTATAAATAGCAACGCAATTTCCTGAAATAGCCAAGGCTGGGCATTCATTATGGCGATGAGACTGTAGAGTGCTATGTGGGCAAAGGGTGTGTCAGTGCAGTGTGTGAACCGCACAGCACGTTCCGGGCATGGCCGCTCAGTGTGCCATGATATAGCAGGCTGCTCATCATGTGTATGCGAGAAATAGGGTCTCCCGGCTTTGCCTTTTTCTTTTTCTTATAACTAGTCTCTCGCCCCCCCCCCCCTCCCCCCCCCCCCCACAAGAAGAACAACAAAGGTAATGATAATAATAATTAGAAACCTGAGAAAAAACTGCACAGGGCAAATGTGTTCATTGCTGAGGTGCATGCACCCTTTTTTCATATTTCTCATTGCAGAGTATGAATTGTACAGCATAGGGTATAAAACATTTGTAGATGTTTGTTTGGATATTTTTTTTTTTGTCTGTTTCTTTTTCTGTCTCTGGTAAAAACTGAGGTTTTGCGGGGTCAATATGCATCCTTTTATATAATCCATTATATCCATATAATGCGTAGCATGGACCCCCTTTATGCCTATCATCACATACAGTATGACGTTTCTTTTTCTTTTTCCCAAATTATCATCTTGTGTACAACTTTGCATAATACAGGTAGACGCTAAATTGATTCTTATGCAGACTCTTCTGGGCTTCACACGTGTTCTTCTTCCTTCACTATATCAATTTTATGTACAATGTACAATGTTAGGCCTATATGAATTCAGTGCCATGTTGTGGCAATATGAAATACATGCCCAACCAGACAGGAGGTCATAAGCAGTGTAGCCATCTAACAGTGAAGAAGTAGTACAACGCTGTAGTAGTAGTAGTAGTAGTAGTAGTGGTAGTAGTAGTAGTAGTAGTAGTAGTAGTAGTAGTAGTAGTAGTAGTAGTAGTAGTAGTAGTAGTAGTTGTAGTAGTGGTAGTAGTAGTAATTGTAGTGGTGGTGGTGGTGGTGGTGGTAGTAGTAGTTGTAGTAGTAGTAGTAGTAGTAGGCCTAGTAGTAGTAGTTGTAGTAGGCCTAGTAGTAGTAGTAGTAGTAGGAGGAGGAGGAGGAGGAGGAGGGGCGGCAGCAGTAGCAGTTCGCGAGGAGGAGTAGCTACAAGGGTATACCCTTTGGCCCGAATTCACGAAGGTGGTACAAATGAAACCGTGGTTTAAACCATGGACAAAAACCATGGAGCGCCAAGTGTCGCACGGAATATTTCGTTACGAAATTAGTCATTTCATCAACAAAATGTCTGTTTCGTTACCGAAATTATCATTTTGTGGACAAAATGTTCATTTAGTTGCAAAATATTGTCATTTAGTTACAAAATAATCATTTCATCGACAAAATGACTGATTTCGTAACGAAATATTCCATGCGACACTTGGCGCTCCATGGTTTTTGTCCATGGTTTAAACCATGGTTTCATTTGTACCACCTTCGTGAATTTGGGCCTTTGTGTTTATGTCACACAGTTGTTGTGGACAAAGAATATCAATTCATACAGATCATAATTTTGTAAAGCCACCTCCTGAAAGTAACACCTGTAGTCTGCTTTTGCAAGTAAACTGAAATTGATTCCATCCCGTTTTACATGACTCGAAATCTCCACCAGAAATATTTGTGTGCATTTTAATTTCGTGAATTTCGTCAGAGCCAAGATTCACAAAATTAAAGTGCACACACACACAAAAGACAGTTTTCTCAGTCCATGTAACGTACATTCACCACTGAGTCTAGAAATGGCATAGAACACAGTGTTAAATTGAATTGAAAGGATGTCATTTCTAATCAATTTCAGGCCATTAAGTTGAAAAAGAACTAATTTTTAAGGAGCATTTATTATTTGACCTTCATATGGTAGTACATCTAAGATTTCAGTCCAGTGTAACTAATGTTCGCCCCAAAATGTCTATTTTGGCATAAATTTTGATATATTTTGTTTGAAGCAATTTAGGGGCAAAGTTTATCTCTCAGTAAAGTGTTTTCAAAGATCGTATTGTATTGGGGGATAATGCATACTGGAAACAGGACATCCTTGAAATGTACCCTTCTCCTTGGAAATATCCATTTTCATTCCATGTTCAGGTGGCTTGAATAAAAAGATGAAAATCAGACTGAATGGTGTGGTGGTACCTCATGAAAGTCAGAAATGGAAGTCAGAAATTTATAGGAATTGAAAATTTTAACTAGAAAGCCTTTGCCAAAGCAAAAAAAAAAAAAGTTTGAAAGATTGCTGTATCGCAACAATCCTGAAAAGCTGAAAGGATGTGTGGACGATAACCTAAATATTGCATACAGGTAATAAAAACATGTCTGCTGTGAGAACATTGAGTGATCGGTATTCCAGCATCATTTATAACTTTGTCATGTTGCACAGAGTGAAAAGCAGTCTATGGAAAGTAATAATAAGCATTGAAGATGGTAGAAAAAAAAAAGAAAAATGGAGGAAGGATAAAGGAGTTATGCATCTATTTGATGCTTCAATAATATCATGATAATAGCCATCTATTCTACAGGGGAAAGAAAGTGAGTATTTGACGACAGCACTGAGCTGTGTTGCACAATGAGAAACGAGTCAGTCATTGGCTATTCAATAGTAAAGAAATATTTTTATCCGCAGATTCCATTCATGCCAAGTTGTTATAGAGAAATTGATGTCGAGAATTCTCCTGAGAGTAAAGATGTGGATTGAGCGGATACGGAGGGGAGGTGCTTTAAAAATAAGTATGCTTTTGTGGTCAAGAAGTATGATGTCATTTTCTGCACAATTAAAGTATCTTTGAAAGGTCATGCGTATTATTGCAGTACCTATTTAAAGCTTTTGCTTTAATGAGCGGTACTTTTGCGATATGAACTCGGCTAACGATAAATGTGGACATTTGTCCGCCATCAGGTGTGTCTCTATTGAGGATGATATTTATCTTTGTCAGTATTCCAAAGCGGGAAGAGTGGATGTAGTTTGTTCTTTCTTTTTTCTTGGCTGAAGATTGCACTGCATCGGTACACTACTTGTACACGTGACAGTGGAGTGGTGGAAAGCTAAAAAAACAGAAAGAAGAGTAAAACAAAATAGTTCAACAAAAAGGATAATGCTTGACATACAGTAAGCATGTTGGATAATAATTTGCACTAGTTGGGTATGTATTGCACTGTATGAAAATATCTTGCCTCGTCTCATATTGGCTAGATACATTATAAATTACGTCACTTTCAACCATCTGCAGCTATTGTATCCTGTCAGAAGAATGTTCTCTGTTTTTTCCCCCTTTTCTTTTTTCTATTCTTTTCTTCCCAAAGTTTGGAAGGCGGTTGCATCGGGAACAGGATTATCAGACTCAAGATGGGTAGGGAAGCAGGGTTAAATGCATTTTATGAGCGAAGGGGAAATAATTGATGGTGTTATTAGTGCAAATGTAACTTTAGTTGGTTACATAGGCTTGTTCTTAATTGAAGATTTGAGAAAAGGATCAACTGATGACATCATTACAATTAGTATAGCAGTCATAACAGCAAGGTGTTACAGTCTAGTGCTTGCCCCATTGCCCGGGGCAAGTGAAAATCAAAGTCAGGCAAGTCATTTGTTACAGGGAGAAAAAAATGCTTGCCCGATTCTGGCAGCAAAAAAGTTTGAAGGCACCTTTTTTTTCATCCCCCCCCCCCCCCACAAACCCATTAAATCAATCATACAGAGGTCCAAATGACTGTGTAGTGATGGAACACATTTTCATTTCATTTCAGCAGCTTTCCAACACTTACATAAAGAAGCCCCAATGCAACACAACACCAACTTTTGATCATACCAAGTTTGTTACTCGAATATGTTTAAATGTGCAAATCAATGTGTGCTGTTTATTCAAATGATTGTGTTTTATGAAGTCCTTGACTTACAAGTGATTTTCTATATCATTTTCATATATTTTTGGACTTTCCTTTCGGCGAAGTAAAATTTACATTAGGGCAAGTGTTCTACAACAATTTGAAATGCTGCCTGCCTGACCGGTGAAGTGGTAAAAAAAAAAAGTGATGTAGCACCCTGTAATAGACATCAAAATTATGGATCAGTGAAGTTCTGGCAATATCTTGAGCATGGTTCAAGTGTCACAATTAATTGTGTGGTGAAACTCTATCTGTCAAGGCATCATATTCACTGCCGAAACACATGGAATGTTAGCAGATGCTTTATATTTATTGCTAGACCAATGCCAGTTTCTAAAGATAAAGAAACTAAAAAATCATCAATTATGGGTTTCAGGGGTGTATAGCACACCATGTGACAAGCATTATTTGTTATGATGAGTATATAGACTTTTTTTTTTTTTCCACACCATCAAAGGGCCAAACTGTTCTGTCAATTCTTCTTTTCTTTTTATCTAAACTTTCACACAATTTTTAGGGGTAGCTCCTTGGAATGAACGTGTAAGAAAACGTGACGCCCTGAAATGCATCTCAGAGGGAGAGTTTTTCTCCAGCTCCCGTACAGGCTGTGATGATCCTCGGCATTCATGGCAGGATTATTTATAGAAACACACGCTTCAATTTGCACTGGGAGGGTGAGATGTCTTCAGGAAGGAATACATTCATTTGGTGGGGTGAAAATTCTAATGGTGCTCCCAAACCAAATTACCCCTTCTCTCCATTTCTCCCCTCTTGCTCACTGGCTCACTCGCTCGCTTGCGCACCCTCTCCCCCGCTCAGTCTGAGATATTTATTGATGAGTCAGGGCCCATCATGCCCTCCCGTTCTGCACAGGGTATGGTGCAACAAGACAATCCTACACTTTAGCTCAAACATAACTTCCATATAAAAAAATGAGGAGAAAAAAAAAAGATGCCAACTGTTTCTAGTGTTTTTTATGTGGAGTTCATTCATCCCAGAGTATACCGTGTACCTGTGGTATCCATCCCTAGTGGGGGATGCTCACTCTGCTCATGAACTGAAAGTATCTCAAAGTTACTACTGCACTAAAAAAGAAAGGAAACTCTTTTGACACCTGGAACAGTGCACAGGTTCAATGTTATGTATATGTCTCTCACTCATGGCACTGGCAAACACTTGGTTAGTCTGTGGTATTTTAATGTACAACAGTTGCAGCTTACAAATGTTAAACTCAAGAGCAGTGAGTGCCGTGAGCAACACCTTATGTACAATCGGTGAAGGTAGGGCTTGGGCAAGGAAGTAATTTTGCATGTACGTGTATTGTAAGGTTTGAATATACGGGACTAGCTGGGGAATTGTGCCACTTCAGTTATAAGTGTGCAGGGAATCCGCCTGAAATTTGCCCATACTTATGGAACTGCCTCGCTGTCTGTTTGAAAGAGAAACAAGTACTGGGGTCTGCCCCGGCTTATAGAGCATGACCAGGGAATGTGATGATGCGCAAAGGTGGGGCTGTCCCATCTCGTGGAACATATGATTTGCATGTTTTAAAATGCTGTAAATGGCATTTAGACAAGGACCGATGACACTGTGGTGAACATGGAAGCCTTACTTCTTATGCTGATGACAAGGACAGTTACACTAAATGCAGTTATGTCCAGCTTCACTTTTAATAGCTTTATAGCTTTCTGTTTTATGATGTAAAGACAGCAAAAGGAAGTGAGGAGGGCAGTGTTGAAAGCATTGACTATTGTCATTCTTGGATTTCTCTTCTCAATGAATACAGTGAGACCAAGCTGTGACTGCTGGGTTGATCACTAGGTCACTCTGTAAGCTGCATATGATGGTAACAAAAAAGAAACAACTGGTAGACTAAGACATGGAGAAATATCAAATCCCTTTAATCAAGAAGATGAGACCAGACCAAGATAATGATATTTCATGCTAATGTGAAATTAGTGGGAATATCGATTTTGCCTTTATATAGCAAATGAGGGTGCATTTCTGTCCAGACTGAGAAATTTTATAACAAAGCTTTGTGAATTGCCCACAAAATGTATATTGTGTGTGCTTTGTGACAATTTAGGCTCATCTCCTTGTTTCAGTGTTGATTCACATTAAGATTTGTTTTTTTTTTTCTTTTTGTGGGGAAATGTCTTAAAAAGCGGTTGTCCCCAAATGTATGAAATGTTGATTTCATCATGATACAAATTGTAGGCCTAGTTGATGGGCAAGCACCATAATTAGGCTTTTATCTTTCTGTGTTGACACCTTTCCACATCTCAAAGGAGTATTGAGGTGCACATAGATTTCAGTGCTGCCTCTGAATTGGTTGACAAGTTTCTTCTCAAACCAGGCTGAAGAGATGCTGTGTACGTATGTCTCGGCCTTGAAGCAAGGCTAACCAACTAATGACAGCGGCCATGTTGATTGTGTGTTCACTTTTAGTTTGTGAGTCACTCCCAAGGACCTCTGGAAATCTGACATATTTATGATGCCACTTTCACTTGACTGCACATCATTAGTTATTCATGGTGAAGCAATGTGGTGTAGGTAACATCATGGAGCATTGCTGTTGAATTTGCGGCACCAGAGCAGATGATGACATATGGCCAATTTGTACGGGGTTCCCATGGAAACATCTCCAATGTCCGTGTAAGGGATGGGAACCTTGGGAGAAACATAGTTCTTTTCTTCCCTACGATGTACTTAGGGTTAGAAAAAATTGAGAGGTTACAGTGTAAAGTATTTTACAAGCTGTGTTCTGTGACTTTGAAGTAAAAAAGTGTGAAATTGATGGTATCGCAAATGTGTGGTCAGAAGTGCCTTGTGTGTCTCAACATGTTAACGCAGTTCCAATACTTACGGCAGGTGGACTAATGTATGAACTTACAGGACAAGTGATGCTGAGATGTAATTGTTAACATCTTTTCCAAGGTTTATTTGGTACTTACACACTGTACTTTAAAGGGATAGTATAGTATTGGTTGAGGTGAGGATTCAGCTCTTAACTTTTTGTGAGATTCTTAGAAACACTCTGTGAAACGTTAAAGATCATGTGATTCTAAGAGGAATTCAAAGTTAATTTGAAGAAAATTGGTTTTCAGATGGCTGAGATATCCAAAAACAAAGTAACACAAAGTGATCCTAGTAAAAGGTTGGTCCCATCTTTTATTAGGATCACTTCGTTTTGAATATCTCAGCCATTTCAAAACCAGTTTTCATCAAATAAACTTTGAAAACCTCTGACAATTGTATGCTCTTTCATATTTCATGAGTGGTTTCTAATCATCTCCCAAAAAGTTCAAATCCAATTCCCCCATCTCAACCAAAACTATGCCATCCTTTTAACACCAAGGGCCAAAATTGGTGTGTAGTCTTTTGTCAAGAATACTGTGTAGAGCTACCAGGAGTGAAAATGGACATTGAATGTCACCAAAGTGTATTAAACTGTGCCTGAGCACCATCAAGTTAACAGAGGCAGCTCAGCTTGTGAGTCAGTCTAGTTGTATGCCATACTGCACCCTAATACCTCATCAGCTAGCCCGACCAGAAGCCATGCTTTTGAATCTGCTGTATTGATATGTTCTGCAACAGTGTAGCCCCACTCCTTTCATGAAGTAGGAGGCCTACTTTGCAGACTTACCTGTTTCTATCAAGTCTTGTCAGAAGATGGTACCCTGTACCTCAGATTGGAATTACTTGTGTCTACTGTGAACTCTGTTGATGCTTCATAAAGCATACGATAGCCTTGCAGTGTAAAAGACATTTTCTCTTTCGGTTGCCTCTACGTTCTGTGTCCATGGATGATGTCTTCCATTCGTCTCATGATGCATTGGTCCATGTGATATCAGTAAAGTTTTGCCTGGGTGGCATGGATTGATGTGAGCTCTATTTCAGATGGGCTATCGTTTCAACGTACAGTGCTCCTGTGCACAGTATTCCCAATCTCTTACAATGTCATTATTCAGAGGTCTGTTTTCAGACCGGGAATAATATGTATGTGCAGTGAAATTACATTAAAAAAATGAATTTGATTGCATTTAGAGTGGTTTGAAGACTCAAATTCCTGTGCATTCTTGATGATGTAAAATTACAAATATCAAGAGAATTGAAAACTGCCCACTCAAAAACTTGTACCATAAAAGGTATAAAGGCAGATAAAGATACATTTTGCTTCCAGTAAGTACCAACAACTGAAATATATATGGGACTCTGGAAGCATCAGATGATGTTGTACAAAGCTTTGCTTTTCTACCACATCACATGAGAGAGGGTGTCATATGAAATACATCTGAGCTTCCGACAAGACAAAGCACAAAATTGACATCCATGGATAATATGCCCATGGTGGACAGTGAATATAATGTGGGAATTCCCTTTCTTGTTTCCTACTTTGCCCCATCCTTCCCCCCCCCCCCCCCCATCCCGTCGCAAACATGTAGTGTTAGCTCACAAGTGTGATATGATCATTGTGTGGGTACAGACAACCCCTGAAGGTGAGAGAAGTCTTTTGGTACAGAGCGGCAGATTATGCAGACTGACGATTCGGGATTGATGGCAGATTATGGTTGAATTTTGTGTGATTGTAGGGGGAAAGAAGTCATGGAGAGAAAAGGGACAAGCAGATACGAGGTTTCTTGAAAGTAAAGATGCATGAGTTGCAGCAGTAAAGAGAGGCACACTGCCCGCAGTGATTTGAGATGATGAGTTGTCAGTGGTATAGTGTCACACAGCGATGTCGCGGGGCGTGAGTGTGTTGACATCTCTCTCTGAGGGCAGTCCTTTCTGATCACCCAGTGACCTCGCTGCGCTATTTTTAGCAACGAGGGTCAGTGCAGTCTTAATTTCCTCCCCAGATTTGTTAGCCTGCTTTCTGTACTATGTATGTGCGTACACACTCACACACACACATACACTAAGGCATTTACTATGGCAAATAGACACTAATTCATGTGTTTTGGCCATGAAAGTTGCCCAAGTAGGCATCTTTCTCCTACCAGTATGTCTGTCAGCTCTAAAGAAAAAAAAAAGGCATTTCTAAAAAAACGTGCTGAATGTTGTCTTTCTTTGGCTCTGTGTGTACTTACAAAGAGATCACTTATTTCTTGCCCAGTTGAATATCCCAAGGTACAGTGCAAAGGCTTGAACTCAGAATATTATTTCTTTTTTTTTTGTGTGGGGGGGGGGGGGGAGGGGGTGGGTAATGAAGGAGCAAGGAGAGAGAGAGAGAGAGAGAAAAAAAAAAAGAAGCTTTTGTGCTGTTATGGTAGGAATAGATGGGGATACATGGTGGCCCGATTCAGTCGACCTTCAGTTGCTGACCACGTTGGTACAATTGAAAACCGTGAATAGCGCCCATCAGCAAATATGTGCATCAAAGCATACTTTGTACGCTCATCATTTATGGTTGACTCTCGTCAAGATTATTTGGTTGTTTGTTTACTTACATAGAGATCATTGATGAAGCTAAAAGTGCAATTCGTTACGAGAATTCTCGAATAAATCCAAGCCAGGCCAGTCTTTCCACTCCATATCCCCTTGTTACCTGGTCATTCAAGGATTGCAAAATGGTTACCAGTAGGCCTACTTGGTTCCAAATATAATCAGTTTGACAACTGATAAGTGTTGGAAGCACAAATGACATTGTAAGACAATCTGTTGAAAGTTGCAGATGATGATTGATGATTTGATTTGTTGCCATGGAAACTCACACAACCTGGCTTCCTATTACTGTACATAGGAATGCATACAATTTAAAGTCAACATTTATTTACCTGAGTTAGTTTGGGGTTGATAGAATTTCTATTCTATAATATGTTGTCAATTTCTAGTTTAAAAATATCATCTTCAATTTGGGATAAAGAGAGACAAATGATGCATTCTTTTCTTCATAATCTTTGATTTAATGATCCTTAAATCATTTAATCCATAATCAAAATATCAGTGATATGTTTGGTGTCATTATATCAAATACACATGCTTCATACCAAGAGCATCCTATAATACTTGTCCACCAGAATGCATGAATAAATTTTTCCTTCCCAAATTGTTTCTCCAAAAGAACCCAAGTGAAAAGTGCTCCAAGCATTGAACTAGAAGCCTTTGCAGAAATTTGTTATTCTTTTAATCCCCCCCCCCCAACAAAACAGATGCAGTCTGTCATTACAAATGGTATAAAGGCAGTTTCCAACATGGCCTCTCACTGTCACCTCGCTACGTCAAGATGTCTTAATTGCAATTATGTGGCTGGAGTGCTTCCAAAGTGGTTTGTCGGAAGAATGTGATTTTAATTTTCCTTTAGCCATGAATTACTGGTGAGGAAGGACACCAGGCCCTCAGTGGTATTATTGGTAAGAGAGAGAGATAGGGAAAAAAAGAGAGAATGGAAGAGAATAGGAAGGAGAGGGAGAGAAATGGAAAGAGAGAAGGTAGAAAGTTGTGCCTAGAAGGAAAACTTGGATGTAAGATGTTAGAGACAAGTAGTTTACAACACTGGTTGGAAATACTGTATATGGCATATATTTGGCGAGTCTAATTTTTCACGAATCGGGACTTTCCGACAACGTTGCGAGTGGTTAAATTTGTGATTGTTGAGTATCATACTGAATGTTTGCCTGTATGTCAAAGTCATGTTGGGGACAGAGTTGAAATTTTTGTGTGTTTTTAAATTTGTGAATAGCACCGGACTCATGAAATTCACAAAAATTAAAACCTTGCAACATATTTGGCATTATATGTATAACAGTCACATTGCCATTTTGGAGAGGAAAACATGAAAAAAAAAAGATAAAAAGATAAGTATGTAAGTTCCACTGCAAAGTTAACTTAACAGCATGTTTGTTCAGTTACAAGCCAGTAGTAATTCTCTTCAAGTAATACATTGTATTATTGTATCTCTGCTGGAGGTATGAATTGCTTGTTGCATGTGGTGTTATACCACAAATGTAGGTGGTTGTATGCTTCTGTAGCTGTAATGGCACAGTCTGTGTGAATGTGCTTTTATGTGCACACAGACAATAACACTTGAGTGTAGAAAATGTGACTTAATAAGAAAGATGTATGGTTAATAATAAATTAAGATAGATCTGTCCAGGACAGTACAAACTAAAAGCTAAAATGGACAGTTGGACATGGCATCATATTTTGAACAGGAAGATGTCCATTTATTTTACTTGCCTGTTTGTAATATTTAGTTGCCCCAGGCTAGCAGGAAAGGAGAGTGCAGCACCCTGGGGTAGATAGATAAATACTGCAAATGCTTCTTTTTTTTTCACAAGGATTTAATTTTCATGAATATACCAGATCACTGTTGGGCCGCATTTTGAACAACACACAAAAATTTTGCGAACAGACAATGATCAGTGCGCTTACGATAGCCTCATTGCGAAAACAACATCTCACCAAAATGTCTGTGACCTCCAAATTTTTGAAAATGTCTATGCAAAATAACAGCTTTTACAGTAGATGGATGCATGATTATGGTATCACAACATTTTGGTATGCAATATTAACTAATAGATATCATGTGTGGCTAATGGACATAGATGGAAAAATTAATAAAGTTGATGAGACCAAGGGAGCTATATGGATTTACAAATAGATATGATGAAAGAGAGGAGAGAGTAAGAGAGAACAAGAGAGGGAGAGAGAGAAAGAAAGATATAGAAAGAATTGAGTGCTGATGGATACATGCATGTAAACTAGAATGAGATACTAGTGTTGATGGTATTAAAATTGTCAGCCGTTTCTGTTTGGCATGGTTGCTATGGAGGCCCTTCCTGGCGACAGATCAATAGACACAGTTCTCAATCAACGCAGGCATGTTGGGAGTTGAAATATAATTGCAATGGGAAGAACGTTGAATGAGTTTTTTCCAACACGTGGGATACCAGCATTATTTGCTGGTAACTTTCTGGCAGTTATGGTTTTCTTTTTCTTTTTCTTGTTTTCCTTGAAATGATACATTGCATGTCTTTATTGAGAGTATGAACAGCCTCTTGGCAGGAACAGAAAGGGACATTAAACCACATTGTTCTTTGTGTTATCTTAAATCTGAAACCCAAAGAATTAAATGAAAAGGGATGAATATTTAAAATTATATCAGCAAATTCAGTATCTTTTAAATAGTTTCCAAGATAGTGGTACTGGAAGAACTTTTAAACAGTTGAGACAGTCTCAAACAGAAGTGTACTCACAGTGATGTAAAATGAAAGCACATGTAGTACAAAGGAGATGAATGGCCACATTCAGTCTATCTTCAAGGTATTGCATTTACAGAAACTATCCTACCTCCTATCCAGTAGCAGCTACAAAACTGGCTTGTTGTTAAAATGAATCAAAGTAATGCTGAGTGGAAATCAGGGGTACACTCGTCAATGTGCTGCTAGACTTGCTGTCACTTGTGCTCTTCAAAATAGCTGATCTTACATCTAATGTCTCAATTCATGAAATCTCATTGAAATTTGGCTGTTTAAAACTGGGGTATGTTTTGACTGCCATTCACATGGGTGGAAAATGTCTTCAGTATCAACAGGATATGATAGATGGTTTGATTTGGGGGATTGTATGGAAATATCATTATTTCCAGCATCCCAAGGTGTCCACACACTGGGTGCTACACTTGTAGATGCAGTTGTATGAGTGGTTCTAAGACAATGATTTCAGTGATATTCAGTACTTTTTAGTTATTTAGTCATCTCGCGTGGTACATCAGTGTCATGTCAGAGTACCATGTAGGGGTGCGTTCGAGCGCTCTAAAGCGAACCAAAGCAAACTGAACCAAAGTGTACCATACCGAACTGTGCCAGATTTGAAGCGTTTGAGCGCTCTGTCGAGAAAGCGTACCTCACGAGTTATTTTTAGAAAAGGTCACGCATTTTGTAGCAAGAATGCCATCCACCTGACGCTTGAACTACTTGCAGCTGTCCCGAACAAAGAGAATGATGTCTTTGCATTGTGACGTATGTGCATGATACGCGCATGCTTTACAGCAAACTTTTGGTACGCTTTGGTACGCATTTGGAGCACATCGGGAAGTGGTCAACTTTTGGCTCGGTACAGTATGGTACGGTACACTTGTAGGAGCGTTCAAGCACTCCTCTCGTGCGGGTACGGTATGGTACAGCTTTAGGAGAGCGCTCGAACGCAACCTAGGCCTATAGGCCTTGCATGTGCACGGTGTGTCATTTTAATGTATACTTGTGTAGCAAACATCACACATCATCCGAACCACTCGAAGTCTCGGGAATGCTTTTGAATCAAACTTTATTGAAAAGTTATTGATGGAGGGTTTCTGGAAAGAATGCCACCTTGCTGGCAGCATGGTTGTAAGATTCGGCAGATGAAAGAAAGAAAAGTACAGCATGTAGGTTAGATGTGAGAGAGAGAAGTAGGTTAAATGTGATTTCCTTTGAAGTGCCTGCTACTAAACAATGTCATATTGGATTAATAAGCATTAAAGGGACTGTACAGTACTGGTTGAAGTGGGGATTCATGTTTTAAACATTCTTAAGTGAGATAATGAAAAGCCTCTTATGAAATATGAAAGAGCATGTAATTTTAAGACGGATTCAACGTTTATTTGATGAAAATTGGTTTTCAAATGGCTGAGATATCCAAAAAAGTGCTAATAATAAAAGGCGACATGCCACAACTTTATTAGGATCTCTTTGTTTCACCTTGTTTTTGGATATCTCAGCCATTTCAAAACCGATTTTCATCGAATAAACTTTTGATACCCCTTAGAACTGCATGCTCTTTGACTTCTCATAGAGTGGTTTCTGAATATCTCGCAAAACGTTAAAAGCTAAATCCTCACCTCGACCAGAACTGTACACACCCTTTAAAAGAGAGCCACCTGTAGCTGGCTTTGCTCCATGTAACTAAAATATTACCAGCATCTATGTGGGTAGGTGTTTTCTATATCATTGAGCTGGAGAAACTATTTACTGTTTACTTCATTTGTATGCTCTTTCTAAGAATCAAAGAGCCAATAGCGTGGGGATACCATGGAGTGGTTACTGTTATTGTTATTGTTCATTTTCCATCTGTGAAGATGGCTGGATAGCCCATATTCAGCTACACTATAAAGCTGGTCTTCCATGGGGTCCAGTTGGATGTGAGGCGGGACCACTTCACCGGGTTAAACACCCTGCTCTTTGCGATGAATGAATAAAGCTGGATCTTTTACGTGCACGAGTTGTTACTCTCTCATATAAGGGACCTCCATTTTATGTCCTATCCGAGGGACAGAGTGTTTTGCCTCTTGCTAGAGGGGACGGTATGATTACACACAACATTGCTCAGTCCAGACTCGGATTCGAAACCCGGGCCCTTAGGATCGTGAGGCAGACGCGCTACCGACAGAGCCAACTCACCACCCTATGTGGAAAGTGGAAAGGCTGTTGCAACCCAGCTTGGATTGGATGTATCTGAGAATTCCCCTAACAAATTGTGTAGCCTGACAGCTTTATCAGTGATCTCTTTGTAAATAGCGGAAGAATCTTGACGGGAGTCAACCGGTACTGATGAGCATTTGCTTTGTTGTACATATTCACTGATGGATGGTATTTGTGGTTTTTGAATGCACCCAGGTTTACAGCGAGTGAAGATCCATTTCAATCAGATCACCCATATCTCCCCGTGCTACTGAGTCTTTAAAAGCTATGCAACTAGATGTATGTTTTTGTTGTGTTTTCAATCTTTCAAACACTGTTTTGTCTTAGCAACAGCAGGTAGAGTTGTCCTTTTCATGGGTGCTGTCCTTGAGAAAGATGTTGAAATGGAATTGAAATGCCCTATCTGAGCCTCTGGTTGACATTAAAAAAAAAGTTTTTGCACTGAATTCTCGAAAGCGAGTTCTGTAGAAGTAATGTCACAGTAGAATTATTATGCAACTCCCATTTACACTGGGTGAATTTCCACCTTCTAAGCCACTTTTAGATGGTGTTGAGATGAGTCTCGTGCTTGCTATGGCCGACTTAAATCTTCAGAAGTGACCTTGGCTTTTTAGAGGGAGATGGGTTGGAGGACATTTTAGCGGTTCCTGGCCTAGTAGAAGTTCCAAGCAGTTCGTGTATTGGTGACTAGTCATGCATTTCATGCTCGGCATGCATGTAGCTTTCGTGCATGATGGAATTTAATTGACACACATGATTGGTCTAGGTGAACCTCGGTGGAAATCAACTCTCAAAATGAGCGGATGGGATGTGTTCCTTGAAACAGTCCTTGAAATGTTTCAGAGCATCTTTCATTTTGAGCTGTAATATATAAGGAGTATGTGATAGCTGATATATCTACTCACAAACTGTGTTCCTTGCAAGCAGCCCTAATGATATATTTGAGAGCCAAATATTAAGTGATTGAAAAATTGCTTCAAAACAACTTTTGCTTTCATTAAATCATCTCACTTTGTTTGTTTTTTGTTTTTTTCCTTGATTGAGAATTAAACCGATCAGGCATATTCCAATAAACATTTGGTTCACATTAAAATGTATGTGTGCCAGGGTAATCGAAGAGCAGACACGAGCAGCCGCATGTCGAAGAAGAGTTCTTGGAATCGGTGTCCTCCTGAGGGTAGAGTTTGACAGGGATGTGCTCATTCTTCAGAGACAGACCAATGTTCGGCAAGACGTGTGGCCCAGCCAGCAACTGCGTTATGGGATGAAACTAAATCTGGCGTGTTCACGGGTGAAACACCACCCTTCACTTTGAAGTTTTTTTCCTAGAATTGTGTCTAGGGAGGAAAGTGTCTGTCAGCAAGTGATAACCATTAAGTGACATTCTTGACATCAATTAACACACTTTTCTCGCTGCAGAAAAACAAGAAATTGAAAACAGACATGTCTTCAGTACTGTAGCCCCAGTGGTAGGTTGTGAACCAAAGTGCTTTTCAGCAGAAATTGTTTGAAATCATGTCTCTATTTATAGAATTTGCAGATTACCAGGTAGTATGGATTTCATGGGCAAGCAAAGAGTAAACAGATTATTAGGCTAAAGACTGCATTTGTTCAAAATTGCTTTAGATTACTGTAAACGTCAATATTTTCGCGCGATTAATTTTTCGCGCTGAGCGGCTCGAAAACATATTCGCGGGTTCTTAAATTCGCGCTCGGCAGCGGGTTAATACCATAGAGCTGTAGAGAGCTCTATGGTTATACACAGTCGCTGTTTTCATCCAGCGATGCCAGCGTACGATAAGCGACGTATAAAGTGTAGCGAGTGGCGCGAGTGCGAGTACAAGCGCTAAACTACGTAGTACATGTATTTTACTCGATACATGTTCTGTAGGACTAGTACTGTAGTCGCAGGGATGTAGCACACCAATCGGCCGTGGGCTCGGTGCGTGCGGTGCGTGCGATGATACTGGTATATGCGTATATACGTAGCAGTATCATCGACGAAGCGCACCAGGCCGTTCAAAATGTGCATAGAAAATTGCGAAGATATATTCGCGCGTTTTTTAATTCGCGCTAGCCGAACGTAGCGCGAAATCCGCGAAAATTAATGTACCGCGAAAATTTCCACGTTTACAGTAACCATAAACTAAAGTACAAGGTTATCATATCAGTACATCCCGTGAAAAAAGATAGAAACAAACAGTTTTCAAGAACTTTTTTTTTATCATGTCAAAGCTGTATTTACAAGTGTCCTTGGTTGCCTTGTGTTTTAGTGTGAAGTACGAATACTGATGGAAATTTTTATTGAGTACTGTGGACTATGTGAAGTGCTCATGATGTCATTCAGATTGTACCTTGTGGCAATTTGTCTGTGTTAGCTTTAGAAGCATGTCTACTCCAGTGTGCACTACCATTGAACCCCACCATCTTATAAGACATTCCAATGTGACCCCAAAGACATGAAAACAAAAACAAAAATTATATTGATATTAAGAAATTTTTTAGTTCAGTTATTAAGCAGGAAAAAAAATGCTGAAACCATTGTTTTGACATGCAACAGATATGTATATAAATGGTATGATACAAGCGTTTAAACACTAAACATGGAATAGATGCTTGTGAATCTGTAGAAGTGTATATTGCTATTAAAAAAAAAAAAACTTTTTAGTCTGAATGGTGGGGGGGGGGGCAGTTTTGTCTAAAGTTCTTATACTTGCTCGTAGAGTGTCTCTTGCCACATAATAAAGTAAGTTTAGGAGTTCAGCAGGTTCTGCTAAACAGGAGACATGGAGTATTCCAACCCATCTAGCTCTCGGGGTCTGCAAGCAGGTGCATCATCCATAATCACCAGCTATTCTTATTCCAAGGCACTTCGCTTTGTGGCCACATGGAATCCTCCGGGGAAATTCCTGCCCCATGCATGGAAGGGGAGGGGTCCAGTGCAGCCCCACCTCCCACCCTTTCCCATGAGCTGTGCAACATGCATACTGAATGCCAAGGGGAGATGTTGTAAGGATGCTGAGGAGATGTTAATGTCTCACTGCATGGCAGCTGACGCGAATCATTTAACAAGAGATGGTTGTTCGTGTGTGTGTGTGTGTGCATGTGTGTATGGATATATGTTTCTTTGCTGTCATAGAACTGTAATGGGTGTCCTGCGACCTCCTGTTCTTCTGAAGAAAGGTCTCCGACCTCGGGCTACTCTGACTTGGATAAATGTATGGATAGAACTGACTTGAATGCCCATTCCCGTGGTAGTGAGTTTGAAAAAAGGTTGCTGAATGTTGCATGTATCTTAAATTGTCTGACTGTCCCTCCTTTCTCTCATTCTTTCCTCCTCCTCCTCCTCGTCTCTTTCTCTCTCTGGCTTTTTCTTCCTCTTCTTCTTCTTTTCGTCTCCTGTAAGTAACTTTCCCATGTCAGTGGTGCATATCTAATATACTGTATTCATGCAGTCTTCGACACCAGAACAGAATTTTATGTTTTTTTTTGCCATCCTGTAACTCACCCTTGTCAGGAACAAGAAAAGGGGGGGGGGGGGGGGTGGGGAGAGGGGAGGGGAGGGGGAGTATGGGTGGAGAGAGATAGAAAGATTAAGAAGTTTTAGAGAGCAGTATGAATAAAATCGCAGATAGGAAATAGAGACATGCACCATAAAGTCTTTGTTTTGTGCTTAAAATCTCCCTTTGTGAGATGCAAAGGGTCACCAGTTCATATAACCACCTGACTGGCCTACAAAGGATTACGTCCTGCCAGTTGAAAGCCTGTTTTGTCATATCTCATATGACACACATCAAGCCAGCTGTAATGTGCAAACATAGTAGTTATGGACATAGAAATATACCAGGGAGCGTGCACATGCTGAAATAGACACACACACACACACACACACACTCACACACACACACAGGCACTGATATATCACAGGGGCTACGGAAACATATTATTATTACATTTTGCGATGTTTTTACTTGAATTTAACAAGTCAAGTCATATTTAAGAAGAAATATCTTCTGTCGAAAATATTGGCTGCAGCAACTCAAATACGCCGTATATCTTTTCCAGGGGGAAATCACTACTGTATAAGCTGTTATTTTCATGAAGGTTTAATTTTTGCAAATTTCGCGAATCACAGTTGGACTGCGAATTTAACATCATGCGAAAATATCACCATGCGCTAAGGTAACAGTGCGCTTATGAAGGCCTCTGATGATGATGATGATCCACAGCAATTGTATGGCGCCATATATCTGTTATAGAAACATTCAAAGGTGCAGACTCCTCCAAGACAGTTAGCAATTGAATGCCTGGTGAAAAATGTGAGTTTTAAGCCTCTGCATCAATTTGTGAAAACAACATCTTGCGAAAATGTCCGTGACCTCCTCATTCGTGAAAATATCTGTACGCGAAAATAACAGCATATACAGTATTACCTTTCTCATGCAAATGGAGGATACATATTCCTCACTTGGTCACATGTGATTCTTACGAGCAAATTCGACCAATTGCCATACTAGTCCCATTTTGCAAAATGTTATCTTCACAAAATATATGGCATGTGTACCGTAACTGAAATTTGAATGAGGTGAAGTAGAAAGGTGTTCACATCTTATGAAGAAATGTCATGTTGCATATGAATAACACAGGCATCAAAATGTTGCTTCCTACTATATGTTTACGTTCAATTTTCTTTATTAAGGCAATAGGATGTAACTGACAGAGAAGGCATACACAACTTCAAGTGTGAAATGATAGGGTGAGATTCTTTTTTTAGAGATATGAGAAATATAATGGCATTTTTTCAATTTAATCTGTACCATTCCCAATTCTCTGATTCATCAGGATTAGTAGTGTAGTTAAGTTAACCAAAAACAAACAAACAGAAATGCCAAACAAAGTAAGTATTTGTAGGAGAGTAGGGTTACACATTTCTGGAATAATACAGATTCAAATTTTTGCTAAAGATATTACCCTCTTGATGAATATAGTGTTTCCCCATGCAATATGAATGCTCTTTGAATTCTCTTTGGGGATAGATTTTACAAGAGTAAAATCCAATCATTGTTTTCCCCTCATACCCAGAGAACTGGGACTAGGGCGTAAATGTATGAGTGGCATTATAAATGTACAGTGAATGGTATATAGTTTGATTTTTATTTTCCCCCCTGGCGATAGCATCCTTGTCCTAAAGATAACTCCTTCCGCTAATGTGCTGGGTACCGTCACTCGCTCATGTGAGGAGTCATCGGCCCAGGTCTGCCTATTGGGTTGTCTTGGCAGTGGCATGGAGAATCTGTAAAAACTGAGGACTTAGAATGCGGCTTTTGGGTAGGGAAGGGAAGGAAAGGGGGGAAAAACCTGTGGATTCTTGTGTCGTTTCCTTGGACGCTTGCCCACAGCTCTGGCCGATGTTGCGGTAGTAACAAAGCCGTGTTTGGCAGCTGGGATTTTATTTTCCAAGTACACGTAATGTTGCCGCCCTAAATTTCTCCATTAATAGCAATAATGGCAAACAAGTATTGAGATCATTAAAGCAACAAGTCTGAATTTCATCTTTGTTTTTGTTTGTTTTTTTTTTTAGCTAAGAAAAATTGTTTAGTGGCGTCACTAATGATGCAAAATGTCCTGTACTTATGGAAAATAGCAGTAGAACAGCCCAACAGGAACAGGCATTGCTGATTATGAGAGAATGCTGTGTGTAGTTGGGAGTACACTTTAAAGTATGTTTGTTGATTTAATGTGTGGTAAATGTGAAGCATCTTTATTTGTGGTCTTTTTTCTCTTATGCAGTGTTTGAATATGAAGATGCAGAGGCTACTAGTATGGAAGTAAAATTGTTTTAAAGCCCCTTGTCGCAGCATCAGTTATTAACTGCTCAGTGGTGACAAACTTGATTGTGCTTTGGAACCTCCTTTCTCCTCCCCCTTACAAACCCTCCCCCCCCCCCCCCATCTCTCCTTGTCTAATTAAGATGATACAGTGTAGCCTATAACAAACGGTGCTGTCTTTACTCCAGTTTCCTTACCATTCTTGGCTGCACTGTCCGCTTTTCCTCAGCTCTGTGGTAGACTTCGGAGAGAGGGGGGAGAGGGGTGGGGAGAGTGAGGGAAAGATACTGGGAGAGAAGCCGAGAGACATGCAGTCCCCCAGCAAGTGATATTCTTTCCTCAAACCTCTTGTGTGTGTGTGTGTGTGTGTGTGTGTGTGTGTGTGTGTTTGTGTGCGTGTGTGTGTGTTGCCAGTACTCACCTATGAGCCACCCTGTACGCGTGCAATTTGCGTTTTAAGGTTTAAAGGAGAAAAAAAAAGGCAAGGGAGGATTATTTTCTCGTGCCACGCTGAATCGGGCACTAGATGTCGGAGGCAGCGCATCACTAAGCAGGCCATCCTTTCATACAGGGTTGCCTAGCTACCCATCCCATGGTTACAGCCTAACATAAATTCTAGCGCTTGGGCCCTTTCGTTGAAGCACTTATTTTTCTCCCCTTTTTGTTTTGCAACGGTATTTATATCTCTTCGGAAGCGATATTACATATTAGGTTCATGTCAATGACATTTTGTGATGTGTACTCATAAAATATTGAATGATGAGAAATATTTTGATATTGTGAAGTATGTGTTCGTAACATATACTTTGTATAGCCTTTGAACCACTCATATATTACAGATTTTTTTCTTTAATCTCCTTTTTCCCCCCTGTTTTGTAAAAAAACAACCATACTTGCATTAGAACTCCTTAGCTGCTTTTGTGTGTTTGGGAAGTTTGATGTGGTCTAGGGCTCTGTAATTGAATGGATTAGCTAATTGACTGCGTGTTTGTGTTTGCCTGTGTGTTGTTTGCGTGTATGTGCGTTGTTTGCATGTATGTGCGTGTGTACGTGGCTTGGGAATGAAATTGCTGAGAGGTGGTATATGCATTGGACAAAGAGAAAAAGAAAAAAGTAGCAAGGATAGATGCCTCAAAGAAATCCCTTCAAAGCAAAATTGATATTAAGCGCTCATTTTGCACATATAATCATGATTTTTAAGCGGTAAGTTTCTTTTTCTTTTCATTGCCAAATTGCATTGTATGAAGATCCATCAAGAGTTTGATCATCAGTTAGATAAAAATTAACAAACAAACAAATGAATGCAGACAGATAAAATGGAATTGACATAGAGACCAATGAAAATGTGAATCTAAGGATGTGTTGGATATGATTGATTTGTTTACAACAGTGCTATGTCAGCTCTGTTACACAAATGTCTGTGTCTGAATGTTTTAGGTGGAGTCCAGACCTTTCTTCATTTTTTTTTTTTTGCTTTATTTGGCTGTCCTGAATTTGAAAGAAAAGTAGACCTATCTTTCTATTTTTTCCTTGTGATTTCACTTTTTATGTGAATTACACAAAAAACACACCTACCTCTATTCCTGTGTTCTCTCTGTGAAAAGATTATTGTTTTAATTTCACTTTTGAAAGGCACTCTGAACAATATGAATATTTTTATTTTTTATTTCTTCTCTAATGAAGGGAGTGATGAAATTAAGCATTTGGGACATATAGCAGAATTCTAATTTTTTTGTATGAAATGTGTTTCATGTTTGTATTTTTTTTTTTTGTCTGTATCAATGAAACAATGCTCTCACATATGCTTTATACTTGCATGGATTTTTAAGTGAAAATGTTGAATTTGCAGTCAAAAGCAGAATGTGAAATTTCAGATAAAAAGAAGTAGGTACATCATCAGTAGAAAGCAAAAATAGTAATCCGGTAAAAGAGAGATAAAAATTAAAATGTGTATTTATGGACTACAGGTGCTGTTGCTGCTGACAGACAAACAGACAGACAAACTCACACACAGTCACACTGTATACACACAGGCATTTTTTGCACACACACATACACACGCACAAATGCACAGTGTGCAAGAAATGCGCATAGCTGCTGTCAGTACTCCAAGGCACCCTATCACCACATAATGGCTGGCACCATGCACACATACACATGTATGCACATAACACATGCACTGTGGAAAGAACTCCCACTCTGGACACACACCACACATGCTACATCCACACACATACATTTTCTGCCTCCCCCTCATAAGCTGCTGCACTGAAGCATGATGCACCCTACACACAGGGCACAGGGAGAGAGCGCTGCAGCTAGCAGTGTGCTTTATAATTTGATGTATGCATCAGAGCTTAGCCATTGCCAAAGAGAGCTATCAATGGCAGGGCTAAATATAGCGCGCTGTTGCTATTATTAGAAACACCAGGGCAGAGCCTGACTTACCAAGTAGGGGCTGGGTGTGGACCCTGGACAATATTCTCTGGTAATGATTCCTTAGGCACAGGGGCATGTAAGAAGCAGGATCATCATATTCATCTCAGCATCTGTGCAGATTCTATCCCAGACACAGAGAAATATATAATCAGTGGTTTAGAATGTCTGCCTCTGTTCTAATTAACAATATATTGTAAGGACATTGCAATGGCCAAAGAACTTTCACTATCAGGTTGTTCCCTTGGTGGTCTTATTTGATGAAAGTTACAATCACTGTCAGTTTTGAAAAGAACGACCCCGTCCAGGACGACCCTCTTCTCTACCAAGCTGTATTGCTGCCAAAGAATATGTGTGCGTATTAGTTCATATATTTTTATTTAAACATCACAAGCAGATGCATTGCTTCTTGCATCCTAAGTCTGTTAGTATGAGATTTATGCATGAACTGTGATGAATTTCTTCATCCTCTTTGCTCTTGTCTTGTTGATATGCCATCTATATATTACAAAAGAATTCAGTGAATAAGCGAGTACTAGCAGTAGAAAGATATCAGTGCTTATCATGATACTCGTGATACAATCCCAATGACACTGCTGAGAAGTTCCCTATGGAGGAATTTGTCCATGCACATATGGTGCTGTAACAGGTTTCATGCGATTTGAACAGAAGTGGAATAGGCCTACTCTTTCAAATTTGAAATTGAACTGCACCATTGAATAACTTTATCTCAATCTGTATAGAAATATTCACTTTCAATTGTATCAAGATTTTACCAATAGGCCCTTAATGTACAATGTGGTAGCAGTGTCTATGGTAATGCACAACATGGGAGATCAAAATTTGTGCAAGTGATTCATCTTCCTCGCAGTTTACCCTAAACCCATGTGAAATTAATGCAAATAGGAAATTCAAAGTGATTCAGGATGTAAACGTATTTCTCCTTATTACTTCTCAGTACAGCAAGGAATAGAAAATAATAATGTCATAAATACAGTGTAGTGTCTGACTGTAGGTACCTATAGTAAGATATGGGAAATATAGGAAATATTTCCTGTGTTTGTCATCAGTACAAAGAAAAAACTCATCAAGAGTGAAAAACCGTAAAGATATACAGAAAATGAAAATGGGCAGACATGAGTAGATCGTTTATGCATTTATGTTATTTTCCACACATCCAGTCTTATACCAGGTCATACGTTTAATTGTTTCCAGGAGAGGTAAAGATTTAGGAGGAAAGTCGTAGCATCAGTTGAGACTGGATGAACAAGACAAGTTGCCATCTTTTGGGATGACATGCTTCAATTTGTCTGGAGTGAGCCCACTGTCTCACAGCACAGTATGGTACAGCGAGACAAACACAAACATATATGCAAGTTTTCGTTGTTACCGTTGAATTTGCAGTACTTATCAAAATCCACTTCTGAAAAGAGTTATTTGTCAACTAGCCACTGGGAGCGCTTGTTAGTATATATCTCATTCAGTGGTACACTTAAGACTGAAGCTTTCAGCTTCAAGTCTTGCCTCTTGTTAGCACCTGCTAAAAGGAGAGAAGCAGAAGAAATACCTGCAGACATGCCCAAAACACATTGAAAAACTCTCCTTGATGCTGCAACCGTTTCCCCAAGCCCCTAGGAGCAGACTGCAGACCTTTTTCCCCAGGTACTGCATCTCATGATTTACGTCTATTTTCAGAACCCGTGTCCTTTGATTTTTTCCGACAGCTTGTACATTTCTGGTTGTACGCCTTTTCCCCCGGTAGCCGCGAACAGCATCCCTTTGAGTGCGTGTCAAGAGCTGAAGCAATTTTCTGTCACACTTTCCAGAGATGGAATTTAGTGTTATTTTACCACTGGTACCCACCTGCCTCATTATGCTAAGTATTAAGAGTTACATGTAACATGTTTACTGACACCTTCAAGTCTTACGCATACCTTCTGAACAATAATATTGCTGTTCATGAAAACCAAAAAGCTTGTCCAGTGTAGTCAAAAAATGGGATTTATACTAACGTACTGACACGAACTAGAGGGATACAAATCTTAAGATTTACGTCGCCATCTGAATCTCTTAATTTTGCCTGCGTGGACATAGAACTCTCACTAATTAGGGTGATCAGAATGCAATCCAAATCCGAGGAAATCTAGCGATCATTTCAGATTTATCATAATTTGAGAAATCCAAATCCCAGGAAATCTAACGATTATTTCGGAATTATCGTGATAATTTGAGAAATAGCGTGATAACTTGTACCATGGCTAGTATGTGGAGGCTGGAGGAAAAAAAATTTCGAGATTTTTTATCCCGTCATTCAACGCGTGCATGATTGAACAGCACACGAACACAAGGACAGGGGTCATCATTTCGGTAGATTTTGGGCATGTGCAGTTTGGTTGACAAAGTATCGCGATCGGCAATTAGCGGGACATTTCTGTCCATCTGAACGATTGCAAAAACTCTCAGTATTTGGATCGCGATCGCAATAATCCCACTATTTTGTCTGTGTGAATGTGACTAAAGAATGCTTGTAATCTGTATTCCAATAACAGTGCACTCCCGTTATACCGAACACGGTTATAACGAAATCTCAGTTACAATGAGGTAAAAATTCGGGCCGCAAAATTATCCGGTCTATGTATTCTTGATGTTTATTTGTTCGGTTATAACGAAATTTCGATATAATGAAAGAAAACTGTTGGTCCTGAGGACTTTGTTTTAACGGGAGTCCACTGTATTATCAAAACATGCTACATAGCTACTAGTAAACTGACCACATTGAAGGACTTCTAGAGGGAAAAAACAAAACATAAAACAAATTCATGCACATGTATTAGAATACATTAGCTGAATAACCAGCCTGTTTTGGCATCACCCAGTAATGGAATGGTACATGTCAGGCCTGTGTGGATGGAAGGTGCAATGTTGGAAAAACTGCTCTGGTTGGCATCTCAGGGGATGCACTGACTGTGTGTCCTCCAGGAGCCACGCCCTCTCTCTGTAGTCTCCACCACGAAGAAGATACAGACAGTGCTTATGTTCTTCTCTCATGATTTATCTCCTTGGATACGAGGCTTTAATTTTACAAACTGCTACTCAAGAGAAGCTTTCTACTATGTGTAGGTGCTTTTTTGAATGACCGAGATACAAAGGAATGTACCGTACTTGAGGTCAAGAGGTCAGAGGTGAATGTGAGGTTAAAACAACTGGTATTTGCACTCCTGTCAAGTAGGCCTACATTTTCAGTGGTTCTAGAGCAGAGCAACACAAAAATGGAGCATCATACGGGTGTACAAGTACCTCTAAATATCATTTTCATTGTCATTCTCCTTTGACACTTATCTGTCAGTTATTAGTTGTAAATTCTATGCAATGAACCTGCTTGGAAATTATTTTTTGTTACACGCAAATGATTGTGTGTGATGGATTACTAGGAAGTGGGGAGGGAGTGGTATCTTGCCTTGTACGGAAGTATAATGTTTAAGATGAAGTTGATACAGAAACACTAACAGTACTCCAATAAGACCAGTGATAATTGATCTTAAATCTTTGCTTGTGCAATTTAAAATATGCAGTGTTGGGACTTAAGAAATACTACAGATTACATGTGCAACATGGCAAGTTTTAGCCAGAATGTTTTTTTCTTCATTTACACTCAGTGGTCTGTTGAGGCTTCCCCACATAGTAACATATGGCATACTGTCTTGTTCTATAATCGATTTTTGTTCAAATACCTCTAATAGTCATACTGACATCATAATGTTTCTTCTCTTCTGTCGACATGAAATTGATTCATAAGTTTTGAATTGATGCCCAGTAAATGCATTGTTGATGGAATTGATCGCTAATGGGTGTGAAACGACGAAATCAGTGAAAGGTTCAGTGAAATTAACAGTTTGCTGAGAATTTGTACGATTTAAATGACGATAAGTTAGCTGCCTTAACTTCTGGGAGGGTCTTTGATATAGCCATGCAACTCATGTGACTGTGTAACTTTATTAGAAACTTTGATTTGTTTGCTACATAAAGAGACCAAGGTATGAGGCTTGTCTTTTTCTTGTACAACTAAAGAAATCAAGTTCTTCTATCTTGATGATATAAAATGATGATGATGATGATGTTGAGTAGAGACATAAAGAAAAAAGATGTCTCTGTTTAATATCAAACATGCATCACTTTACATATTTCACTCATAAATTCCTGTGGAGTACTTTTCTGCAAATAAGCGCCATGTATAACCTTATGTTTAATGGTTGACAGTGGTGACTCTTATTCTCTCAAGATATGACAATTTGTTCCAATTTTGTTCATACTTTGACTGATCCCTGCGTGTCATGTCAATGGAAGTCGTGCAACCCAACTCCCTGCTCGACGTAGATCCTCTCTTAAGATTCCAGTGCCGCATTGGTCTGCCGGTTCTGTCTTCCCTGGCAGTTAGGGAATGTCAGATGGGTAATTTGTTTCCCTCTGTCATCCTTGTGCAAGCAGGCAGCACCAGGGAGGGATCACCAGTCTGGTCTCAGCAGCTCCATCGCCGGAGTCATCCCGAGCGTTGTTATCCGTTGTTGGTAGGCGGTTGCTAGGCACCACTGCGCACCTGTATTGGCCTTCCATTCGGCAGAGGCTTCCGTTACTTGCAATCATATTTCAACCTGCCACATAATCAATCCGTAGTAATCATGCCCAAAAATACCCATGACAAGTGATAATACATGTATTAATTTTTATCTGTATAAACATGCATATGTGCGATGATGCATGCATCAGCACAAGTTGTGTGAAATCATGTGAGAGAACCGTTTACGGAGATATCTCGAAGTATTCCAGTATGCAAATGAAACGTTAAACGCGTCAGCATGCGTATCTTGAGCTCTTGACTTGTCCTGAGAGTGGGATGATGATTCTTCCTTTTCAGTATGCGACTACATATCTCTCTTTCTCCATCCCTCACTTTCTCTTTCCCTACCCCTCTCTCTAGAGCTCCTTCTTTTACTCTTTCGTTTCTTATTTCTTTCAGTCTCTCTCCCTTT
This sequence comes from Diadema setosum, assembly GCA_033980235.1. Classification (NCBI taxonomy): domain Eukaryota; kingdom Metazoa; phylum Echinodermata; class Echinoidea; order Diadematoida; family Diadematidae; genus Diadema; species Diadema setosum. The sequence continues at coordinate 38,174,206 of CM067066.1, read as the reverse complement.
CCTTTTTTTTTTTCCGTCTGGATCATAAAATACATTTTTGAGTGCACTAATCCATTATCCTAACCAGTGAAGCACAAAGGTTTACATCTAGCTGCGCAGCCATTTCCCCAGTGCGGCTGGGTTGATGGCAAGCCCCTTGCTCCCTCTCCCTCGTCTGCATAATTCATGCCGAGCTATTTTTGGAATCCGCGACTGAGCTGATTCAATAAGGAGAACTCAGCGAGGGAAAACACATGTGCTATCCAGGCTAACCTACTTCTCTCTTGAAACCTTTTCCTCACTCTCCTTGCCTACCTCGTAAGTAATTCTTGTCTGTCTGCCTCTTCATCTGTCTGTTTGTCTGGCTATCTGTCTGTCTGTCTGTCCATCCGTCTATCCGTCTGTCTGTCTATCTGTCTGTCTGTCTGTCTGACAGTCAGTCTGTGCATGTCTGGTGTGTTACTAGCTGACTTCACTTGTAAGCATCATGGCAGGGATGGGGAATGCTAAGTAGGTATGGTGTTGTTGTACCTGGTTTGCACCATTTTCCGCCAAGATATTTGATATCGCCTAGACTTTCTTATACACCGTATTGTGGTTATCCTGAAGTCTTCTTGGAGTATTCAAAATTTAACTTGAGCTCTAACTTGAGCTCACTTGAGCTCTACATTATTCTCTTTTCCCTCCCCCCCCCCCCATTCAAATTATGTCTTCCTCTCTATCATTTTCCTCAGATTCTTACTCTACTATGTACTGTATAAGCTGTTATTTTCGCGAGGGTTTAATTTTCAGGAATTTCAGGAATCACAGTTGGATCACGAATTTAACAACACGCGAAAATGTCGCCAGGCGCTAGAGTAATAGTACATTGACATTAGCGTCGGTGTCAATTCGCAAAAACATCTCGCAAAAATGTCTATGACTTCCTCATTCGTGAAAATATCTGTACGCAAAAATAACAGCGTATACAGTATTCACTGAACAGTGTACAAACTTTGAAAATATACGAATTCTATGCTCTAAGTTCAAGAGCTTGGCATTGTATTCCATATCCCATAGCTGCAGCTCCTTTAGCATTCTAGACTTGAATGATTTCCTGTGTGTCATACTTTGAACCATCTCTTTTTTTAGCTCATGTATGCCTACTTTGTTATGTAGAATTGTTTAGAAGAAAAAAAAAATGTTTATGGTCGTCATGGTAAAGTGGTAGGATTTCTAGATCTGGTGAATAATGTACCAGATGTTTATCACTGATAGAGATATATTGCATTGGAATACTTATCGAGAGATGGAGGAAATTTGACCCCCATAAAAAGAAAAAAGCAAAATTAACCCCCCCCCCAAAAAAAAAAAAAAAAAAAACCAAACAAGCAAACCCAAAACGTCAAAGCAGTAAACAAAGCTAATGACCTGTGCAATCACTCAAATATACTATAGTTGCAGTCACACCGACAAAATAGCGAGATAACGATCGTGATCCAAATCTTCAAATTTCTTGCGCCATTTGTTTTTTAGATGGACAGAAATATGGTGCTAATTGCCAGTCGTGATAATTTGTCGACCAAACTGCACGCCTGAAATCTGTTGAAATGGTGACCCTTGCCCTTGTGTGTTCGTACGTTGTTCAATCATGCGTATTATGAATGACAAAACAGAAAAAAATCTCGAGAAATCTCGGAGATTTTTTTCTCCAGCATTCACACACGTGCTGCATTGTGAATGATCATGACAAGTCCAAAACAATTGCAAGATTCTGTGGGATTTAGATTTTAATGCTCATCACACCATTTAGTGGGATTTTCATGTCCACACAGGCAAAAATATCAAGATTACAATCTTGATGTAAATCACATGATTTGTATCCTGCTAATTGGCATCAGTGTGATTCCCACTATTAAGTATGAAACTCTTTATCAAGATTAAGAGATTCCAGAATCAAAGCATGGTTTCAAATGTTTGTGATCTAAATAGTTCTTTGTGAAGTGTAATCAGTGGTCCAATCAGGGACCAGAGGTCCTTGATCTCCCATGAAAATCACCTGCTGGAGTGAAGAAGTCACTTGCCTTAGGCCTGGGCTGTCTTAACCAATATGGAGAGACAGAGCCCTGTGCCATTTCTTCATATTTCTAGAGCGTGAAATGATGTTGGTGGGGGTGGTAGGGTGGTAGGTTCACAGCATACCGGGTTGGCCTGGCATACACACACAGTTCAGTCCGTCTGTTAGTCGCTCTACCATCCAACCAACATTCATTAGAGTCTCTCTCTTCCCTCCTTGTGTTGATATCTGCCATCAACATAACACTCCACCTAGCATAGCAACCAGTGTACTCCCCTCAATTCTAATGGCGGTACACTAGTCTCGACCCCGCAGACCTCTGTTTGTCTCCACATTGATTCAATTGGCATAACAGTGTAAATTTTTCTCTTTTTTTTCTCCACTCGTATTATGGTTGGAGCATCCTCAACCAAGTGTAATTTTTTGATCAGATCATTAGAAAAGCAAAAAGGACCTGAAAGTTGATGGTGCGTTTCATGTCATGTCGAGTTTATGGTATATTTCAACATTATATCTAAAAGTTCCTTGCTTATGGAGCTGATTTCCAGAGAAAGGCTGTGATGTAATGGATCTTGCATAGCAAAAACATAGTGCATACACTGCATATAGAGCAATGAATATGGTAGTAAAATGCAGTAGTATTACAGTAGTAATATGTAGTATTTGTTATGTGTCTGGAATACAGTATACTGCAAAAGTGGAAACTCTGCTCGATTAGCGTTCTGATGCTGGCCCAGTTAAATAAACTTTACTTCTTAATAATTTTATGGATGAAAGCACTTTTGTTCAATATTTGATATCTCCAAAATATAAGGCTGCTCAAGAAACTTCTCTGCCACAAAGTATTTTATCTATTCTATGTATTTCACAAAAGAATTCAGAAGAGAGTTGTGCAGATTGTGAACAACGAACCAGAATTTGAGCAGAATCACAATCATTCACTTAAAATATTATGATTTCTAAGAGCAAGGTTGCAAGAGGGTGCCAACCTGTAACAGTTCAAATCACACTGACAATCTTACTTAATACTTTACTCTTTCATACATTTTATGCCCATTCACACACAGGAGTTATCAGTATTCGGATCATGTTGCAAAAATTGATTGTACTTGTCACTATTCATACATGGAAAAAGAAACAAAATTATTTAACTCTCACACTGAGAGAGGCAAATTGCGAGAGTTTCCCCCCAAAAAGCAAAATAGACCATTTACTGCGAGTTCGCAATTTCTTTTTTTTTTCCATGCTCAAGAGTAAACAGTTTTCACACCACATTGCAAAAAAAAAAATAGAAAAAAAAAAAGAATTGATTTTGAAAACCATTCATTTTGTGTATGAGAATGAGGCTACTTTAATCAGTATGATTTTCATGTAAGGAGGGATTTTCCTCTAAACCCCCCCCCCCCCCCCCCACACACACACACCCACACACTTTTCTCTGGGTACTGTAAAAGAAGAAATTTTTCACTTGAGTATTTTTTGCACTCTGTCAAGTAAAATCAATTTCGCACATTTCTAATTCAGCAGAATCAAAGTATATACAAGCAGAAAAAATTGCAATTTTTTGATGCTTGTTTCATGTTTCACGAAATTGCAACAACTTCCACTTTTACAGTACGTGTTATGAGAACGCTGTACATTTTTTTTTTTTTTTAATCTCATAGGACATATTCACGTGAACAACACATTTTCATTTGGAATATACTTCACTTTCTTACTATGATTTACCTCTACAAAAGAGTTCCATGTCCCATTATGACATTGTAGCAATCAGCATAATGGAGGAGAAACCAGACGTCAAAAAAAAAAAAAAAAAAAATGTCATATTCATGTTGATTGAGGTACTTTGCTGTGATGGAAGTGGGTGTGGCCACATGTGTGGTATCGTAATTAATAGAATGATGCCCATTGTTCGGTGAGGCGAGTCGTCAGTAAGTGCATCTAGACTGCAATGCACTCTACTTTTGTTGTCATCATGTTGAAGGTGATGCCACACACCAGACTACTAAGCCTTGCTGCCTGAGCTGATAATTATAATGATTATAATGATAGTGTACCAATATGCATTATTTGCAAATCAAAAGGTCATGTAGTACTCAGCTACATTGTCCTTACCAAACTATAAGGACTGGAGGACGGAGGCTCACAGCATTTGTTACCACGGGAACAAGGTCAAAACTAAGATGTGACAAGTTTTCCTGCTATTAACACATCACATATGTCAATGTCAACAGCAAGTGATAAGCAGGAAGAATAACTGAAGAATTGTTTCGTTTGTTTTGTTTTGTTTTGTTTTGTTTTTAAGATAGATAGACTGAAGGGTCATATATAGTTCAAACTACAAAATTATTCTCTATTTGCGTCCTCAAGGAGAATCAAACTTAGAATAGATCAGGACAAGAGTTTGTTGCGTTTGATTCGTCTCTGCACAGAGCCTGCAGTATTTCTTGAATGATACTAGGCATTCCATGTACTGTAGTGGTTCTGAGCTTTATTCAAGAAGTGGCAGCACATGCCATTGAAGAATCTCGCTGGATACATCGCCAAGTGTGTAGCTGTGATGCATAGATCCAGTGCCACCTACAGCGCAGTGGGGTCTTGCAAATGAGACTAGGTGTACGCATGAGCAACCAATCTAGCTGTTTCTATTTTTAGCTCACGGCTGGACTGCCTTGTGCGGGCATGTGCTGTGTACACAAGGTTGGATAGCCCTGCATTCCCCCCCCCCCCCCCCCCTTCTGTTCCTGGATCCTTCATCTTGGACAGTTCTGCGGAGTTCCTCTATCTCTCTTGTCTATTGTCTCGTTTTGTCTCTCTTTGTGTTTTCCAGGAATTGAGAGCATTGTCAGATTTGTTTGTTTTGTACATGGATATCTTACCCCCCTCTCTCTCTCTATCTTAAGACAGTTGTACTAGAGATGGTAATGCCAGTAATGATGAAAAAGTTTGAAGTTAGCTGTTCCTGACAGCAACATGGGATGCCTATATAATAATTGATATCCATTTTTTTTCCGTTGTCCCCATTTGTTTTTTCTTTTAACAGTCTCTTTTTTTTTTCTTTTCCTTTTTTTTTTTTTAAAGTCAGAGGGTAGATGTCATGCAAAAGCAATGTGATACAAAAGCAGAGTCGGGAGAGAATAGAAGTCTGTAGTACAATGGCAGTGTGACAATTGTTTGGCAAGCAATGAACGTACGTGTAGTCCACGCACCACAGGTTAGGGTTGAAGTATACTGCTGGTGAACATATGCTTCTTGATTTATGGAGGAGAAATATGGCATTGTTGCTCGGCTATGGTACCCGATATGTTCAATCCCAAATGGGTTTTCCATGTTTACTGAATGTTATACATGTATTGAGACATCGAACAGTAAATTCCAATAGTAATTTCCAGCCACTGGCATTACTGTTGCAATATTTAATGAATCTGCCGATTCAGATCATGTTGTCTTTGATGTTTAAACAAAGCGTACTATTTTGTCTTGTGAAAGTACTACAAATGGAAAAAGAAGCACAGTTTTTTTAATTATAAATTGCTGAAATTGATATTTTTTGTCACTTTAATCTCAAAGTTAACAATAAGTGCATGATGTACATGTATGTGTATATCATGAAAAGAGTGCACAGAATTCTAATATTGGAAGGAGAAAATATTCCATTTAGTTTTGAATAGAATTGTACTGATCTTATGAAGTCATATCCTTCTGACTGATAACACTGTTACAAGGATGAATTACAGACAAGGCAGTCCTGGTTGCCAAAATGCAAAGAGTGTTTAAGTTTCAGTTCTGTTAACTGTTAGTAACAGTGCATCACCATCAGGGACTGTACAGTAATGGTTGAGGTGAGGATTCTGGTTTATAACATTCCCAAGTGAAATAATGAGAAACCTCTTTTGAAATATGAAAGAGCATGTAATCTTAAGAAGAATTTAATGTTTATTTCATGAAAATTGGTTTTCAAATGGTTGAGATATCCAAAAAAAGCGATAATAATAAAAGGCGACAGGCCACGCCTTTTATTAGGATCTCTTTGTATCACCTTGTTTTTGGATATCTCAGTCATTTCAAAACCGATTTTCATCAAATAAACTTTTGATTCCCTTTGAGTTGTATGCTCTTTGACATCTCATAGAGTGGTTTCTGAATATCTCGCAAAACGTTTAAAGCTAAATCCTCACCTCAACCCGAACTGTACAATCCCTTTAAGGGTCATCTTTGTTTTTGGCTTTTTTGATAGGTACCGCACTCTCAAGTACCACAATGCTATTTCATATAGTCCTTTTAATTAGATTTCACTATCTATGCCTTTTTTCCTACATTGTATTCCTTTCATGGGTGACTGGATCAGTTACTGCGTGCGTGCAATCTGCTAATTGCTCAATTTTATGAACTATCAAACTGCATATTGCATTGCACTAAGGTCAATATCCTTTTGTAATTCAGCATGTGTCTTTTTGCTCGTAACCTTGGATACCGAGAGACCTTTTTGTACGTAACAACCTTGTCATTTGTATTGGCATGATTATAGACTGGAAGATAATCGCTGTGTCTTTTTTTTCTTTTTATCCCCTTCTCCCTTTTCCTTTCTCTGTTGTTTTCCACAGTTTTTTAGATAGAGTTGATACGATAAGAAGACCAGACTACGCGCCCGATCTACAGGTGAGAAATGATAACTACCAGTCTGTTGTTTCTGTGTTCCCATATATTCACATTCATGTACAGTTTTTCTTCTCCTCGTACCTGTACCCCACCACTTCCTCTTTCTCCCCCTTTGGCATCATACATTCATCCATCTCTCTCTCCCCCATCTCTTACTTCCAACCATGCCCTCCTCTTCTCCCTCCTTCGTTCATTCTCTCATTGTCCCCTCCTCCTCCCTCCTTCGTTCATTCTGTCATTGTCCTCCCCTCTTCTCCCTCCTTCATTCATTCTCTCATTGTCCGCTCCTCTTCTCCCTTCTTCGTTCATTCTCTCATTGTCCCCTCTTCCTCCCTCCTTCGCTCATTCTCTCATTGCCCTCTCCTCTTCTCCCTCCTTCATTCATTTCCTCATCACTCATCCCAGCTTCTCTTCCTTTACCCCTCTAGCCAGCCCCTCCTATACGTTTCTCCGATATGAACATCACAAACATGGATGACGATTACTTGAATTTTCTCCACACCGACATGAATGCAAAACAAATGTGACACATACAGCTCATCGTCACAAGGTGCTGCTCTACGCAGTCTACTCAAGTGTGCCGGAGATTCTTTGACCATCTATAGTATAAAGCCAAGATGCAAGCAACAGAATTTATAGCAGTATATAATTATGCTTATGGTCATGCCTGCCGAGCATAATACTGTGGAAATAGAATAAACCTGATAATAAGGCCAGAAGTATCCAGAATATGTCCACTGTTGCTTACCCCACCCCTCTTGACAGGAATTCATTAAGCTGTTTACCAAACGCACTCTTTAAAATTATCAGGGTTTATTTCTGAAACTTGAGGGTTCTTTGCTTAACAGCAAATGCAAAGAAAGTATGCATGAAAGTTAAGAAGGAGGGAGAGGGGGAAAACAAAAATTTGCAGGCACTTGCATGGGGAAATTCCCTTCAGGAAACCTTTCCGGACACTCTAAGCCTGTGTTGCAGGTTCAATCTACCTCTTCAAAGGAACCTCATCATAAATCTACTCCAGAGGGAATATTAAATTCAAGGAGGTTTTGCTGGGGCAAATTGGAAGGGAACAAGGATGTAGATCTGGGCATCAGAAGGACATGAGTTGGCAACAGATGCCAGGAACCCTTGGGAAGGGGTAAGACCCAACAGCCTCGATCAATTGCATCCAGTTCCATAACATCCTTATTTCTCCCAAATTGCATTTTTTTTACCGCATTTTGACATGACCAACCTTGATTAATTGACTCATTGTTTCCACAGCATCCTGATTTCTTCAAAATGATAATGCATGGAGCGTGTTTGTCAGTTTGCTCATATTCTGGGGGGCATTATTTTCTTCCACAATTGACAGGGAATCTAACCACAAACCAACCCCACATATCTCTCTCTGCTAAGATTATCCACGTACCTGGACCAAGACCTCAAAGCACACTGCTTGACAATGAGTGTTCTCTGCCTTGAAGACACTCGCTCACTCACTATCGTGTGGACAGGGGGTAGTACTCTTGAGTTCACCATCTCTTGATGATGTACAGAAAAGTCTCATTACATCAGCATAGTATGATACGTGGATTCTTTGAAGTGCAAAACATCACTTACATAGAATGTCATCTTTATCATGGAGGTCTAGGAGCATACTAACTCCTAAGATGTACATGAACAGCTCCTTAGTTGGACTGAGTTTTTGGATAATAATGTTCTCTCAATGGCATTTACAAATCCCATGATAGGGGTTTGCCTTCGTGATAAAAATCATAGCATGATATAGCTATTTTGTAATGTTCTACAGAAGATTATACATGCCTAGAGATTAAGTGCATACACACTCCATACATGCATATATGCTCACCCTGTGATGAATGGAAAATGTTTCGTAAACCAATGGGTCATTTAGATATGCTTATAAGCTGTGGTGGTTTTTTTTTTCTGACCCCTGTTGGATCAGAAAAGCTTATTCCTTGCAAGAGAAACTACATTTGGTATAATTTGACTCTCATTATGACCTGCAGTGTGTAGATAGTAGTGTATGTTGATGTGATCCTCTAATTTATGTGTAAAATTTCCCTACATTGCAAATTTTACACTTTACCATCTTCTTTGCATTTATATTCTCTTTTCTTTTGTATGTGTGTGTCGCTACTATTTCTAGGACATTCTCCGGTGTCGTGTTCTGACGTCAGGCATCTTCGAAACGAAATTCCAAGTTGACAAGGTCAACTTCCAGTAAGTGGTCGCCATATTTCCAAGCAAACTGCTCACACCGAGTGGCCCGGGGTAACCTCTGCCCATCTGTCGCGTGGAGAGCTTTGGGGGGAACAGGCCGCTGTGTTGCCACTACTGCTGCTGCTGCCCACCGAGCACCAAAACATTGCAGCAATCTGGCCAACCTAAATCAAATACAGTTCGACCTCGATTATCCGGCCTCCTTTTATCCGGAAATCTCTATTATCCGGACGCGTTCACGCAGTGAAGGATTTTTTTTTTCATTCAAAAATTGAGAAAAAACAGTGACTTTCATGGATCTATTTCACTAATTTCATAAGATGTGCATGATAGGTTTCTCAATATCCAATGAGGTAAAACATGTATGGTTTTCACATAAAGATAAACTTTATTTTTGTGAAGAAGGGACTACAATTTTGCACAGGCTAGCACAGATTACACCACCGTTGCAGGGTACGCTACCTGCCTAGCTGCCAGTGCACTGGGACGGCAGCTTGGACGGCAGCTGTTAACATTGTGTCTCCCATATCCAGCAAATTCGCTTATCCGGATGAGCGCCGGTCCCGACACGGCCGGATAATCGAGGTCGAACTGTACTCATAAGGGATAACTTACCGAAATGTGGTGTGATATGCATCAAACTTTTTCCCCAAGATTGTCTCTCTACAGTCAAGTCAAAAAATGGCACTGAAGTTGTCATTATTCAGTCTTGTCCACATCATAAGATAGTCAGTGACAATAGACTTCTAAGATAATAAGAGTCAGTGATTCGAAGATAAGAAAAGGGGATAAAAAGAAAAGAAAAAAAAAGAAAAAGAAAAGGGGGAAAAAGGGGATTCTAGCTTCGATGGCATTCTTGCTGAGAAATGCATGTCTTTCCATTATGACTGCACCGAGGAACTTCTGAATATTAAATTTGCCTTTTTCTCCCCTGGCAACCAGCATTATGCACCTAGAATCACCACAAACTTTATATCATGTAATATAATTTTTTGTTTGTATTATGTTGAATTGCCAAATAAATGAATAAATAAATAACAATAATAATAATGTTTAGGTCTACAATGAATTTCTTGAGCCAAGACAATTCCAGTCTCGAAGCAAAAATTATTCCATCTTGCACTTTGGTCCCAGACACTGCAGATATTGAGGGTCCCATTTCCAAATTTGTCACTCTCATTTTGGACAGGCTTTTATCTGTGTGTTTGTGTGTGTGTGGATTTTTCTCAGAGTTTCAAAAAGGTCATCAGCATAATAAGTCAAAAGATTAAAATGTAGTAAATATGCTCATGAGAATTACTGATGAAGAATATGGTCAGATTCCTTGATTTTATACTACTAAGTATCAATGATAAATTAAGCATTAAAGAGGCCTTTGAAAGTTTGCAACTGAAACAGACAGTATGTATGTTTCTTTCTCATTCTCTTGTATATCATTAGTACGATAAGCGTTTTTATTTGACGTCATAAACTATACTTGTTTTTCTGTCTTTTTTTCACCACACAGCATGTTCGACGTAGGAGGCCAGCGAGACGAGAGGAGAAAATGGATCCAGTGTTTCAATGGTAAACTAGCATCCCATGTAGCTACATTGAGACTGTCATTCCAAATGTGATGTTTGAAAATCAAATCGATGGGGCCTAGTGGAGAAGATGAGCTATCCCAGAAGCAGCCTACAGAGATAGCCCACTTTGTAGCACCGTTCCCTGTTTACTTTCATGCATATACACAACCTAACAAGCCCATAGTGCACTGTGCTATTGACAGACAAAAAATTTGTGTAGACGCAATTAAATTCCAGTATATGTTCAAACAGCTACCATTTTATGATTACACGATCATACATTTCATTCATCCCCTGATATTTCTTTGGATATGTCCAACAGCTGGCGGCCATTTAAGAGAAATTTGTATTAAACAAATTCTCGCAGTACACTTTATCCCCAGTTATCAGCAGGGCGAAATAAGTTGTCAGTAGCGTGGGCATATCGCTTACGACATCATAAATTTCCAAGCCTGTGCCATTTTCATGGGATGTGATCTTGTCTGTTAACGTCAGCAGGAGGGATAAAAACTAGGACACTTAGAATTCTTTTTTTTTTCCTTCCTTTCTTTTTTTTTTTGGGGGGGGGGGGGAGGGGAGGGGAGAGGATAAGTTTATGCAAGTTCAGTGCATGATTATGGTTATCTGTTATTACTTTGGGGTATTTGCATTTCAGTAGTGTCACATTTTGTCTGTGCACGTGAAATGCTCTTCAGGGAATTCTCCTAATTTACTGTGTGTGATTAACTCCTTGTCCAGCCATCCCCAAAGGGTGTCATGAATTTTCCGCATCTTCTCAATCCTAATTGTTCGAAGTTCACTTATGGAAGTGTGTCGGCAACATGGGGCATTAGAGAAGAATTGCAGAGTATGTGTGAAAACAAAGGATGAGACAATGTGTTCATTTCTGTGGGCCTCACGTGTAGCCTGACGAAAGAAAGAAAAAATGTAGCTGGTGTGATTCTGACGTAAGAATTGGGATGATGAATTTTTAAGTGCATTGTCAGAAGGGAGAGCTATATCCTCTGCAACATTCAAGGAGCTTGCAAGGACTGAAGTGAAAAAAAAAAAAAAGAGATAACTCTTTGCTCATTGCCATGGTCCTTTTCTTGTTCATATAGAAATATACCGGTATGCACACATCGATGGAACTCCGAACTTTTACAGTAGTATTTCTTTAGGTGCAGACCCTTTTTTAATTGCCACTGAGAGTAAAGCGCAACACTTTAGGTTAGTTAGCCTGGTTGTAGTCTGGTGTGTATGCCATATATTTAGCGAGTCTAATTTTTCGCGAATCAGGACAGTTTTGCTAGTGGTTAAATTCACGATTATGGAGTACTGTGATGAACATAGAAATGTATGTTTGCATGTCGTATTGATGTCAAGATTAATGTTAATAATTTTGGGTGTTAGATTTGGGAATGGTACTGGACTTGCGAAATTGAAGAAAATAAAACCTTGCAAAATAGTTGGCGTATACAGTATTGCCGCATGTAGTTGTTCAGAAATTTAAAAGAAAAATGAAAGCTGTGATGTTGTAACATATGTTTGTGGGTAAATGTTTATTAATCTCATGAAGTCAAATGTGTACATAAAGAAATTGTCTTCAAGGTTTTTGTACCAGTTGACTCTGGGACATCAAAACATGTTGAATGAATACATTACTGTTGGAGAAATTTACTGATTGAGTGCTACGAGAAGCAGTAATAATTTGTGTTTATCATCAGAAGCATGGGATTAGTAGGGCCTACTATTATGAGCTGCATAAGAGTCTTGAGATTGTTACATGGTAAAATGTTCCATCAAACAACTACAGAATGTAGAGCCTGAGTCCGAAGATTTGTTTACCAATCAACACATCCCTAGTTGACATGTAATTTCATGTTTCAGTGAAGACAAAAACACCCCCCCCCCCCAAAAAAAAAAAAAAAAATCACATTACTGTTATGTCTTTACTAAAAGGGACAGTTGCAACCAATATAAATAAAATGCCCATTTTGTTTCCTATCAGTGAATGATTATCCATAGTTTGTGCCACAATATGGTTTGTCATGCCTCGGACACCCTCACAAAGAAGTCTGTAGGGGTAGATGCTGTAGGATAAAGACAACGTATTGAAGTATGTTCCATTGTTTTTAATACATGTAAAATCACAGTGCATCTTTTGATGTCATATGATCTTTGATAGTTTGACCATTTTTCCTGCAAATTCATGATGGGTAGTTACAGACAAAAAAAAAGGGGGGGGGGTGCTAAATAAGGGTTTCATATCACTGGCAGCTTGTGTGTTTTATGCAATGTTCCACCTGTGCAAATCCATGTGTGCACTGAGGCGGCATGCTATTTTATCAGCAGATTTATGTCAAGTATGTCCACATCCTCCACCATCACAGACATTAAGCATTTATCACTGCCACATTTCATGTTATTGCAGTAAACCAAATTTTGATAAAAGTAGCTGACGTTATATCTTGTTCCAATGTGTCAAAGCTTACATAAAGTTAGCTATGTAATGTCTTGGTTGCTGGAAGGAAGAAGAAGAAGAAGAAAAAAGAAGATTGAGTGGGTCTGGAAGGCAAAGACTACAGATGTCAAATTTGTCAGGCAGGCCTATAATAGCTGTGCTATTTTTAGCCCACAAGTGTTGAATCAAGCTGCAGGTATACTTCCTTCTCTCTATATCACCAGCCTGTTCTACTCCCAGAGCTATCCTGTTCCACATATTATACACTCACCACCCCTCCCCCCCCCCCCCCCCCCTTTCAGTGCTAGCTCACTCACTCACACACAGATGCATATATGGGCCATGTTCAAATATTGACACATTAGCTAGTCCTAGCCTTCAGCCTAAACACTTTTAGAGAAAAAAATATGGAGGCACACATGCATGCACATTCTGCTTAAGAAATGCTGGTATTGATGCTTATTATAATATTCCCTAAACCCTTTATACTTGTAAGGACAGTGAGAAATTAATGATACAATTTTGTACCGAAAATGACTTATCAACGCTATTCTCTACAATAAGATTATTTTTTTTGGGGGGGGGGGGAGGAGGGATGTGGGTTGGTAAAAAGGGTTTTTCTGTGTTAGTGTACAGTACAGTTGATGAGATCATTTGTGAAAGACAAAACAAAACTAAGCAAAACAAATGATATGACACGAGAGTGTCTACAAAGTTGTTATCTATATGTTGAGTGTCTGTTGGAAGAATCATTACCACTAGCATTATAGTATGTACCTCAGCAGGCATTAATCACAAGGAGCTAACATTGTACACGTCTGGGACACTTCTCAGTATATAGAGCTGGGCAAGTGATCTTGTGAAAATATGCATGAGAGAAGGTTTAGTGGTAGAAATATGTATTTTATTTCTTCCCTTGGTACCTTGGGGTTATTTTGTCTCCAAAGCCAAAGTAGATCAACAGCACCAGGAGGTTTACAAACCTTCAGCAAATTTCCAAACAGTTGCTGGATAATTTCTGATTCTAGTGCTAAGATACAGAATGCTTCCCATCGAGAGAAGTCATGTACCAGTACTGGAGTGAATAGCGATCGTGATTTAGAATGGTAAGAGGGAATGCCTGCAAATCATATGTGACATCAAAACATTGATGCCTCTCGTGCTATTGAAAAGGAAGTGGTGTTTACATAGACATACATCCCAATTGATGTTTAACAAGGCGATGAAATCTCATTGTGATGTTGGTTTCCCTTTGTCTACAAAGTGGTTGGTAATTAGGCCAGGACTCGATCTCTGGTTCGCAGGTTCGCAGTCATAGGTGTTGGAATGCTGGCGGGACTTTATGCCTCCGTGTACAATGTATGGCACAGACCTCCTTCGCAGAAAAGGGGAAGTTTGCACTACGAAAGAAAAAACATAGCGAATAGCTCATAAAATGGTATGCATGAAGTATTCTGATGACTGAATTATCTAAAGACAATGCTTTGTACATGGCATTATACACAGTGATGTATGTGAATAGATGTGTTGTCCCGTAAAGTGAAACTAAGGACATAATTAACATGAGAAGTGTGTTGGATTATGATTTCTCTTTCTCTCCATCCAATCTCTCACTCTCTGTATGTCTCTGTGTCTGTCTGTATGTCATTACGTAGATGTATTGGATACTCACTGTGGAATACATTATCAGTCCCATCATTTCATATTGTGCATGTACACAGGTTTTAATGGTCCTCTACATTTTGTGTGTGTTAGGGAGGGGGTTGGGTAGCATGACAAAATTAGATTACTGGTATGCAGTTACTTCTGCCATTTAAGCACTTTACACTGTCATGAAGGAAAATAAAAAGAATTCTTGTCATGGTGTTTGCATAAGAGTTAACAAATATGATATTCATGATGTGGTAGGATTTTCAGATGGCTGGGAAAGTGGTAAAATGCTAATAAACCACTCAGCTTCAGGTAGTGTATACACCATATATTTCATATATTTTTCATATTCACAAATTTCGCCAGTTGGGTGCTATTCACTTATTTTAAGACATGCAAAAATATTAACTGTGATCTCAACATGATTGCGATGTGCACATGTACATGAACTGGTACCAGTACGTCGCTGTGGTGACAAGACCTTGTATGTGCAATTTTGGTGAAAATGACTTTTTTGGATAAATAGTCAAATAATGGGTTAAGTGATGTCCTGTCCAAATCCCAACTGTCTTGCTCCAAAAATGAAGTCACCATGGCATATCAAAGGAAAGGGTGTCCCATTCGCTATAGTGGTCTGGCCGCCATGTTTTTTGGCTCTCCTGAACATTTGACATTTTGTAGATGCGAGGTCTTGTCGCCCCAGCGACATAGACAGTACATGAAAAATGTGCATGATAGCACTGTACTCTAACTGTCGCAGATTTAACCTCTCGCAAGATTGTCAGGAAGTCCTGATTTGCGAAAATTTAGACTTTGCTAAATACATGGTGTATACAGTTTGTAGAGTCTATTGTTGGGAGTGGGAGGACGTAGGGGAACCCCCTTCACATTGTACTACACTGTCTTCTGGCATTGTGAGCCAACTTGGCCTGTGTTCACAGGGTCATAGAAAGGGGTGTACTGTTTCACGAAGCCAATTCAGTTGCCTGTTGCCTTTCTCTCTGTCATACTTTTTTTTTTTCATCACTGCACAAGGAAGACTCATTGATTGACACCATTAATGATTAATCCATTGAGGATGGGCTGACTTTGCTCTAACACGCATTTCCCGTAGACACCTGCCCTAGTATACTCGGGACCAATCTTCAAACTGTTAAATACAAGAAGTTTAGTTGAAGGGACGAGACCAAGCTTGGTATACGGTCTCTTGGCTTACGTTCCTTCCAGTTTGGCCAGGTGTCGTAAAATGGTTGTTCTGACTCAGTGATTGTGACTCTACATCACTGATGTAAAAATCTGATGACAATCAGTTTGTATGAACCATTGCCAGTGATTGATCTAACATGTCCTATTTCTCTCTGATGTGTGCAGTATACAAGAGAAGATACTCAAACCTTGAATTTTTGTGTGCATTTTAGTTTAGTGAATTTAGTGAGAACCAAGATTTGTGAAATTAAAATGCATGTGACAGTTCTTATCTACACTCTATGTATTGAATGCTAGAGGCAATTAACCAATATTTCTGGGTTTACAGTGATCATGTATCGAGATTGTGATGTTTCATCATGTAATAGCATCTTTGAATGTGAACTTAAAGTCCAGCCACACAGATTTTACCAACTGTTACTTATGATGACATCACACAGAGATGAAGTATCTGTGGAAACAAGTAATCTCCGTCATGAAAGTCACCTCACCATGGTCATTACGTAAATGTTATGAATGTAGCTTGCATTCCATCCATCTTCATAAAATATTGCAGCCATTCCATGAAACCATGAAACAGAATCTAGAGTTTCACCTCGCAGTGTTTAACATCACCGAGTTTTCTTGGATTTAACACATCTTGCCATTTCTCTCCCCTTCTGTCTCCTCCTTTCTTCATCTGGCCTCCTCGTAGACGTGACGGCCATCATCTTCGTGGTTGCCTGCAGTAGTTACAACCTGGTGTTGAGGGAAGACCCCAACCAGAATCGGCTACGGGAGTCACTGGAACTCTTCAGGAGCATCTGGAATAACAGGTGGGTGACAGAATGGAGGAATGTGTGAAGTAAGAAAGCAAACTAATCAAAGAAAGAGGGGAAGGAAAGGATGAGGGGTTGGGGTAGAGGACATGATGAAGAAATATGGAATGGAAAGAAGGAAGAAAAAGGACAATCAAGAAATGAAGGATGTAAGGAAAGAAAAAGCAGAAGAAAAAGAGAAGAAGGGCAGGAAAAAAGTAAGGGAAGGTAGGGAAGAAGAAATATGGGTTTGCAGGAAAATGTTTCAGCATTCCATCAGGAGGTCGTGGGTTCAAATCCCACCTCGCACACAGCTACTGTCTTCCGGTACGAGACTGACTTACAAACCACCTCTCCTCAACCAAAGTGGATGCCAGCAAACAGGACAAGAAGGGAGGTAAATGCACAGGGCCCCCCTTTTGATTTTGTAAAGGCGCCTCCCCTTTACGGAATTCCTGGATCCAGCCCTGGACCAGGAATGCTCTTCCTATTGGTGTACAGTTTGGCAGCTGCAGTTGTGGTGATCTGAAGCCTCATGTCCATAGCATTAGGGATGGGTGCAGGGGAGGCAGAGCGGGCTAACTAGGTTAAAACATTGTGATCATTGCTTGTAATGGTGCATTCCTGAACAAGGAACAATGCATACCTCATGTGGCGTTGACTGTCAATTGTGGCTTAGTATGCAACATATCTGCATGGGACCAAAGAAGTGGTTTCAAGAAATGGTTATGAAACAGAAAAAGTTACCCCAAATTTCTGGACAATGTACATGTTTTGCAATTTTTTTAAAGTACTGTACACCATGTACATATATCTCATTTTGTTTTTCATTTAGAAGTTATTTGATTTTGATTGATACACAGCTGTCTTGTCTTTTAAGTGAAAGGAAATTAAAGATAAAGATTTGATGAATGGATGAGCAAGGAATGATGTGGGGTGGTATTGCAAAGTTGCATTCTGTTATCGTAAATTGCCTCTAAAATGTACCATCCCACACAGCTTGGACATGGGGGAGCCTAGGGTTGATATACCAGAGCTTTGGGTAAAGTGTTATACCTGATCACTTGGAATGTGGTTTGACTGGGGAGAGTGAGTGTATCACAACCTATTAGCCACTGGAATGGGATCAAGGACGCATATCGTAGGGATTGTGTAAAAGTGGAAAGTGAGGGGAGGGGTGTTTTACTATGTTTAGGGAAGAAGAAAAAACAATTTTTGGCAAAAACTGCTACTGATATCCAGGGCTGAACGCCCAAAACTCAAAGTGACTTTGGGAGTCATGACATAGTACTCACTATCCAACCATACAGCCTCCTCCCCTCCCCCCCCCCCCCACTCTTTCTCATCTTGACCCCTCTTTGTAGCCCCACCCCCTCCCCAAATCGCCATTCCCCTGATTCCGGAGCGGATGCCCTGTCAGCACCCATCACCCCTCCAGGGTCCTAAACAGGCAGGTCCAGGTGATGTTAGCCCATCAAGATTCCCTCTCTCCTATGATTCATTCTATGTCCTCACTACACAGTGACTCATCTTTTTCCCCCTTTTCCCCTCTTTTACTTATTTTTTTCTTCCCTTTTTCTTTTCTCTTATTGAAGTGTTTTTGGGAACCGTGAATATTTCATTCAATGGGGGAAGAAGACCAGAATGTAATTTGTTTTGTTTGTTTGTTTGGATGGTTGGTTCTTTCTTTCCCAGTGATATTGGGGAGCGGAGGAGAGGAAGGAGTCTTCCGGGTTCCAATCCCCATATCAAACTTCTGGGCAGATGTCTTCTTTGATATAAAGACTCGAAAGACAGAAGAAGTTGCTGATACAAGCTTTTGTAGATGCTGTGATTGTAACTTGGAGGGGTTGCATGTTCTGTTTTGTTCACTTGCTTGTTTGCGTTGCGTTGAGTATCTTTGTCATTGCATTTGATGGTTGAACTCCCTTCTTCCTGATGTGAAATAGATATTGCGCAATTTTGGGGAAAGTTTTCACAATGTGCCTTTCATGAAAATTTGTTCACCAATCTAACATCATGTTACTGTTCTCTGTACATAGTGTGTCGTCGCTGTATGAATCCATGCAATGTATGCACCCATTGGCTTTTGTGTCACATTTCTGGGTAAAATGTTGAAATATAGCCGTTGGTGTAGACCCCTGGCATGTCATGTGACTTGACAGTGTGTGGGTTGGCCACGTGACAAATCGTATCTGTGTCTGCGTGAGCATGAAAAAATAAATGTGAGGGGACACATCTTCAATGTATTGGAAAGAAGGTCCTTTTTGTGGGGGGGGGGGGGGGACTGAGAATTGTGAAGGGGGGAAATCAATGGTTTCGATTCCATGTGTTATTCAATGAGTACATACTCCTCAGAACAGGTTCTAGCCAGACGAGGCTTCTGTGCATGAATTAGTTGCGTACTTTACTAGTTCCTGTCATCTGGCAATATATACAGACTTTTTTTCTTTAGGTTACCTCCGCCAAGGAGGTTATATTTTGCCGGCGCCAAGGAGGTTATATTTTGCCGGCGTTGCTTTGTTTGTTTGTTGGTTGGTTTGTTGGTTTGTCTGTGTGCAGTGGATTTGGATGAAACTTGCAAGAAAAGTTGTTAATGACACAAGGAACAGATGATTTAATTCTGGTAGTGATACAGGAAATTTATGAATTTTTGAAGGATTTTTCAAAGAATCTTTTGGCAAATAGGGTCAATGAACTTGGGGGTTCAAGCTGTGCATATTTCAGGTTTGCATATCCTCTTGTGCACTAAAGTGCATGCTCTGCTTGGGTTAGGCGCCGTGCAGCTGGAAGGTGATGACGTAAACAAAAGGCTTCTATATGGGGAAACTGAGCAATTTTCAGCATGCGTATGTGGATGGAAATGAGCTCCTTGGTGGAGGTCTACACTCTCCAAGTGCTTTTCTAGTTTCTTTCCTCTTTTTTTTAAACTCAAATATTCAAATAGGAAAAGTATTGTAAGTCTTCTCCTGTTGTTGTGAATTTTTCCCGTCTGAACAAAGTGCCTATTTCTGGCTCGCCTTGGGAGTCATTATGATGCACCCCTTCCTGGAAAGACTTCCCAAAATCTCAGAAGGTTTGAGCAGGCAAGTTGAGTAACCACAAGGGCGTTCACCTTCACACAACCTACTTGTCTTCGCTGACAAGAAGATTTACCCTAAGAGAAGGTTTACCGAAAGAGAAGATGTAAGCAAAGTTCCTACAAAATCAGTTTTTCGGTGGGCGTGAGCAACTGGATACCCTAATGCTGCTTGTGTCACAGAAGAAATTGTCTATGTGTGTGGTGCTTACAGCAGTGGGTACTCTCTGGACCAGTGCTATATGAGAAGATAAGCTTACCTATGAACACATCAGATTTTCTCTATTAACATGGATTTAATATCTCTACAGACCATACCAAAACACACAGTGCCTTCAGTATCACTGCATAAGACTTTGTGCCTACTATCAGTAATTACTCATTATTGAAATGTCTCTTGTGCTCTGTGACAGCTGTACTTTCAGATAAATGAAGATATAGTCATTTGTGAGTTAACACCCGAGAACTTGCTCATTACTGGAATTAAACAAGAATTCAGCCTTCAACCATGTGAGAGTAAAAAATGTCAGTTGGTGGGTTGAATGTTGGTAAAAAGATGTTTAATACTTTATAAATTACGGTAGGTTATTTTTTTCTACGTGGTCATTATACACTACAATAGAGGTAACATATTTTGTCTTATAGAAATTTTCACACACTTTACACCATATGAGTCCAATGTGAAAATATAAAAACATGCAAGTATTTTGTCCACAAGAATTATACAAACAAAATATTATGCATAAAGTACTGCCATTGGTAAAATTCATCCTGCTGGCCAAGTGGGTAGAAACATTATGTAAGTGTAAATCCCCAGTTTCACAGGACATCCTGAAAAAAGAGATCAATAGTACTCTATCTCATGGTGTGTGTAGACAGTTGGCTGCAGAACACGTTGCTAGGATGACAAGCTAAGGTGGAAGAGAGCTAAATAGGCCCATTTGCAAACACCTAAAAAGTGTGAGTCAAACTTTTTTTTTGCACTCTGGTTCCTATGTACACAAGCAAGTACAAAAATTGTGATCCAAATGGTGTCATTTCACAAAGAAAAATCACAACTCAAATTGTATTAGTTCAAGCAAGGCCAAACCGCACATGCGTACATTAAGTCGCCGAGTTTGACCTGACTTTTCCGCGCACCTTGCATTATGTGATATCACACAAAGTTCATACACACTTTGCACCGCAAATATTTATGACTATTAGAGTGGCTGTGTGAATTAGTGTAATGTGATCTTCTTGATCTAATCTGAATCTTAATCGTGTTTCCTCTTGGCTGCAGGTGGTTGCGGACAATCTCAGTTATCCTCTTCCTCAACAAGCAGGACCTGCTGGCAGAGAAGGTCCTTGCAGGCAGGTCCAAGATCGAGGACTACTTCAGCGAGTATGCAATGTATACAATCCCACCCGACGGTAAGGAACATTCCGCCAGCGTATCTCACAAAAGTGTATGCATATTCATTTTGCTTCAATGTGAGTGGAAAGTGGGGAAGATTTGAGGATAATCCTTATCAAAGCAGAAACGTGAAGGTCTATTCCTTTTTATTCTGCTTCAAATGAATGGAAGGTGGATTCATTTTGCCCAGAATCTTTACCAGAGCAAGAACAGGATGTGTTTGTGTGTGTGTGATAGAGAAGACAGGTACCCTGATCGTTTCTTTACTTGTCGTACTGTGCTGCCATCATTTTTGACAATATAGAGTTTGTGGCAGTGTAGTGGCATCGGAATATCTGCAAGTTGAATTCGGTGTGATTTTCCTGTTGGCTATTTAGAAGATGCTGTACAGGATTGGGAGCGATCAAAATGGCATACATGATTACCAAATGAAATTTATTTAGTGTTTTCTACAGTTGCCTCCTTCAATAAAATTTGAATATTGTATGTATCTCAAGAAGGATAGTCAGATAACTCTGTCTTGGAGTGGCGAGATAGAGAGAAAGAAACAATTAAGTGTGAGGAAAAGATAAACTCATCCTTAGACTTTTGACAATTTGCTGACATGAATAAAGCTATCAAAGTTTAGAGAGACAAGTTTCATGAAATTGAAAAAAAAAAAAGAAGGTTAACTTAGCAGCCCATATTGTTTTTCTCAGCTATATGTTAATTAACTGTTACAGTGGAAAGAGAAAAGAATGTTAGTTCACATTTAAGCATGCTGAAATATTCTCTCAAACTGTGATAGCGGTGGGAGTATGAAGGCAGGAGCTGAATTAAGTGGCTGTCAGTGAGATATCTCAACATGGTGTGAGTGTTTGTCAAAAACTGATCACATATCAGTTAACCAACCGTTTGTTCAGTGCAGCCAATGCTGAAGCTCTGTCAACATGTAATTAAGAGTTCTTCTTCGAACTAACTACGTCATTTTAACCCGCCATTTTTTGTATCGTACAGCCGCAACTGACACTGGTGAGCCAGAGGAAGTCCTGCGAGCAAAGTATTTCATCCGCGATGAATTCCTGGTAAGCCATGCTCTACCCCCTCCCCCATAACTTGAAAGTTTCAACTCTTTATACCCATTTTAATGAAGGGTCACTCTCCCGTCTGTCTGTCTGTCTGTCTGTTTGTCTGTCTGTCTGTCTCTTTCTCTGTTTCTCTAACTATCCTATCTATCTCTCTATATATCTATCGATCTGTTTATCTATCCATCTAATCTATCATGTATCAAAACTGTCTATCTTTTTAGTCTATCTCTTTAATCTATTTATCTAATCTATCTACCTAATCTGTTTATTTATTCATTTATTTATCTATCTATCTATCCTATCTCTCTATCTATCTATCTATCTATTCATCTGTCTATCTTTCTAATCTATCTATCTTATATCTTTCTCCTTCTTCTCCTCTTCTCTTCTGGTGGCATGTCCCCATTTCTCTGTCCACATGGTCTTCACTCTGTCTCATCGTATTACTCATTTATTGTATATCAACAGGAACTGTTAAAGGTAGGGAATACCTTTTACAGACCTCCCAAAATGCAACAAAACATTAAATATGAACCTCAGGGGACTTGTTTAGGCCACTGCTGAGAAATTTGGAAGTCAACAGTTATCTACAATTTGAATAATACACAAGACTCAACTACTCAGTAGTTCTGTGTGTCAGCCACACTTCAGCCTTTTTGTTGCAGTCTTCTGTATTCTTTTATCTATAAACACAAATCCAAAAGTATAAGAGCTGATGTAATAACATATAGAGTGTGTGGCAAGAATGTATATAGAAATGTTTGTAAGTTTTGATGAAATTTCTTCACAAAATATACATGATGGACACACATGCAGTGCATGGGTCTGCAAAGGTAGCCTAGTAATGTACTGGAATTTACGGTGAGCCCCCAAAAAAATTCAATTCAAAATCTAACGGTCAATAAAAATGTACTAAATGTTACCTTCCACTTTCAATACTTTATGGGAGTTTCTAAAATGATACTCTCTTCAACATACCACTGTATTTATACAACTCTTCATTTAAGGCATGCAAATGGGATTCCCTACCTTTAATACCTGTCATAGTAATGTGATTGTAAATTTCTTGAACTTGCATAGAATCCCATGTTTATTCAGTTCCACAAAAGACCAAACTGAGATTTCTTTGTGAATTGCATGTGTGCTGGAATTACCTTTCTCTGTCTTGTTCTATTGTCCTTAGTATGATTGTTAAAGCAAAGTCTGGAGGGAAATAGGTCTAATGGAAAATAAAATAAGTCATATTCCACCCAGAGAAAAAATGCATGCAAAAGAGTTTATGTGCATGTAAGAAAACTCTGGATAGCTCACCAATAATCTTGTGTCATCTCTTTGCCCGAACCCAATCAACCCTACCCACACCAACAGCGTATCAGCACAGCCAGCGGCGACGGCCGACACTACTGCTACCCTCACTTCACCTGTGCCGTGGACACGGAGAACATCCGACGGGTCTTCGACGACTGTCGGGACATCATCCAGAGGATGCACCTCCGGCAGTACGAGCTGCTGTGACCTTTGACCGACCAGTCCCTCGTGGAGCCAGCGGGGTGACTCGACGCGCAGCAGCACTAATGGTTATTTCTATTAGATGCCCCCTTCCCTTGCCCCTGTGGAGAGATGGAAGGATAGAGCAAGAGAGGAAGGAGGAGGAGGAGGAGAAGGAGAAGGAAAGAGATAACGAGAGGTGGATGTGGGGCAAGTTACGAGAGAAAATATTAGGAATTAAGACAGATAAATCGCCAACTTTGTAAAAAAAAGGAAAAAAATCAACTAAACAATCCAAGCTGCTGTGTTTTCCTTCCACCAGATTTTGTGGATTGACCGAAGAAGCAAAGAATGAATAGTGAGTGGAAGACATTTTTTCATACCTAGTGGCTGTATAAAGGCTCTGTGCTGGATGTGGAGAAGCATTTCTTGATTTTTGTAACTTTTCTGTTCATGTTCGTTTCTTTTTTTTTTATTTTATTGTAATTGACGTAGAATCTGATCTGATCGAGCAACACAGTGGTGATTGTTCTAGATGGACATTTGTTCTTGGAGTTGGCATGTGTGGCATATCAAAGGTTTAAAAAAAATGACAAAAAACGAAAAAAAAAAATACAATTATGAACATACATGTATGTGAAAAATCTGAAGAGTTTTTAAAAGGTCATTCTGTTGCAATTATGAGTAGTAAGCATCAAGGCATTGTAGAAGCTATGAGCGTATAAACATTTATTGCTCTACGTTGAGCTGTAGATATGGAGAGTGAGAGAGAGAGATCGAGTGAGAGAGAAAGAGTGTAAGAACAAGGTGAAAGAGAGTGAGAAAGAGAATGTGAGAGATTGACAGAAGGAGAGGAAGAGAATTTCTTGGCTCTCTGTACCAGTGTAACAGTTGCAGGGCCATATCCAGGTTATGGCACAAAACCTCTCATTTTAGTTCAAAAATTTGTGTTTCCTCATAGACTTCTTTTTGTATTACAACAGCAGAGTTGTAGTCTGTGTTTTTAATAATCCTCAGATCGGTTGATAAGGACCACACTTCGTAAGTAATCATTTGTGTCCTTTTTACTATTCTAAGCATGCAGAACATGTAAATATTTCAAAAAAAAAAAACTGAAGGAAAAAAAACAGTTGATACAAATTTAAAAAAAACCAGGAGATCAATGTTTGAGAGAAATAACGAATAATTGCACTTTTTCAGCGCAAACATTTCTTTTATCAAACAGCTATCCTGGTTTTTCTTCTTTTTCTTTTGGTAGAGAATGCATATGTAAGCACAGAATTATGTAAATATTATGTCTTCATCTGTCCATTTGTCTTTTCTCTGTGTTATCTATCTATATTTATATCAATGGCTGTCCCCCATAGAAGTGTGATATTTACTGTGAAATCAAAGGCAGCATCACACACAAACAATATTTTGTCATTTCTGTCCCCCTCCCTCCCCCCTCTCTCCCCCCGCCCCCCCCCCCCCCCACACACACACACACACGCACCCATGATAGCACCACGGAGGTGAAACAAGAATGAATTTGTTCCCTTCTCGTTCGGTCAAGGTAGCCATGGGAGCACACCTCTCAGTGACTGGGCAGCTAATAGGGAAGTACGCCCTCGTGTGTTCCTTCCATTCCACCTCTAGGCCCTTGGCGCACACAGTTGAGGTATCATGGCACTTGCGCCTGTTGTCGAACCACTGTTGAGACAAGATATACTCCAGTAGCACCACCAAGAAGAAAGTGAGGGGAAAAAAGGAGAGAATATTTATATGATCGATACACATTAAATATTTGGGTTGGGTAGGTCAGAGTAAAAACAAACAACAACAACAAAAAAACGCACCTGACATTTCGACCCTCCTTTACGATATAGTCTTTGAGTCATGCTTAGGTCATCTGTCCAAACCAAAGGGGGGAGGGGGGGCGAAAGGGAATATCTGTATGTATACCAGTATTTGACACAAACTTGACTCGTTAACCTCAAGATCTGGTTAAGGTCATCAATGGTGGAAGAACAGGAGGAAAATGACATTGACAGATGTCTGTGATACATCCATGCGACTTGGAGGGAACTTTTATCTCATTCTTGCATACTGGAAGGAATTTAGAATGGGAAAGGGAACACAAAGTTTGTTTTTTTTTAAATTTAATTCATGGTAAGTCTTACATATTGAATTGAATTCAAACGTCTGCAGAGAGCATACTGTCAAGTAAAAACCCGGGAAAACAATTCCTCATAGTCTCCTCCTTCTTGTGTCTACAGCAATAACATATTCAGGGGCTGCCCTAAGGTATATATGTAAGCCTAAAACGGTAGACTTGCAGGAGTTCATACGCTGGAAATGTTTCTCAATATTTAGAGAGGAGAAAATCATTTAGTTGTTGATGGCTTACTGTCAGCCCCAGTGACACGAGTGGGGTGGGGGAGGGGGTTCTCCCTCCTCTCTCCCCCCCCCTTTTTTTTTTTGGGGGGGGGGGGTAATTTTATGGTGTTCATCACGTGTAAACAGAACGTTTGGACTGAGAGGAGCAGTGTAAAGGGGATAGGGGCATAGGATGTTCCAAATGAGAAGACATTTTCTCGGTTAGCAATCCCAAATTTCAGTTTAAAGGAAAATCCATATCTCGTAAGAGGGTTACCTCATACTGCACCAAGGAAATGGCATGGAGTTTTATTTGACAGCCTTAGTGCTTCTATCCGACTGCTTAGATTTATCACGCTACATCTACAGTATCGAGTACAATGTTTGTTTTTTTCTCCTTTCTTTTTTTAATGATTTTGATATTTTTATTTCCTGTTTTCAAAGCTGTAGCAGTGGGGGGAAAAAAAAGAAAATCACGGAGAATATGAACTATGTGTTGTTTTGGAATGTATGTGAAACATTCAACAGCCTTGTGTGATGGGACTTGTACACAGTCTTATCGTGTTTGTGTCATATTCTAGCTGAGAGGAGAACTTGTTCGCATATGGGATTCCAGAATTGACGTCGTCCGCTGGGATTGTTGTGTGTAAGACTTGTTCATAGCCTTATGTGTGTTAATAATTGAGATCAAATGATTTGATTGATTATATCAGAGGGAGAAGGGGGAAAACAAAAACACGGAGCAATGTCATTAGTTGTACAGTGTGATTTAAGTATAGACAGGAGACTTCAAAACAATCAATAACCAGTGACAACCTTTGTAAACTTGTTTTGATTTTTGCCATTTTTCCTTGTTCAAGCTTTTTGTATGAAAAAAAAAAAAGAAAATCATGTACCCATAATTGTATGTGAAGAAATGAT
Source organism: Diadema setosum (assembly GCA_033980235.1). Classification (NCBI taxonomy): domain Eukaryota; kingdom Metazoa; phylum Echinodermata; class Echinoidea; order Diadematoida; family Diadematidae; genus Diadema; species Diadema setosum. The sequence continues at coordinate 38,147,316 of CM067066.1, read as the reverse complement.
AAACAAAAATGACTTTGAACTGTAGATATTTACAAAACTAGCAAAAAGTGTGTTTGTGTCAGTATTGATGACATATTTAATGAAAAAAGTAAGAAAACAGGGCAGTGCGTACATACTGTTGTCAACTCTTACACAAAAAAAGAAACTACTACTACTACTACCACTACTACTGCTACTACTACTACTACTGTTACTACTATCTCTTGGTTTTATTGTGAGTTTAGCCAGGAATTTTGATGATGTGAATTGGTAAGCAATGCACTGTGCAGCAGACCTGGGTAACAGACGTGTGTTTGGTGGCAGGTCTTCAGTGTGTTATGGAATGTATGTCTTAGTGTGTTAGAGTCTGTGACGCCATTGTCACACTTCTCTACTCTAGGGACTCCTTGCTAAGGGGTGCATACTTTTCTTGGGGGGAAGGGGGAGGGGGAGCAGAAATTATTGCGCAATGTCACAATGTGTGTTTGCATCTTCTCTTGTGGGGGGATATTGTGTGGCATCACACTTTGTGTATGACATGTTCCCTGTTAGCTAGTGCTTGCAACTGAAATGCAGCCTTTTGTTTTTGTATTTTTTTTGTATCCCACCTGAGCACAATGTGGGTTGCCTTCTTTACCAAGGAATGTACTGAGAAAAAAAATTGCCAAACAATATGTGGTGACCCATGGTTTCATGCAGTCAAGGTTTCCCCAACTTCGTTGAGGGCATACAAGCAAAATCCACAGTCTGGGGGTGTTGCCTTGAGTGACAGTATGCCTCCGAATACTGGCCAGTTTGAGGTAGAAGCAGGAATGCAAATCCTTGTCAGCAATCACACCCAAGCAGGGGTAGAAGTGAAATTTGTGCGTGGACAAAATTTTTGGTCATTTTGCCCCCCTCCCCCACCCCCTTGTGTTTCAAAAGAGAAAATATGTTTTCCATGATAAACAGAATAAGGGAAGAGGAGGAGAAGACCCAGAATTTTCTGTGTCCGACCAGCTAATATGAGAAGAGAAACAGTATGGCACAGACTACCAGTGACTTTCCAATACCACTCACAGACATCAAATCACCTCAAGCCCAGGGGGCTTTTTATACAGCACAACAATACCCGAGAAACCCAAACTTTCATGCCAATGATTATTGTCAGACACTCTTTTTTTTTCACGCTCTCTCCGTATGGTTTTTTTTTTTTTTTTTTGGAAATTCTTTTAATTTGTAAAACAGCAGCTTGTCGGTATAATGCATGATGATGTATGTCTTTAAATGTTTGTATAAAAAATAAGAGAAGGCAAAGAAAGGAGAAGGAAAAGATAATGTTTGGCAATATATAAGATTTCTTCTTATATTTCCCCCTGAAATGGTGGAGATCACTTTTTTCCTTCTTGTCCGACATTTGTAATTTGTATATAATTCTGTACAGGTTGCTAGAAATAAGTTTATTATCATTCCCGTAAAGTTGCATAGAAGGGTTTCTGTTCTTCAAGTAGACTCCAGTATTGCAAGTATTGTGTGACACTTTTTTTTTTTTTGCATTAAGTTTTGCTTGTTTGATTTTTTCTTTTTAACTTAGTGAAGAAGGGGTGTATATCCAACATTGGTCACTTGTGTATCAGCTACCTTATGCATTTCAAGAAATATCCTCCTCTATATGTGACAAGAAGTAGACAATAAATATTATTTTGTGGACTTGGAATATTGTGTGCATGTTCGCTATGAACTCTTTAGGCTCTCTCTCCACAAGAGACTAATACCACACGTAGCTGCAATGGATAACTTCAATGTTCGATCAGTTTGAGGGAGAACTGTTCTGGTTTCGGGGGCGGCAGATGAGAGAAAAATGATTATGTTCATCTTAATGCCAGTAGACAGCTCTGTGTAAGATTTCATCCTCACACCGAGAGCAGACTATCGGGGGGCTGTTCTGGAAACTGCAGTCAAGGGGAACTTCTGGGAGAGAGCATACTGTACCGGTATGCCAAAAAAATTCCCCCAGTGAAAACAGCCAGAGTGTTATGGTCCATTTTGTCCTAGCCAACCCTAAACGTTGTTCTTTTCTGATGGAATGAGATTATGAATAAAATTCAGAAATCTTCGTCATTTATTCTTTGTCAAAGACTTGGCCATGCGGAAGAAACAATAGAAGGTTCGAGTCATTACTGTCGGTTCCCCCCTCATCCAAATTTTGTTCCCCCAAACCCTCCCTTTAAGAGATTTATTGCAGCTTGTTTTTGGTTGTTGTTTTTTTTCAAAGATTTTCACAGCTCGTCTGTCATTTATTTCTAGCTGTCGGTTTATTGATGTTTGCTGATTTTTGAAAGCCTCAGTTAACCAGTGCCAATTGTGCAGTCATTGTTTTCTACCGATTTGTGTCCGAATGCTTTCACTGAAGCAGTTGTTGATACAGATCAAACTGTCAACAATACAGGCATGACAACTGTTGTAAATACATGTGTATGGAAAATCAGAATTGATGATTGAACGTCTCTTTTTTTTTTCCTCAAGGTAAACTTGTATAAGTGATGGGTGTTGACAAAAAAAAATGTATAAATTTTTTCAAGAAGGAAAAAAAATCATGACTGGATCTTGCGTTGTATTGTATGTAGTAGTAACAATTTTCCATTTAAGAGGGTGTAATAATCAAATTGTATAAACACAAACCTGCAATCCTCGTGTATGTAAACATTTATATCACGTCTTGAGAGAAAAATGGAAAAAAAAAATCTCTGCTAGAATCATGTTTTTATGTGCAGTTCGTTAGTTTGATACCAAGAAAATGTGGCTGGTCTGGAATGGACAAAACAAACCTACCAACAAAAGCAGCCCACTTCAGTGTCATTGTGAGAGTTCCAGCGGTCGTTTTGAACTGATTAAATTCTAGTGGTGTTGATTTGTGGTGACCGTCTCTAAGGGATCATGACTTGATGCTGATTGGACGATGCCCGGTTACATTACAAGTCTGTACTGTACACATAATTGACTATTACATAGGTCTGCTGCCGACAAGTTTCATTGAGTCAAATATAGACTAGCTCATTCTGTTCAAAAAAAGAAAAAAAAAATAAAAACATGCTTGTCCGGTGTCATTGACTCCTTCCTTTAGTTGTGGTATGTATGTATGTGTGTATGTATGTTAATGGTATTGAGAGTGTTTTATGGGTACTGTAAAAGTCAAATTTTTCGCGGTGTTGAAATTTCCGTGCATTTCATGCAACCAGAAACTAGCGCGAAAATTAAAGCACGCGAATATTTTTGCCTGCTATATGTTCCAGTAGTTGATGTCTTGATTCCGCAGAATTAAAAACACATGAAACTCTTCTTACCCGGCCGAATGCAAAAAACATATTGTGCAAAAATATCCACTTTTACAGTATCGGTATATGTATGCTTGATCATTATATCCTGTACATATATGCATGCATGTTAGCATATTCATTGATCATGTGTGTGTATACCCAAGTCTTGACATTAACTTCTCTTTTTTTTTCTTTTTTTTTTTGTGGTGGTGGCCTGACAATAAAATTAATTGGTTGCCCATTTGGGCCACCAAACATACAGTGTAGTTTCTTAAAAAGTGCAGGCTGGACATCTATTTCTTGTGGCCCTGGGCCACCAGGCCATTGCTAATGTCAAGCCCTGGTATACTTATGTGTGATGTATGCATATTCATTAATTGTGTGTTTGTGTGCACATGTTTGTACATGTGCATATGCATTTTCATTGATTGTGTGTGTATGTGTGGGTTCATATTAAAGTATGATTCAACTGTGTGTTCCAGTCGGTTTATTTATAGAGTGCAGTCAAACAGAATGGTAGTATGCTTATCAAAATTCAATGTGAGCTAAGTATCTTGTAGGAATGAAAAATGAAAAAAAAAAAGTATATTATTGGCATCAAATTATCATTGTGTTGTAATAATAACCTAGATGACTTTTAAGGAAGGAAGAGGTTGTAAATGTCAAAGCATTGGAAAAACAAACAAAACACATAAAAGAACCAATTTGGTGCTAAAGCCAGAGGGCAAGTTCAAGTTGTATGATGACATTAGATTATTCAATTAGCATATCGTCGCTGAGGTGACAAGACCTTGTATCTGCAATTTTGGTGAAAATGACTGTTTTGGATTAATGGTCAGATGATCAGTGATGTCCTGTCCAAATTCTAGATGTCTTACCCCCCAAATGAAGCCACCACGGCATGTCAAAGGAATGTCTATCCCATTAGATACAGTGCTTTGGCTGCCATTTTTTTTTTTGCTCTCCTGAACATTTGACATTTTGTAGATCCGAGGTCTTGTCGCCCCAGCGACGATATGCGATGACATCCACTGCTCGGTGACATAGTGCAAGCTGAAGTTCTGTAACTTTTATTGATTCATGTCCAACTATGATGGCACTTTTACCATTCTTTATGTTTGATGTTACTCTATTCAACCAAATCAGCTTGAACACACTGGCATTGCTCTGATACGGAGTTTTTAAAAAAGTTAATGACATGGTGTATAGAATCGTATTAAACTCCAAAGGCAGTAGCACTTATTACCTTGAATGGGAAACATGGGATAAGGCACAATTTTAAGTTTTGCTAGATAGACATTTGCTCTTAGTTGTGTGTGTGTCTGTGTGTGAGGTATGCATGCATTTATACGTGTGTGTGTGTGTGTGGTGTGTGTGTGTGATGATGGTGTCCTAAATAATAAATGTATATACACACAAGCATACACACACAAACACACATGGCATACGTGCATACATAAAATAATTGATCTTAAAGGTGCATAAAACCCAATGATACATGCTTATTAATACATGTAGAATGCAGAAATATTAGTAGAACACATCAGTGTAGCATGAAGAAAATCAGTCTATTCAGAAATTATGAATTTTATTAAGTTTTGTAACCGCCATCGCTGAATAAGAAGATCACAACAGTTGTGATATAACATACAATGTATATTCATATTTCTTGGCATCATGAAAAGGCATTTGGCTTGCTCTTTCAGAAGGCAAGGGAAATAATATTACCCTTAACATTAGTCAGTTACAAGTGGAAAGAATGAGTATTTTCATGAAAAAATTAAATTTGTGGAATTCTAATATTTTCTTTATATTGTCCTACTGTGGCATCAGAAATTGTCGTCTTCTTATCCAACAATGCAGTACCGAAACTTAAATTCATAAGGTCTGAACAAATTGTACAACTCTCCTCAAACATAAGTGATGTGTTCTACTAATATTCTTGCATTTACTCAATCCATATGAAAAATGAATGAATAAATATCATACGTTTATATTTGGGTTTCATTCACCTTTAAGGGAAAAACCTTTCAACAAAGAAAAAATCAGAATGAGTCAATATTTACATGAAACTGGATATCATCCACTGACTCCTGACATCTACAGAGGAAGTAAGCACAGATTTCAGTATTTCAGTCCTTCGCTCAATTTATTTTGGGTACTTAATTGATGTCTTCAGATAAAAACAATGTAGTGGGGAAGAAAGGGGGTTAGGTGAGCCACCCCATCCCTAGCCTATAATCTAGGTGGAGGATGCAGCTATTGTCTTTGCTGTAACGCTAACTGTCTGGTGCAATGAGATTATTGTCTTTGCTAACTGATACGCCTGATGTGGCCACACTACGAACAGAGGAAGCATCCACCGCCTATATCCACTCGTCTTGCTTTAGTCGGTTTCTTATTATCAACTATGAATCGCTGTCGATTTGCCACCGATTTAAAAACGACAATTAAATTAAAACTAAACAAATTAAAAAACAACGACTAAAGCAAGACGAGTGGATATAGGTGGTATCCACTGTATGTCGTCTCACCGCATCAGACGTTTTGCATAACAGCAAAGACAATAGCTGCATCCTTCACCTAGATTATAGGCTACCCCTTCCCAAAAGCTTGCAAAATATTGACTGCCACATACTGTCACCTAGAGAGCTCGCAACTGTATGTTCTGACTGTGACTGATATCCCTAGTATCTCTAATATAGAAAAAAAAAGTGCTTTTTGCCTCTCGAGATGATTTATGGGGGAAAAACAATTGGTAAAATCATATCTTCATCACTACATAGATTAATCTTAATAATCTTTATGAAAAAAAAAAAGAAGGAATCGTTTGTTTTGGTTTAATTTTTAGATTCATATCTCCTGTAAGTATAGCATGCTAAAGGCATGTTCATGTAAAATAGGGTCTGGTGTTAGTTGAAGCACTGAGTGGAGAGTTTGTTGACCCACATATGACCAACTTGATATGTGCTTTACCAAAAACAAATCTCCAAATCTCAATATTTTTGTTTATAAGTATTTGTACATCATGCTCTATTGGCTTAATTTACCTGGAATGGTGTTTGTATGAGTACTGGTACTCTTGGTGTAAGAGTAAAAAACAACAGCAACAAACAAACAAACAAACAAAACACAAACAATCATGCTAATAGAATAGAAATTGTTGTTAGATTTTTCATGACAAATCCATCTAATCGTGTAAAAATGAATGTTTATAACGTAAAGAATGTCTTGTAATGTGTTTGCATTTCAATGAAAATGCATACTTTTGAATAATTCAGATCTGGTTCAACTAACCCAATGCCCTAGCTCAGCTCACACCACAAGGTTTAATTGTGCTACTTTACAAACATTTTTAAATTGTCTGTGGGACCATTTAATACAAGTACAAATGCATATTTCTTAATCAGCAAGACATGATATGCCCTACATATTGCTCTTTAAGTTCCACTGAAAATTGGCTTTTCAAATAATATAAGGACTGAACTTCAGTATAAAGTGGATCAACTAACCCACCATATTATCCCAAAGTCCCTTTTGTAGGACTATTGCTGAAAAGGGTGCCCTACACAAAACATAATACAGTCAAACCTGCCTTAGCAGCCACCTGTCTACAGCGGTCACCTGTCTATAGCGGCCACTGAAAAATCCCCCGAAGAGAAAAACCCTGTTAAAGACCCTGTGTGTAGTGGCCACCTGTCTAACACGGCCAGCGGCCACAAATTTTGTTTCCCACGATAGATTTTAACCTGTTTACAGTGGCCGCAGACCCGATGGAGCCGTAGCCGAGCCAGTAATTCAGCGCGTTTTTCTGCTTTGTAGCCGTGCCAGTCATTCCCGGGCAACGTTCCATGATCGCCACCGCTGCATTCATCACTCACTCAGTCATAATACATTGTACTGCATTAGTATTTAAGCTTTCTTCACGACTGTACACATGCTACTGTGCAACAATTTCATAAACACCGGCATTGTTCAATGCATGAAACTCACATGTGCATATGTACACACATACAATACACGTACATGTAAGTACACTGCATAGATGTACACAACGATGATACATGTACATGTAGGCAATGCACACAAAGTTGGATAACCTGTCTATAGCGGCCACCTGTCTATAACGGCCACTTTCTTCGTCTCCCTTGGGTAGCCTCTATAGACAGGTTTGACTGTATATGGGAACAACATCAAACCATTCGAAATTGTCATGCCTCCTGACAATCATGGCAATTGATAGACACACCCTGTGCCACCAAGAGAGACAGTCGCGTTACCAATTTTAAAACGTCATAACCAGCTGTGATCTGTTTGAGATACTTTAAGAGGTAGATGTTATGATCAGAAAAATTGAATTTCATCCATGTGATTATTTTATCTGGATTATTTTGATATCAGGATTCATAACAAGGGATAGTGTTTAGAGTGTAAATCAAAAAGTGACCTCAAAGAGCAGGGCATAGTCTAACGGCAATGAGCAAAATTTGTTGCATAGAATAAAGCAGTTCCCCATCACTGGACAAGCATAGTGATACTAGTATCTCTCTATGTACCAACATAATAAAATGCTATGTTATACTCCCCTACAGACAATGAGAGTAGTTTCAAACCAAACCAGAGAACAAAACAAAAATGATCCCTTTTGCTTTTGTGTGTGTGTGTGTGTGTGTGTGGAATGGTTCCCAGGTGTAACCTGGAGTCTAAGAGGGGAAAGAGGGGAATTTGGAGGCCTTCATACACTAGATGGGATGGGCAGTGGTGGTCTGCTTGTCGCCACTCCGGTCTGAGAAGAGGGCGGAGGATTGCTCCTTGAGGAGACGAAAGGGGGTGACAAGAAAGGACTCCTGGATGCTGCGTGATATCGGAGAGGAAGAGGGTGTCGTAGGCTCTGGGGAAAGCCGCACAAACGCGTAGTCCTCTGTTGAGCTGGAATGTATACAAGAACGAAAGTTAGCTGGCAGCCAGGAAGGGGGCAAGACAGTGTGGTTTGTATGGATGTTAAATTGCCAGTGAAGTTAAATTTTTGCTTAAACGATACCAAGAAGGGATTCCATCAGTAATCATTTGCAAAGTTCTTCCTGTCACATGCATTTACTAAATACTCACAAATCATCGGAAAAGAAAACTCAACTGTAGCTTGAGAGGGGCTTGCCACACTTTTGAATGAATGATGGCTGTGAGGACCGCATGAAGGAGCAGCAAATGACAAAAATTCCAGCTGAAAACATTTGCACCAAGAAAATTGAAATATACTGCTATATCACAACATAATGCTATTTAATTTTAAAAGGCGTTTTCTTGCACAAAGAAGCTTCTACACTTTTCACATTCATGCAACGCATCACAGTCAAACAGCAATTTGGCGTACACATGTTGCATGTTTGTTGGGCCATGTGGTCACTGAATGTAAACAGCCCAATGCCTGTGCGTTTCTTTGTTTCTTTGTCACGAGCAAACATGCAGATGGCCGACAATGAGAGGCAGAAAAAAGAAATCATGAAGCTCAAGAAATACGGCGGCAATAATGTGCAATTTCACACCATGTTCAAGTTTAAAATCAAATAAACAAAATCTCAGGCCTCATCAAAAGCGGACATATGGTTATGAAATTTTAAAAGTGTTTCATATTTTTATGATACAGTGAAATTAGTAGCAATCATGTATACAAATTGGATGAGGTGCTGTCACAACTTCACAAGTCTACCACTGACCTATGCACAAATCACCACTAAACTTTCTGGACCCGAAATAAACAGGAATTTAATTCCTTTATGTCAAATCTTTATTGTGTTATAATAGCCTAATGATAATGATTTTCCTCTTTTCTATTTCAAGTTGGGGAGGAACTAAATTATCAATTCAAAACATTTATTTCTATTGATATTTTTGTGCACAAATTGAGGAAAACGTTGTGACAGCATGGCATTAGCAACTCAGCTATTATGCATCTGTGGCTGCGACCACAATCACTGTTCAATAAAAACATGTCAAAAGGGGTCCATTTCTTTCCTTGCTCTTTTTTGTCGGATTACTGTAAAAGTGGAAATTTTTGCACATTTCGCGCAACCAGAAACTAGTGCGAAAATAAAAGCACGCGAATATTTTTGCGAGCCATATGTTCCAGTAGTTGATGTCTTGATTCCGCGGACTTAAAAACACATAGAACTCTTCTTACCCGGCGCGAAAAATTAGTCACACGAAAATATCCACTTTTACAGTATGACCTACACTGTTCTATTCATCTGAATCAACTCGAACATAGTGTGGAATTGCACTGTAAGTTGTAACTCACACTGTTTGTCTCTGTAATAATCACCAAGATGGACCTTCTTCTTTCTTCCTTCTTTCTTTCCCCTTGCTCTTCTTTCTGTTTCTCCTCTTCTCTATGCTTTCACTCCATCTTTTCCACATCTCTAACTTAAATATCAAAGGAATCACTCTGCCTAAAGGTATGATGCAGATTGTCGTTTAGGTGCGTGTGTATGCAACACCTTTTAGAGCCAGCGCTAACCAATGTCAGTATAATAAGTTTCCCTGTGTGAACTATATACAGTACATATACGCATATATAATATTGTGCATATTATGTACATATATTCACACGTCTTTGTACGTTTCGTGTTCTACAAAAGTTTGTGATTGCCACTGAGTAGAGGTAACTCCCCGCCTTCTCAACGTATCCTGGTCTGAGATGGCAAAAATTTGGATTGTGAAATCTTTTCTTCTCGACTTCTGGGGTCAGAGACCTATCTTGTCTTTCTGCATTTTTTGGACCCATGAAGGCAAGAACGCCAGAAGGTGAGACCATGTGCTCTCGTCTTCTTGCCTTCTCGGACCCAAGACGCCAAGAAGACAGCATCTCACAACTAGCCTTTTCGCCTTTGTGGTCCCAAGAAGTCAAGAAGATGAGATCTCGAATCTCACCATTTCACATTTTTGGAACAGAAAATGTGGCACTCATAAGCTTGCGTAATTTTCCCATAGAGGGCTTCTTCTTTCTTTCTTCCAACTCTTCCTCTCGTTACTCTCCTTTGTTTTCATTGTATTACATTAACCCTTTGACATATGAAAGCTTCCAGTTATGCCAGCTGCCACACAATGAAGGGAAGCAGTGAATATTACATGATTTAGATTAACTAAATCAGATTATATGTTCATGAAGATCAACTTGCAGATTAGGCTGATACAGATATGATGATGATTAAGGCAAAGAAACGCACACACATACATTTACATTTTGTCCACACACTGCATTCTAAAGAGGCACGCACAGACACTCTTGCATATAGTGAGTTTTGGAGGGGCATCTGAGGGCAATTTAGGAGCTCAAGGCTTGAGGATATAAAGATACAACAACTCTTGCTGAATTATCATTCCCGTATAACACTGACTGCAGCTTGGGGACAGAAGTCTAACATTCAAATGTATTTCTGATTTACAAATTACGTTCCTCATTCTAAGCCAGCAATTCTGTATGCCCCAGTGGATCAACAACATGCTCATGAGAGTGAGACAACTAGTAAAAAGAAAAGGCAATCTATGGTTCTTTCACCTCTCAAATTTTATTACAAAATGTGTTCCAACGGTTGAACAAATATTCCATCTCTCATCTTAAAGTTCCATTTACAAGGCAAGGCCCACAAAAGATGATGACACTGTACAAGAAGTACCCAACACTCTTTCACATATTTGTGGTAGTAAACTCAGTCAGGATACAAAGTGTGGAAGAAATATTTCCTGCATGAATTTTGTGGTGACGACACGCACCACTAAAATGATCACAGTTCCCTGCCAAATTTGAAGCTAATCACCTTCAAAGCCAGGAGACTGTCTCAAGGTTAATCTTTCTGTTTACGAAAACAAAGCCACGAGAGACTGTTTGAAGGTTAATTTTTCTGTTTACGCAAACTTTGGAAAGGAAAGTATTTCCCAAGCTGTATGTTTGTCTGCATACCGGTACATTAATATCATCCAATCATATTGTATTTTTCAAGCTCATAAAGACAGCAAATTACACTGATTTAATTAAACTGAATATGCAAGAAAAAAAAAAAGAGAAAAAAAGTGAAAAAAGACAGTTTGATCAGAGTTTTGGTATATATTTACTTCCTGTGTCAGCATTTTGATAAGAACATTTAGGTCACTACTCAATGGGAAATAGCTCATGATCCCATTTATCTGCTGTGTAAAGACTAAAAATATCTCCCACAAAGTTCACAAAATAAATTTGCCCAATACGAAATTAGACTAATGACAGAAATAGAAATTCAATTTGAAACAAGGGAAACAACCTACTTACAGAAATCAGCATCCTTGAGTATATCTAAATCTAAGCTTATGACATATTTCTTGGTCTAAGTGATTATTTCACACACATGAAATGCTCTTGCAGTGCATTAGAATATCTATGTATAGTATATGCATTTTGTAAATTTAGTTTACAGTGGACTCCTGCTATAACAAAGTCCTTGGGACTGGCAATTTTCTTTAGTTATATCGAAATTTCGTTAAAACCGAACAAATAAATAATAAAGAAACTGAGAGAGGATAATGTTGCAGCCTGAATTTTTATTTCATTGTAACTGGAATTTCGTTATAGCCATGTTTGTTGTAACGGGAGTGCACTGTATTTTTTTATTTATTTTTTTTTTTTTTTTTTGGGGGGGGGGGTAAAATTGTAAACAATGCAACACTGTAAGCAAAATGACAATTTGGGCCAAGTTTATCTGAGACACACTCGCTGGATAATAGTCATGGTGATACTGAGTTTAGTCACCAGCAAATGTAGCAAGAAGGGAAAGTCTTTGTTGGAAAATACAAAGTTTGTTTAAATGAAAACAAAATGACTTGTTCCTTTAACCCAAAGGGGATGGACCAATTTTGCTACAATATGCATTTCCCATAGAAACCTGCCTGAGTATACTCAGAATTCATCCTCAACAGGATAAATTGTTCCATTGAGCAGCTCATACATGGTTTGCGATGATAAAGCAGAAGCAAGGGGCACACCACAAGTTATAATTTGACAAAACTAAGCAATCAAACTAAAAATTATCTGCTAGTGCAATTTTCTTAACAAAGTGTGATATTGGGGAATCACCATAAAAATACCGGGTACATCAAAATTTCCATAACACGACAGAAAACACTCAACAAACTGAACATACTACATAAGGCGGGTGTATGAAACCAGTAATTTGTGTTCAAGAAACAAAAAGCAAATATATCCCTTTCCATTCATTTTCATATGTGCTAGGAAATACAGTGAGAAAAATTTGTTCTTGGAATGTTTCCTTAGATGCAAAAACTCAAGTTTGAAACTGATTGTGCTGCACTTCTTTTAGGCATAGCAATTCAAATTATGACATCACAATAAGAAGTGCTGAACTGACACTTGTCCATGAAAGTGTCATTCTACTTTTATTCTCATTCCCTTTACCGACATCTTACAAATCTCTTTTATCTGCCTTTAACGCTAGAAACATGGCCAAAATAATGTCTGAGATTGCTGAACTACCAATAGGCATGATAAGCTTTGCATACAAACAAACAAGCACACTTACAACACAGGGTGATGGTCTACACAGCACACTGAAGACTGGCAGGAAATATCTACCACTGCACCTGCTGTACAATTTTTACCATGGACATGTGGGTGCTATGTCGGAGCAGCAAGGAAGGTTTGCAACTTTTGGGGGACGGAGGGTGCTACAATTATTGTCTTCAATGCAATGTGGGTTCTTTTGACATTGGCTAGTGCAACCCTGGGTACACACAACTTTGTCAATGATACCCATATCCACAAACTGCAATCACAGCTACCTTCTTTAAACTTTATCATTCCATAATTTAATGCTTTTGGGGATTTCATTTTTTTCTCCTTTTAAGTTTTTTTGCTTCTTGTTCGTACATTTATTTGAAATGTTCTCACTGCCACTGCCTAAGCGCAATGTCTTTACATCTTATGCAGGGAAACAGTGAAAATGTTGGAAATGTTTGCAGAACTGCTGGCAAAACCAAATGATCCCACTCTAAAGAAAAGGCCAGAAAAAAAAAAAAAAAAATGCTTTGAGGCACGACCATAAATGAACACAAATAACAAACTCTGTTTTGGGCGATAGGAGGGTATAAACCCCATATCTGCCCCAAAGAAAAAATATCTGCAAATAGATAAATAGAAAGGGATTCGCACTATGGCCAATCATAAGAACTTTCTTCAGCTACACAGCTAATTTGGAAAAACTATGAAAAAAAGAACAAAATTGCACTGTTCTCTTGAAATGAGAAGCCTGAAATCCACTTGCAAAAATACAGGGTAAAGAGCAATGTTGCAAACAGCCATTTTGCATGAGGGATGATATCCTCTTGATCTCTGTGACCACACAACCAAGGCATAGCAGAGGCTAAAATATAATCTTTTGCGAGCCTTATTAATATTGCATAATGAAAATAGTGATAATCATCAGTATGGTATCATATGGAGAGGTTTGAAACAATCTCCTTTTCCACCTGAATGTCAAACATTTCTTTGGCTGTTCTTTCCTCATTTCTTAAACATGCTGCATCCTCCACCTGCTGCTGTTAGATGACCATTTGGACCCCAAATTTTGTAATATATCCATCTAATGTCATTACATGATGTTTCATTGAACCTACTAATGTACAAGATTGAAGTCTCTCATGCTTTGTGAAGAAGAGTGTGCTAGCTAATTCTAAACATATTAGCACTTGGTGGAAGATTCTTCAAGCTCTTAAGGTGGAATACCTGCTCAGAAAAGTTGAACAGACCATTTGGATGCAAACAAACGACTAAAGATCTACGAATGAAGTAATCGTGGGAATTGCCTGAAGCAGGCTTCTGCCTATGAGGGCTGTGGAGATGTTGCTCGTCATTTACAGGACGAATAGTGAAGGGAGTTGAAGCCTTACAGCGCCCTCACGGGGTTTTGAAGGAATACCTGCTGCGTCCGCCCATTGGAGCAGGGTGGTCTGTGGGGAATCCATTGGTCTGCATGCCGGCGACTCCGCCCACCATGCCACGTCCCTGCTGTGACTGGTGGTCAGCTTTGTGCACTGCAGCCATGTTGGAAATGAGTCCGGCCGTGGGGTTTGTGTCACTGCCCTTTAGCTCTTGGATGCACTTCCACTTGTCGAGGTAATTTGCTGCACGCAAAGGCAGAGAGATATGCTGTAAATAATACTTTGGCTTTGTGTAAGTTCTGCTGCATTGATTTTTTTTTTCTCTAAACTTTTTTAACAATGAAACAACAAACAATAGCATAAATAATTTCCATCATATCCTAATATCACGGCTATACAAAATGACACATTATGTTTCAAGAAATGTAAAATTTTACACACAAACAAAAGTTTTAAAGGCAAGAGAAATCTAATTCCAACTACTATCTTTTCCGCTTGGAGAATGAATCCTCTGACTTTCACGCATGTTAACCACAAAGTGTGAAATGCATTGGTAATTTGTCCACATGTTCATCTTCTGCACTGGAAATCAGATCGTTAAACCGAAAATTCAAAATATACAATGGAAAGATGACAGCAACTTCCTCCTTTGTCCATGATGTTACAGGCTTTGCAGTATGTAAGAATGGAAATTTTGATGTTAAGTTAAACAAACATTTTGTGGTGAGGCTGGAGGCTAGCTCTGTCCAAAAGTGACAATGCAATGTTTGGTAATTGATAGGCCACAGTAAGAAAAAAAAGAACAAAGAGCTTATGAATCTGTTGTATCAAGCTTGTACAGTACATGAATCAAGACCTTATCAAAAGTCTTTTGAAATACTTGCTGAATCTGGCTATCTCACCTTTAAACAATCTGACGTAGCCATCGTCACTTGAAGCTGCGAGTATGGTTCCTGTCACATTCCAACTGACTCTCCAGACCTGAGACGACAACAAACAGACAAAAAAAGAAAGACTGGATAAAACAATTTAAAGGTACTGTTTACCATTGGAAGCAGTGACTTAAAAAATGTTTTAGATATCACATTTGGTGCATATGAGTAGGACAGTTGTATCACAAAACATCCTACCATGTAAAAATTCAGCAACAAAGCCTATTTCTCAATAAACCATAACTGTAGACAGCTTAGTCTAGAAACATTTTTATTCGAATTATTGTTAACATTTAGTATGTCTAACAATACTTAACAATACTGATCCAAATTTTCACATTGGTTGTTTTTATCCCTATTTCAGTTAAATTCACATTTTAGAACTATTTTAAAGCACTAAAGCTTGGTTTTTGTTTCATCTGCAAATGGTAAATTATGCCTTTAAGCAGTCTACTCTGCATGATGTCATCCTGTGGCAAAATGTGGCATTTCATACTGTATGAAAATGAGAGTCAACCTGGGAGATAAGATACGTAATAGGCCTTCTGTCAAAGAAGAAACAAAAGAGAGAGAGAGGGGGGGCTTCATTGTCAATATACCCACCTGACTCTGCTTGAAATCCAGTTGGGCAGCATGCTTGATTTCAAACCTGGTTGACCCCACAGACTGGTCTCTCCTAAAATCAGGGGGACAAAGCCAAATGCAGATACTTTAGGATTGTGTCATTTTAACATATGGCAGCCTTGAGAGAATGGACATGTGGGATTCATTTTTTCCTAAACACATCCATCCTGAAAGTGAGGCTATCTATAATAAGCAAACTAAACACACAGAGAGAACAGATAGCACTTGCTCACAGGAATTGACATTGATACGTACAGCATAAGATCTGCTGCACATTGAGAGATCTATGCATATGTGGCCCAAGAAGAAATTGCTTGACAAAAGCAAGTCTAAACATCTTTATAAAGTACTTTGTGATGACTGGTGATGGCAAGTATAACTTGCATGTGCTCATGAGATGCTCATTGACACATGACATAGAATCATGGCACAAAAAGACAAAGACAAAAATAAAGCACAGCCTCAGATCCAGACTATGAAAGATACATAGTACTGTTATGGTGTAAATATTCAGTTCTGAGTGACAACCGCTGTAATACCCAAACCTCCAACACCAACACCAACACCAACACCAACACCAACACAACAACAACAACAACAGCAGCAGCAGAAGCAGCAGCAGCAGCAGCAACAACAACAACAACAACAACACTGGTAGCAGTTACTGGCCACATGTGATACTCATCCATGCATGACACATGAACCACAGCAGATATTGATAAAAAAGTATAAAAACGAATCAATGAGCAGCCTGGGACACAGACTAACTCAGACTCTTTTGGTACCAGAAAAAAAGATCTTCGATTGGGCAACTCGAACTACGGCTAGTGAGCGAGACTTAGTTGATATTATAGATTATTTTTTGAGTTATTCCTAATAAAATGAAAATAATGTAGGGTAAAATTTGAATTTTGAAGTAATTTTATAAGTAAATATTTGGCGGAAATATTCTTAGGGGAATGAGAAACGCCAAAAAAATTCAAATAACAACAACAACAACGGGAGTCTAGCATACCTGATTGGTGTGAGGGTCATGATGCGAATCTCCTTCGTGGCTATTGCAAGCATGTGGTAGGAACGGCCCAGGTTGGGAGCAAACGCCAGATCGTGGACGGCCTGCGTGATGACATTTAGCGTCTCGATCTTCAGCCATTTTCTGCACCGTGAGGAAAATGCGCAAGCACAAAAACAGCACGAGATTAAAGAGAGCAAGAATATGAGTACAAGAGGGCATGAGAGTGAAAAAAAAGAATGGGAGACAGAGGGAGTGGATAGACAGCGAGTTAAAGAGAAAGACAGCAAAAAGCAGACAATGAAAGGAGTGGGAGAGAAATGGACAAGTACACAGCTAAGCTTTCAAGCCTGGTTTGGTTTTACCATAGATCTCTCCAACCCATAACACTGAAAGAAAATACAAAAACAAATCCACTTGAATTTCAAGCATTTCTGCAAATATGACACACCATACCCATCCCCCATGAGGAATACAGATCTCTGAGATAAAATTGATTTGGCAAGATGAAAACAGGGAAATATAAAAATATAAGATCATCAAGAAAGACTGGTCATTAGCAGAAATCATTCTTAAACATGATTAAGCAAAGCATTCTACTAGAATTTATAAATCGGAATCTTGATCATGTGACTCTTATTTGTGCTTTAGCTGAGCTCACTGGTAACATACGGTTGGATTCACACAGCTTGTAGTATCTCACTATTCAATGTATGCACAAGTTTTAATGAAACACAAGAGAGACTGACCTTTCACTCTCCTTGTACTCGTAGATTTGAACTTTGCCTCCTCCTGAGGGGTCAGAGCTGTCGCTTCCGACTGCGATCATTGGTGGGTGGACTCTGAAACCATGTCAACAGAGGTTTACACATCGCATATATGACACAACAAGAAGTGGCCAATTTACCGACTGGCTGACTCACACTCTCTTCAAGACAATATAAATTCATTTTTGTCATGCCAAGCTCCCATACTACAACAAAGGACCCCGATTACCAAAACATTCATGTGAATATCACTATCTCTATTCAAGAGACTGCTACAAGAAGACACTAGATCTGTGAGACTTAGAATTAATAGCCAAAATCAACCTCGGATAACAAGCAAATAATGTTTGGCCTTTTTTTTTCCTGAAAGAGGAGATCATGTACATTCTGTTAACAGGAAATTCAAAACCCATTCCCATATTTCTGTGTGGAACAAAAAAAAAAAAAAAAAAAAAAAAGAAAGAAAGATGCTTCTGAGACCAAATCAGTACATACAAAATGAAAAATTGTAGCACTAACAATATTTTTGGAAATGTGGCAACATCCCTTTTTCCATAACCCCATAAAGTCAAACCACTTTACAAGGTTTTCATTTATCCAAAGCAAAACAAAACTGTAATTGGTGCAGTGGGATGGGCAAAAGAAACTAACAGCACTGAAGGAGGTAGATTTCTGATCTATTTACCAATGGTCAAGAGAGTGGACATTTTTAGTCACAAAAAGTATGTTTCTTAAGCAGACTGGTAATTTGATGATTGTGTCACGTTCATTGATAAGCATTTCTACAGACTTTATTAGTGGGAGCAGAGAATCTTGACCACTGTCGAGCTCAAAGCTACTTGAAAAAACAGATCTTGTGGTCCAACATGATTTTAGAGAATTATGTGAACACACAATATTCAAAGATACACTCAATGATACTGTTACTCCTTTCTTCAGCATTCGCGAGCTCATACAGGTAAATTTGGCAAATTCTCTTTTGGTACCAAACATAGTGTAAGATGAAATTCTGGAGTGCAACATAGGGAGCTTCAGGTTAAAGGGTGTGTACAGTTCTGGTTGAGGTGAGGATTTAGCTTTTTACGTTTTGCAAGATATTCAGAAACCACTCTATGAGATGTCAAAGAGCATGCAATTCTAAGGGGTATCAAAAGTTTATTCGATGAAAATCGGTTTTGAAATGGCTGAGATATCCAAAAACAAGGTGAAACAAAGAGATCCTAATAAAGTTGTGGCATGTCGCCTTTTATTATTATCACTTTTTGGATATCTCAGCCATCTGAAAACCAATTTTCATCAAATAAATGTTGAATCCTTCTTAACATTACATGCTCTTTCATATTTCATAAGAGGTTTCTCATTATCTCACTTAAGAATGTTCAAAACATGAATCTCCACCTCAACCAGTACTGTACAGTCCCTTTAACATTCTACTTCAGGCACTGATGTCAAGGATTGCAGCACTTACTGTAAAGCTAGATATTTTTGGGGCATGAATTTTTCACAGCCTTTTTGCGAGAAATTCTGCAAATTGCACACTGGCAGTCAATGCATGAAATGCAGAGAAGAAATTTGACATGCATTTGAACTTTGCAAATCTTGGCTCCCATGAAATTTGCTAAATTAAAATGCAAACATTTTTAGTTTTACAGTACCTTGAAGGATTCCATGACAAACAACTGCAATTGAGTTTGGTGTGGATTTCTTCCTGTGAGGTAAAAACATGAAGAAAATTCACTTCAGTTTCATAGAAACGGATTTCCGCCTCTAATGCCTATCAACAATCACACTCTTTATTGTACAATATACCCTGTAATCAGCACTGCAAATAAAGGTGCATATGTATCACAAAACTGAAATAATTATGACTTAAAGAGGCACAATCTCTGGAGATACATCAGTCTTGTGGCTATTCAACAAACTGGTAAGATTGCCTTCAGCTATATCCACACCTAATCTTACATTGTGACTGCTACACCGGTAAATCTAATAAATATCCAGTTGATCTAAACATCTGTAACTTTCTCTGTTTTTCACATCTTCATAATTAATCATTCATCTCATTCATGTACATTTTTCTTGAACAATTTTCATTTTTCTGCAAGGGAATTCCTAACCCCGCCATTCATTATGATCATAGCTGTGGGGAAACCTGAATTATAGAATTGTGAAACGTTATCTTTCTTTCATACTCAAAAAAAACAAAAAAAACAAAAAAAAAAAAACATGAAGAAATGTGTGCAAATTCACTTTCAACTAGAACCTTTGGACAGCTGAATTGTAGCACCTCGCATTGCCAAGTACCCACACTCATGTGTCCTACTTTCTTTAGTGAAATATGATTTTTATTTCTCTTTGCTCAACAGCAACAAAAATATTACTTAGCAAATTTCTCTCAATATAAATTTGCTGGTGTAAAAAAAACCCAAAACAAATCACTTGGGGCTATCACAAAGCTGGCACTTCTAAATCGGAGAGATCAAATGGAAAAGGCATTCAGAGAAGACTGAGATTTGGAAGCTGCAGACTGTGAAATATAAGTTTACCTGAAGATTAAATGTTGCTAGATTTGTGACTTCTGGAGCTTCGTATATCCTGACTATGCCATCTGCTGAACAGGTTGCCTACAGATACAATTGAAAAGAATATCATTTTTTAATTATGATACTAGAAACTTTTCTTCAACATGAGACATTGAAGGGCACTGATATTTACTACAAAAGTGGCTTTATGTGAATCAGAAATACCCCACAATCACACACTGAACAAAATGTGGTAAGTACAACACATATATAAAACAAATATGATGCAAGTTGGGTATAATGTGTACTGATACAGAAAGGAAGCCCAATATCATGTCATAGGCAGCTTTATGATGTGCAAACATTATGCACTGTAACTGAAACCATATCAGACCATCTAGTTAATCACTGACCATTATGTAAATAGATCAGCTTTTAATAATCACACACTTGTGGCCCAAAGACAGCAATGAAGTGTATACTGTATTCGCAAAAAGGTTTTGCTACATTTCACACCCGGTCAGCCCTTAAAATGCCACTCCATTATCACTTTTCTATCATTAGGTAACATCTCTATATTTCCTACACTGACAAATTTGCAGCATATTCTCCTACAGCCAAACAACAACTACAAGAACAACAACAAACATAGGGGAAAGGAGGCAGAAATAAAGAAAAAGGAGAGACAAAAAGGGAGAAAGAGAGAAGATGACACAGGAACGAGCAAAAGAACAAGTAGAAAACTGGGCACTGATGATGACCAGCTTTTTGTAGTACACCACGTTCATTAGGATTTTAGGTCAGCTAGAAAAGATGAATGAAAAAAATTGCCTGTGAAAGGATAATTGGAAAGGTACTGCTGAAGGCCATCTACAAAATCTGTAATCATCTACAAAATCTGTAATCTGCACCTACACTTCAAAACCAATTTTCTCACAAACTGTGCTTATCTAGCGAGTGGCCACATAGTCAATTTCAGAAATAGGTTTATGGAAACAAGGTGTGAAAAATCATACATCACTACTTAAGAAGGCTTAGAGTCTAGAGATTCTGAGAAATACAAATATTGGCAAATTTAGCTGGATTTTGAGGTGAGGGGTCACAAACACACTTACCAGCTGTAGACCAAGGTGACGGGGTGCAAACTTGACATCTGAGACTGATGTTCTGCTGTCTACAAGCATGGCCCCTCTTGCCTAGGTCATCAGGAAAATAGTAGATGTTTCTCAATGTGGAATGAAGGGATATTGGCTGAACGTACATTATATGCTTCCATCCCTTCTAAAGTACATACAATGTACTGCAAACTCCATTACATATGATATCTTCACGATAAAACAATAATGTTCACGCATTTTGACAAGATCAGCGATTGATATCATTAAGCTTCGCATTCCCTACTATTGCAGAATGGTCTGTATACTGTGTGTTAATTTTACATAAGTACTTTTTTGCCAATTTTTAAAAAGGGATTAAAAAAAAAAAAATGATTAAACACCAAGTTATGAAAGAGTTACCTTTCTTTCTGTGGGTGAAAACCAATCTCTCTGTATCAATAATCTACATCCATTTCTATACAGGATTTCTTCCCCAAGGACTTCTATTCTTTTCAGGGGGTTTTCTTACCATGCTAAACAGATAATAAAGGGGGAATAACAATAACAGACAGCTGTTTTTCAAAGAAATGCACTAAAGCTCCATAAATGATGGAGTAGCAAGTTGGATAACACTAGACTAGTTGGGACATTATGGCCAATCAGCAAATTACCTCACATGGCACAGGAACATTTTAAATTCTGCATCTACCCTGTTTTGAAATCCTTCATTTCAGCTCTTATTGTATGCCAAGCAGGACTTAGTGTTCTCATGAAGATACAATGTACATTTTGAGATGGTATTTACACTTGGAAATGAAGAGATTCTGAGCTTTTTTAGATTAAACAGATAGAGAGAAATGCATTGCTCCTATTACCCAGTGGTGTTTTCCTCTTTCATTTGGTCTTGAATCTCCAACTGCAAGAGCAGAAAGACAAACAAAGTACAGTCAATAACAGCTTTGTGCATTTGCATAATGCTGAATACTGGAAACGTCTATATTTTTGCATGATTAATTTTTTTGTGCTGAGCGGCTCACAAACATATTCACAGATTCTTGAATTCGTGCTGCACAAATGTCAACTCATTCAAAATTGTGAAGATATTTTCACAGATTTAGAATTTGTGCTAGCTGGAAGAAGTGCTAAATACACAAAAATTAATGTACTGAGAAAATTTCTGTGTTTACAGTACCATGCATTCATTGGGAAGTATAATTTTTGTGTAACATACACTCCAGAATTAAATGAGTGTGTCGACTTATGTTTCATCTGAATCTCGATATAACTTTAATGTGAAAGGTAATTTTCATTTTGCAACTGTTGCTGTAAATAAAAACTTTGATAATCCATAATCGGGAGGTCCAGATTATGATTGCTGTCATTCAATAAACAATACTGCTCAATTCTTCATTACTCCCCAAAAACTTTCCTTGTTTGCTGGAGTGGTCTAACCCAACACTTTTGAAATCTGGACAATCATCATACTCACTTCTCTCTTCCCACACCCCTGCACTTCTGTCAAAGGAACATGACGCTAGGACTTGACCAAACTCTGGGTGAGCCCACGTCACACGCCACACTGATCCACTGTGTGTCTGTTGGGTCACAACAGACAGAAATGACGGTAACGTTTAGAACAGAAGTAAATACCCTCAACCCACCCCCCCCCCAAAAAAAAAAAACTAAAACAATACCAACAACAACAACAACCAGCAACAAAAACAAAACAAGCACAGAATTGATACTGTGGACCTCAATTTAGTTAATTTTCTACAGTTATGAATCAAATCTTTTAGTTATGTTATTGTTTATGAGGAGTCTGCAAACTTCAGGCACTCCTTTTAGCAATCCCCTCCTTTCAAACAATTTTGAATCTGCATTTGTCATAAAATTCACAACATCTATAGTTCATGGCATTTTCCTTTGTAATAATGTTGAACTGATTTTGTGCATTCAAATGTCTTATTGCAATGCATTTTGGTTGGAAATGAAATAGATAAAACAACATGAAATGAAAATAAACAATCATATGCTTGAAAACTGTAGTGTCTTTATTTGTGGAGACTTCTCTTTAAAACAAAGTGTCAGGCAACACATGCCTCCTTTCATCAAATATGTTTTGAATTTAGGAACAGTTCTACTGAGAGATTACTTGCTCAATCTCATCATATTCTGGCAAGCATGTTCAGATAGCTATACTGAATAGCCTATTCATTATTTCACAGTAAAAAGACTAGAGTAAAATAAAATGAAATTACACATTGACCAATTTCTGTGAATCCTTTACTCTCCTAGTTCTGTTGGTCACTTGCCTTCTTCTGATAACTATATTACCTATACCAAAGAAAGTCTCAGACCTAAATTGTCAACAAAGACTTGTCATTTTAAAGCAGAGTCAACTTCTCTCATGCATATCAAAGTACTTAGAGTGAGTTGGCTAACTGCTTACTGGTTTTACAAGAGCAGCAACATGGATCCACACGTACCGCTGAGGAGCATTTCCATAAAGTTTCAAGTAATTGTGGTAGCTCCTTTCCTAATGTGATTGGCCATTAGTTTAAAAATCAAAGGTGAATACAGCAAAGCAAGACAATTTCGCAGCGTGAAATTTTCGCAGATTGTGATTGTGATTGTGACTGCATGTAGTGCAGTCAAGAGCTTACACAAATCTTGGCTCTCGCGAAAATCCGCAAAATTAAAACACATGTAAAACATTTCAAGTTTTACAGTAATCTCTATAGACATTGTCTACGGTGAATCCCCTACGCCCTTGCGATGGTCACTAGGTCCCTCTACCACTGCTTACCTTCCAGCTTGCTGTGCAGTGCCATTCTCCATCCTCACCAAGATCCCACACCTGCAAAATGAAATAAATGACAAATTAAAGGAAGAGAGAGAAAAAAAGTGCACATTGACAGGTTATATAGAACTAGATGTAGATCTAACGTCAATTACTGCTTAGTCGCCACTTGCGTGCATTTCCTATGCACTCCCGGGTTGGTGAACTAACATGTTCTTTTTTTTTTCTATCTTGCTCTATCTTTCTCTTTACAAGAGAGGCTGCTTGTGTTTGTTTGTCCGTCTGTTTGTTTGTTTGTATAGGTCTGTATGTGTTGTGCACCTTTTATATTTTACCTAGCAAATTGCTTCTTTGATGCTATTTAGTCTTTTTGTCCACGAGGAGACTGCAAAATACAAGCTTAGCTTTTTAGCATGTCTCCTCCATTTCCTGCAACTTTAGTTTTAATTCAATTTTCATTTGCTTTTGTGATACGTAGTATTGTTAACTACACATATTTTTCTTTGTTGCTACATTGTATTAATGTTGTTATTTTGTGTATGAAAATGTTCTACACTGTTGGAAATGAAATAAGCGAAATGAAATGAAAAAATGAAATAGGCACTGTATTAGTTCGCCGCCTATAGCGCTCCACGTATTATTAGTGCATGTGTTATTACACACACTTCAATGTAGGATGCATTGGGCATCATAGCGTTTGAAAAATTTTGTTAATCTGCCACATGAAATCCATTTGAAATAGAAAACATTCTCGCATTAAAAATGGTTTTAGCACCTGTTACATACATGGTAAAATTTCCATTTGGATTACAATTATTTGTGTTTTTGTGAAGGAAAAAGGCGAATTAGGAATGTCTTTTGAGAGCGATGAAAATTTGTCGCCCTAGCTGATCTCCGATCGCAGCGTACGTTACATGCGATGCAAATGTCTGCACTGGCGACTTTAGCTTTTAGGTAGTGGCAACTTATTGGTAATCAATGTTTATCCCCGAACTTATCCCCGAACCACTCACATCTGGAACCAGTTGCCAACCATGGCAGTTACTGCCCCAACAGTAGCTGCCTTCCAGGAGGCTGCCCTTCCTGTCATCAGAGGGCTGAAACCTCCTGTGGGTTCCATGTTGTTGGAAATCTTACAGAATTTTTAGTGTGCACATCACTATTTCTATTGTAAATATGCTACGACTGCACCATCACCTACTGTCACAGCACATCCCATCCCAGTTTAGTTCGGAAAGAGCTGCTTCAGGGATTATCTCATCAAGGTTCAAGGTTCATGGTTTAATAGATCTAGAATCTAGAAAATCTAGATCTAGATAAATCAAACATGATAAAGTAGGTCTAGATGTAACCCCGGGACGCTCCTTGTACACAGTTATACTGTGGGAGCACCCCCGAGTTGAATGAGTGCTGTCACTGAACGTTGGAAGACAAACCCAAATATTAGCAGCTCTATAAGTAACATATTTCACCAGCAAAAGGCTTACTTTTATACTCTACATAAGTCTCTCATCTAATTCATACTTGCCGTTCTGATGCACAATTTGAAACTGATCCTACAGTCTTGAAAAGATACTTTACTACAACTAGTACGAGTCCATCTCCCTTCTCCCCATTCCTCCCTTCGTTTTTCAAAACGACCTTTGCGAAGGCACATAGCGCATTGACGATATGAATATGCATGAAAGGCGCAACGTTTTTTACCTTTGGACAAGGCCCTTTTGCTCTCACGCTCGGCTGGGATATCGCTTCTTCATTTGCCCAGAAAGCAACACAATACAGCGAGAAGGCCTTGTGAAAAGGCTACATTGCACTCTGGTTAGCGCATGCGCAAAGGTTTCAAATCTGTCGAATGGAGCAGTTGTCATTCTCACAGATTCCTCTTGACCGGATCATTTAAAGTCTCCAATATTTTCAGAAAGGAACTACTGGAGGAGCAAAACGTTCCACGGTGAGTGTTATCAACAATTGGACCAAATATGTAAGTATTCAAATTAAAGAAATTTTGAGTTATCAAAGTTGGAATTTAACTGCAATACTCCCCCATACCGTGACTCAATATCCTTCCCTACACATCCCGAAAGCTTCATGTTCGGCGTTCGGGCTGTGTTTCGCAGTTAGTCTAGATGATAGATCTACACATACACAAATACCTTTAAATTGATGGCATTTCACATTTTTCTCCTTGCCATTTCAACAAAGAAAGATATGAAGTTCTTAAGGGGGCACTCCTTGTACACAGTTAGGCCAAAAAAAAAAAATTGTTGCATTGGCGTAACCCGCCCGACCCTAAAAATTCCGCCGACCCCATGTTTTTTTATTTTTTTTTTGCTATCGATATCAAATATCTTGTTGATTGCGATCGCGATCGCACAAACCCGGAAGTGGAAACGGCTCTGGGGATATCGGATGTAAGAGGGAGAGATCTAGCGCCTCGCATAAGCCTTCCTTGATCAGCACGTCATCTGTTTCCAACACGGACACGTACTCTAACAAGATTTATTCAGTGTATACGTAGCATTCAGACTGCGATGTATTGTGCACAGTTTTGCCATAGGTTTCTTGTGTGGAGAACTTACACGAATCTGTATATGTTGGACTGTAATAGAGATCGCCGTGTGCGATGAAAAGATCGTACATATGGGTCAATTTGCATCTATCTTATTTAAGTCAAAATAGTAAAATATGAAGTGAAAACATTCAGGATAGGGATTTCAACATCTTTAAATTCTGTGAAGGGGTATAATTCCAGTAATATCGGCCTCATAAATGATTTGTAGAATAGATGAACACAGCACATTCGGTGCGGCAGTTGTAACTGTTTACTGAGCTGAGCACGAGTTTTACACGTAAAATGCAGGTAGCAAAAAAAAATAAAAAAATAAATAAATAAAAAATCCGCCCGACCGACCCTATTTGAAAATCTCATGTTACGCCAATGCAACAATTTTTTTTTTTTTGGCCTTATACTGTGGGAGCGCCCTGAGTCAAAAGAGTGCTATCTCTGACTGTAAGTTGGAAAAGCAACACAAATTTTTGCGAAAATTACGAAACTATAAGTTTCGTAATTTACCAACAAAACGCTTACTTTTATGATGTACGTACGTTTCTTTACCTTATTCATACGAGATGTTCACATGTTAATTTCCACATTTATCCAATGTAGTCTTGAAAAGACATTTTTTCTACAAGATCATCTCCATATACATGTACCTCCCGTTCATTCTTTGGTTCAAATCCCCGTCTTCGTGAGCAGTTGTCAGCTGGTTGTTGATCTCGGAGATCCTTGCTGACCGAATCACTTAAAGTCATCGATTTAGACAGAAATGGACTATTAACGGACTATTACGTTCCGAGACTCCTCTTGTCAATAATTGGAATACATCGGTAAGTATTCAAATTGACAAATTTTTTAGTAGACCGGTCTATACAAGGTTAAATTTAACTGCAATAGCCAATAGGCCTAAATTTACTATGCCTTTCCAGATTCCAAATCCTACAATGTGCAGCCCCAACGCGTAGCGATAGCATTGGCGCTGGTCACAGTTAGTAAGTTCTAGATGTATGACTATATCATAAGGTGGGTCAGTTAGTAAAAGCCTGGCATGTCTCAAATTCAGTCACATCATTGTGGTTACATGATAGGCGTCTAAATTTACAGACAGTCATTGTAAAAACATTGTAGAACCTAGTCTACTAGCTAGGCTAAGTATAAATTGAACTGCGAAACACAGCCCGAACGCTGAACGCGACAGTATAACTGTGTACTTAAGGTCGCAAGGAGCGCCCCTGCTGGGCCGGGCTGGATTAGGTTAATAGTAATACTAGAAAGCAATGCATGCAATGCCAATGGCTATGGCCTATGTCCTCACGTTAATTTAACCACACCACATGCAATGTATGGGACTAGGCACTTTCAATAATCCCTAGCAATATGCCATTTATTGTGGTTGCAGGAAATGGGTGATTGTTTACATGTTACCTGCACACTTTGATCACTCGAACAAGTGGCCATCCTTTGGCCATAAAAATCGAAGGCTACATCGTGGATCAGATCCTTGTGTTCTGCTGAGATACTCTTCGCCGTGAACATGATCGTTCCTTAGGTGCGAATAATCCCGATTATAAAGTAAACGAGTGCTCCGCGCGCGCCGCCTGATGCTGTGTAATGTGCGATGCATTGCACTCACTTCCCCAGTGCTAGTGGTGGGGAGGAGAAAAATCTCTTTGATTGCACTTTACTTTACTTTGTGTGTACAATTTTGTATGGGTTGAGCGGAGCGTGGAGCATGGACGAGCGAGCGAATGTTGGCGCGCTGTGAGACTGATGAACTAACACTAACAGAGCTGAGGAAACTTCTCTCTTCCAGAAGTGACAGTCCATAAAACAACGGGAACTGCAATTTCATTAACATAATAAATGATAAGGAAACCAAACCAAGAAATTTTCAGTGATCTTGTATTACACATGACTTTGTATTAGAAGGGGTCAAAGGAGGTGTGTGTGTCTGTGATCATACTAGTACCCCTTGAAGGGGTTGAGATGCCAGCGGCTCCCAATCTTCATTCCTACATTGGCTGTAAATTTACATAAAATGTCAAACTTTATTTATCATGTTGTTTTTTTTTTTTTGTTTTTTTTGTTTGTTTTTTTTTTTTTGGGGGGGGGGGGGCATCATTTCAGCCCTCTCAGAAATAACGTGGCAATGCCGGAAATATCGGATTCATCATCCCGGGTAATTATAGATGGGTAAATGGGGTAATTAGTGGTTCCGTATCATGAATATTTATGATCATTCAAATGAGAAAATGTGTGACCTACTAGTAATAGATAAATAGTAACCATGTCTTCACGCATTACAACATCTTGCAGGTATACCGGGTGTCCCCAAAAAAGTGGAACGGTGGATTTTCAGTACCTTGCGGTCTAAAAGTTATATATCTTTTGACATCATTAGAAAGAGCATCTTCCGCAGAAGACTATGATACCATACAAAATAATTAAATTTGGTTCAGTACTTTTTATTCTACACCAATTTCTGAAAATGCAGTCATTGTCAAATTTCGCCAGATTTTTGCGACTTATGAGATAATAATTTGAGTGCGACACGCAATCCATACGGTGAATATTGTGTAAGCTCGGTGATCCATGTCAACAAAAGATACAGCTTTCACATTGAAAACGGGCCAGGAAAAAACAGTGTGTGTGTGTGTGTGTGTCTCTGTGTGGGTGTATATGTGTGTGTGTGTGTGTGCGCGCTCCCAATATGAAAGCGTTATCTTTTGTCGACATGGATCAACGAGCTTACACAATTCACCGTATGGAACGCGTGTCGCACCCAAATTATTATCTCATAAGTCGCAAAAAATTGAAAATGACTGCATTTACAGAAATTGGCGTAGAATAAAAAGTACGGAACCAAATTTAATGATTTTGGTATCATGGTCTTTTGCGGAAGATGCTTCTTCTGATGATGTCAGAAAATATATCACTTTTAGAACGCAAGGTACTGAAAATCCACCGTTCCGCTTTTTTTGGGACACCCGGTATAGTACAGAATGTGATAGTGTATACGTCAGTGAAGAATAGGATGTAGTAGGTATATACTGTAGACGGTATAGGACATTGTTAGGAACAGGTTCGGTTAGGTTAGGATAGGATTAGGAGTAGGGCATTAATCCCAAAATTGTGCCTAACATAATCTCATAATTAATATATATCCAATTCAATCCGTAATCTTTATTTTACCCATAATATAGAGTGGTATTTAACATGGGAATGTGGGTAATTGTTATCGGTTACATCATACTGGATAATATTGGGGAAATGCAGTTTAATAAAGGGTGGTAATAACGTGGAAATGCTGGGAATATCGGTTACATCACACCAGGTATAAATATTGGGTAAATAGAGTAATATAATGGTAATAACATGCAAATGCCGGAAATATCAGTTTTATCATAACGGGTAACATTGGGTAAATGCAGTAAAATCAGGGTATAATGGGTAAATGCAGTAATATTTGGTGGTAATAACATGGAAATGCTGGAAATATCGGTTACATCACTACTGGGCAATATATGGTAAATGGAGTAAATATCGGGTTTGGGTAATAACGGGGAAAGATTGGTCTACTATTTCCCCATTACTACCCACTGGTGTTACCGTGGTTATAACAACGTTATTACCTGTTATAACCCAGGTAATATCGGGTAAAATGCCCAGTAGGAATAATTATACTATTTATACAAAGTGACATGATTTTGAAAATACTCAAGGAGTTCAAACAGGCCAGTTTGTGTTTTATTCCTTCTGTTATTTATTTATTTTTTTGTTTTTTGTTTAGAGAGAGCATTACAAAAGACTTGTAAACAGTCCAGCAGAGGCTGTTACCCCAATCAGTCAAACAAATTGCTTCTTGACAACGGTCTCGTCCACTTGTGGCTATATATCTATAATTATCTTCTTGTACTGTGATACATGTATCTACTCTGGTATTTCTTTTATGTCAGAAAGGCCTACTCACTGATTTTTTATGTGAACATTGTTGATTTGTCAAAATGATGTCATCTTTGTAAAAGTGGAGAAACAAAACTGAAGAATTTTGGAATTCTGTGTTCTCATACCACATCAAGGACTTCCCCTGGTATAAAAATCAAACAGACATAATAGTAGAAGTAGTTGAAATCATACATCTAAAAACAAACAATCAACAAAACAACGATAATTATGGCATCTGAACATTTATATGTTTTCCCCATAGTCCACAATTGTTGGTTGATTTAGTCATTTGTTTACATTGTAGAAAATGCAATTACAATAAGCACCTATTTGGTTTCTCATTGGTTTGTATGTTTGCATAAAAAGTAGGCATGTATAATTAAATCTATGCGTTTTTTCCCGATTTTGTTTACATGCTTTATCGATAATGATCAAATGTTTAATTTTGTTACTGTTCATCATAAGCGTATTATTTCATTCCTCATCACTTGATTTAAAAAAAAAATGGGACAAAAAAAGGTGTGAGTAGTTTGTTAGTGGTAGGTATAGTAGAGCATTCTTGTGGTATGCTTGTATGCACGCTTTATTTGCATCGAACACACGTAGCCACCCGAATCGATCGAGATGTGTGGACGCGCTCCGAGCTCCATGTAGTGTAGGCCTATTTTAGGCCGATTACTTCGACGCGCTAACGTGATACGCGCTGTACATACGCAGCTAATTTCGTTTCAGTGTGCATGCAGTGCATGCAATCTCGTGGCAAATCAACCTGACGTGCGATGTTTATATCGTTCGGGACAGTAGCAACAAAGATGTTAGGGAAAATAGTGAATTCTGAGAGTTTGTCCTTTGAAGACTTCCTCCACTAACACCATCCGATGACTAGCATCTCAGAAAATTACGTCATTTATCAATTTATTCATCCGACGCGTAATATTTGGCCCAAATTAGGCAGTCGCACCACCACCGCCACGACGTACAGGGACGCCCCTGCTCTGCTGCAGGAGATTCGTGTAATAAGCCTGCAGTCTACTGCGTACTGACTGAGGGTTTAGACCGGACCCTCTTGCTATATGAGCCAACAACACAGGGCCAGGGGTCTGCACAAGGTAGGTGAGCAAGCAAAGCAACTTTGTCCTTGCAATTAAACTTCAACGTAAATTTCTTGACGACAGGTATCTGAATGGATATTCTGTCCCTGTCCAAATGTTTATTTATTGTCAAATCCAACCATTATTGGCATAATTAAGCTAATTTACAGGGTTGTCAGCTGGTTGTATACACCTCTGCTCTGCTCTGTCTTGTGTGTTGTGATTTCGACAAGTGCATCCTGATTGAACATTCATGAATTGAAAGAAGCTGGGGCTTGTTAGCAGAAAGGAGATTCTTTCTACTGAACAAATTTATTCGTAAATTAGGGCGCTAGTGTACTTTTGCACTTCCTCGTCAAATGATTACGAAAACATGCACAAACTCTCCATGATTTAATTCAGTAACGTAACCTATATGATAAAAATAGTTGCATCTGAGTCTCCGAAGTCAAGTAGACTTTTCTTCTAAAACAGAATACGTTACGTTAAATGCATGCTTGTATTACAGAAGCATTGTTCACCACACCTGGTCCATAGAGAGCCCTTGCGATAAGTAAGTGGAACAAAAAAATGACATTTTCTGGCGCAATTCTTGACCGTCGGGGTTCATCGTTGCAGAATTCAAAATGGCGCCTTCAGTGAGCGTGGCGTGTGCGTTGAGAACGTATTACAGAACCTATCTCGTACAGCGACTGGGCTGTGTATAGTTAAGTTAGTCTACAGCTAGAGTGTAGAAGTTAAGTTTTAACACAGCTAGCACTAGTTATCTTTTACAAGTGTTGGAAAATCTTGATCACTTGAAATGCTGCTCTGTACACCAGCAATTGGCTAATACGTTCAGCGCTCGATTGTTAGATCTGAATGTAGCGATCACACTAGCTCTTTAGCTTTCTACATTCTATGTTGTCTTTGAAAAGCTAAAATGTGTTTTCCTGTTTCCTCAGCCAAGGCTTGCGATAGCAGCTGTAGCTTCTACACAAAGCGGTTGAATGTGTGTGTGTGTGTGTGTGTGTGTGTGTACAGCCCCCTATATCTTTCTTTTTCTTTTCTTTCTTTTTTTTTTCATTTTCAGGTATTTCTAACTTTTCCTTTCCTTCCTATTTAATCATTTCTTTGTGGGTTTCCTCTTGTCTAACTTTCTCAATTTCCTATTCAATCTTACTTTCTGCCTAATTGTTCTTTATTTCCTTTATGACGTATTCCCATCATCTACCTTTCCTTTCTTTCCTCTCTAATTTCCTTTCCTGATGTTTGGTTCTGATAAGTTTCTTTATTTCCTTTTTAAACTTGTATCATTCTTTCTTTCCTTCCTATTCATCTTTAGAGTTTGCTTTTATCCAGTGTTGATTCATCTTTCATTTTGTTATTCTACCTAGTGCTTTGTTTTCAATCTTTATTTCTTCTTTGCTTTCTGCTTTTCTTTTCAAACATATCCATCTCTCCCTTTCCTTTATAATGCAAAAAAAAAAAACTCTTCTTTCTTTCCTTCCATTATCTTTTGTTTTCAGTTTAAGTGTACTTTCTATTTTGTAAACCTTTTGTTTCATTTTTCCAGTTTTACCTTTTTGGTCTCTTTTCATTCATTTAATTTCCCCCTTTTTCCATCCTTTCTCTTTATATTCTTTCACCCATGTCTTATAACCACATTTTTCACAGTCTTCTTTCATTCACACACATACACCATCACACACACAAGCACACACACACATACACAACTCGAACAACAACCCTAAACCTCAATCAATCGCTACCGCAAGACTCGGTACAAGCTGAGGGAAAGGCCGAAAAATAGGTTTATCTTTCTAAAGATACCATAGAAGAACTTGCTGTGATTGCTATAGTATGACATCACTACATTCAGATCAGTTGTGGTGCTCGCTGCCGTGCCCTGAACCTGTATGATACCATGCTGCGCTTTCTGCTCCAGATTGGGTCTCACTGAGATGCAAGTATTCATGATTGTTGGATATTGAGAGTGAGTTTTTGCATGTTTAGAGATCAATTGAAGAGGAGGTGTGAAAGTACACTAGCGCCATAAGTTAGATCTATAGTTTTTGCTAATAACAAATAGTCTAAATAAAGTTCCTAATCCGAGCTACATGCTGCAACTTGCCACAGTGCAAATATAGAAGTTATGGATATAAATCTAACAGTACCTGGTACTTGGCATAGTGTACGGCACCAGCAACAAGATTTGACCTCCTGTGCCAAGGTTCGACTGTGCGCAAAAGCTCATAGGTTTCTACATGTAGCAGGCGGTCAAATTTTGGACAGTGTTGTGGTTGAATTATGGGCAGCTTTTGTTATGTGACATAATTTAGTGTTACCAGTACTCGACTTACAATCAGCACCTGTAATACCATACCAGAGTTCGACCTCCCGTACCAAAATTCAACTCTGCGGAAAAAGCATAGAGGTATTTACTTGTAGCTATCGCTCTTATTTTGGATGGCTTTATGGTAAAATTTTGGGCGGCTTACAGTACCAGTGAATACTGTACTGTTAATTACTATGACAAATTGACCATAGATGATGATGCACAGAAAAGAATTTAATACTATTTTAAGGAGAATGAAGGGCAGGCATGCTGTTTACAGTCTGGTTATGTACTCGACATGTGAGAGAGTCAGGGCTCACACATAAAAGATCCCATTTCATTCATTCATCTTGATCTTAAAGTGCAGGGTGGTAACCCATTGAAGTGGCCCACCTACCTACCCTCACAAAAACAGTGTGTATAAATCTTCAAGCATGAAGCCAGGAACCTGCATTTTATGGAAGAAAATGTAGTGTTAGTAATTTTGTGTACATCTTTTATTCTTCCGTCTTGTGTGTTCTGGAAGTGGAGCTAAGCTGTCTTTATACCAATTTGGGGAGTACAGACAGAACCTGAACCCTGAGGTGATGATATGGGCATGTTACTGCCAGTATTGCTAAAGACAAAGTACCCAAAACAAGATCTAATCACTTCATACTGATTATTCCCCAACACTTACTCTACATTACAGAAAATTGCAGATTGCAGATGTTCATAAGAAATGTGAAAGATATTTCATTTAAAAAAGAATGGAAACATGGGACAGAACATAATTGCAGTATCAATTGAACTGGTAGGTATAGTCTAGTCCAGCAATATATCTCTTAAAGTACAGCTATCAAGCAACTGAGGATAGTTTGTCAATGCTCATGCTCGCAGAGAATTTAATGAGAATCTTACAAGTTGATTTCACAAAAAGTAGTAAGATTTGTGACATATTGCCTGATGATAAATTTAGTAGTTATTATACATGTCAGTTATACTAATATGGTAATAATTTAAAGGTATATTGCTGATGTTAATGTTACTACAGATGGCGCTATAAGATAACAACTTTGAGATGCCCCTGTACCGATTTCACGAGAACCATGGCGTCAACGTCCGCCTCAGTTCAGATGGCGAGGTGGCCAAGCGGACAACCAGCTTTGCCAACGCCATCACCTTCAGCGAGAAGCCCTTACAACCGGGAGAGATATTCATGGTAGAGATAGATGAGCAGGAGTCTGGATGGAGTGGCCATCTTCGATGCGGACTAACCCAGCACTGTCCTTCCAAGATGATGCCAGTGCGGCACGGGGAACCATTTATGCCCACAGAAATGACCGCTGAAGGAACAGAGGCACTGATCCCGCAGTACTCCATGCCGGACCTGACCAGCATGGGTCGGTCCTGGATTTTTGCCATCACCAAACACCACAACAAGGTGCCACGCACCATACAGGATGATGATGAAGAGCAGGTAGAGACCAGCTCCTTCATCCAGAACTGCGGCAACGCTCTCCAGGTCGGAAACAAGATCCTACCACAGTCCCTCCTGGTCAAAGACTTCTGCAACATTGCCCTGAACACTGCACATGGCGGACAGGGGCTGGGCACCCACAACGGTAACGATCCCCTCGGGTCACGTGCAAAGTTTGCGCCGTACTCACCAACCTCGCCGGGAGTGAGGTTCCATGCAACATCCATTGGCAGCAGAATCGGGATCACCTACGAAGTGCAGAATGTGAATGCAGAGTGCAAGGCGTACATGCACCTCATCATCAATGGGGAAGACCAGGGGCCATCACTGATGGAGGAAGCAGACCTGCACAGCCCCTTCTACGCTATTGTGGATGTCTATGGCACTACCAAGCAAGTCAGAATTGTTCAGCTGAATTATGGTAAGCTGTAGTACTCTTCCATATGTGGACTGGAAATAGTGATGGTACTAGTAGAAACAAACCATTTTCAGTAGAGTTTAAGAATAAAAATGCATGGGTGGCTTGTGAAAATGATACAATGTTGTTTTTGTTTGAATAAAGTGGTTATCTGTAATAAAATTGAACTTGGCTGTAAATTATATACAACATATAATTATGTATATGCAAGGTGAATAGTGATTGAACTGGATATTGTAGCATACCTTTTTATATTTTAGAGGACCATTCTTTGTCTTTAAACAAGGTGATGTACGTATGGATGATATTGATTTTGATATTCAAAATCTTGTTATAACACCATATATTGTCTACATAAACACCGACATTGTTCCACCCACTTGAGGCTTTGCAAACTGTATTCAGCCAATTTCTAATCTCATTTGTGTGATTCATCCAAATGCAACACAATTTGTGTGCTGATAACAGCCTCATGGATAGTTTCCTCTTCTCCCCCTCACAGTACCCACGCTGCAGGAGTGCTGTCGGATGCGCATCCGAACGGCCATCAAGGAGCAGGAGGTGCAGAGGTTACCACTGCCAGCCAAGCTCAAGAGCTATCTCCGATTCGAACTGCTCTGAGATGAGCAGGAGAAGGAGAGAGCAGGACAATGGTGATCTGGCGGCCAGGTCCTACCCTACTGCTCTTGCCTCCTTCCTTCATCTGTGCTTTTGCGTTGTTACTGCATGCTAGGCTAATTTGTGTGAAGCATGACATTGTGTATTTATCTATCAGTGCAGCTGCCTTCGACGCTAATGTAGCTACGTACGGGATGTAGTGAGCGACAGTCGCTGTAACACTCCATGTGGGATTGACTGCATGTTTTGTGGTTTGCAAGAAAAGATCGTCACACAAAATTGTCTTGGCTGCCCAATAATCGACTTGCACGCCGGAGTGTTGCAGTATTCTTACAGTGATCTCCCAAACTCCAAGGAGCATAACGATGCTAGTGTAAGTTGGGCCACTCACAGGAGAGTCTCACAGCATGTTTAAAGAATCACAAGGCCCATGCATATATCTGAAACCTGGATTGTAATGGTCAAGTAGTGGGGATGCCCTCCTTTGGTAGCCAAAGCTGCTTGTAGAATCTTGCCAGTCCAGTGAAAAGCGTATTGCTAACCATACATCACCGATTCCCTGTGCTATGTTTAAAGGCAAAGAGAGATAAAACAATTTCCAGTCTTTTCTATATCCATTAACACATGGATAGGCCCAGATACTCTGTGATGGACACAACATGAAGTTCTCATTTTTTTTTTTTTTTTGTTGTTCTGTTTGCAAAGAAATTTCATGCCCATGGTAAAAGAAATGTAGCAAAGGATGCAGTGGTAACTTGCAAAGCATCATACGCTAGTCTCTGCCAGAAGTGGACCACCTTCAGTATAGAATGACGACTCACCTGGTAGATCACCTATAAGAGTTATGACAATTTGATGCTGTACATGGGCTGACATGTTGTTTTTTGGTTTTTGGGGGGTTTTTTTGCTTTTCCGCAGATTTTTTACTTTAAACTTAATTCTGTGGCAGAGAAATTTGATGTCAGTGATGGATAAAAATGCATGGAAGCAGGTAACTCTCAATGGCTACATTTCTAAGTACACGAATGTGGTCTCTACCAGAAATGAACTTCATCTAAATAGAATTACAGCTCACATCCTAGTTATGATAACTTTGTGGCATTGTCTGTGGGCTGATGTTATCACTATTCTTTTTAATATTATTATTTCATTTTTTATGGCACATTTGGGTCTCAAATGAAATGTGGCTGGATTGAGTGCACTCGGGGTGCAGAATTAATTCCAGTTACCAGTTATACAAATATTTTGCAAAGCACTTTGAAACACCATGGCATTGTGAAAAGACACTGTCAGAATCGGCAGTGATTATTGTTATCAGATTGCCGTATTCAAGCAGGATTTCACAGAAGTTTGGAGGGCTTACCAAAGATAAGTTTTTCTGTCAAACCATCAATTATCTGTGCATGTATTATCTTGGCCATTTGTGCAATTTTTGTGTACAATGGTACAATGCGTCTTCATTTGAACTCCTCAGTACTGTTTGCATGATACCCACAGATATTGCCTTTGCAGGCCATTATTCACAGTATTCACAACCATCAAGAAGGTTATTATCATTAAAGCAGAAGTGTCTCGCTGCTCTGTAATCTAGCTTTCTAAGAAGGCAAAACATAGATCTATGTCCCTGCCCCTCTTGCAAGAAGTGGTTGTAACTTTGGGATCTAACACCTGGTGTCACCTAAAGATACTTTAGTTAGACAAGGGCCATGGTATCATCAAAACTGGTTTTTTTTTTTCCCCTGCTCGTGAACTTGGAGAAGCACACTCGGGGAAGCTCAGTTTGTTCCCATTTTGCATCATATTCTCTGAATTTGTTCCATTTGAAATGCTGAATAATGATATCAGTGACAATATCTTTGGCATGGTTAAGATTCCAGGAAGGGAGAATATGTATTGCCATAAGTACATGTATAACACTTAACAATATCTACTTGTTTCTTTGATATTTGAGTTCCACTAACTTCCAAAATGAACCTCTCATCAGATGTCGCTCTAAAAATCATCTCATATATCTCAAGCTATTACATCCACACAAGTTCAAGAACTTGACTCAGACCATTAGAATTAGCCCATTAACCCGTTGAGGATGAGTCCCGAGTATACTCGGGCAGGTGTCTAAGGGAAATGTGTGTTGTAGCAAAATCAGTCCGTCCTCAACGGGTTAAGTGTGGGGGAAATTTTCCTGTTGAAATGATTATCCAGCACCTCTGATTTTGAAGTGCTTATCGAGTATTGGACAAAGGGTGACACAACATTTGCTCCAGTAACAATTGCCTCGGGTCTTACAGTATTTTCTCTTAGGACTTAGGTTAGGGTTAGGGTTGTGATAAGGTTTTAGGTTTAGATTGATGTGAGGATTAGAATTAGGGTTAGGGTTATGTTTGTGGACCCGTAGAATTTGTTTGGCTTAGTATGCAGATATTGCATGGGAGCATTAATTGTCGCAAGAGCAAATGTCATGAAACCTGGAGAAAGTGTAGATATGAACAGGTTGAATTAATCAAATCTACAGAAAAATCAGAAGAACGTAAAAAAAAAAAAAAAAATGCATTTTTGCCAACTAAACTGCTTGGGAAAACTAGTAATGTTATGTAGGCAGATACACCTTTGGAGGAAAGCATTAGTCATTGAAGTTTAATGCTGTCATCTGGAGGGCTGGAATGATTTACTCCAATAGTACTTCCTTTGGAAATCAGCAAGAAAAGAGACATTAGATAAAATGTTTTATGTGAATAAAGTACATTTGAACAGGACAGCCATTACGCAAATTCAGTATGATAAGCTCACAAAGAATAGATGTACCATGTCTTTGATGACCTGCAAGATATGTATGTAGCATGTTTCTTCCATCTATTAATGCACATTGGATTGTCAGTTTACATCTCAAAATGTCCCAGTGGCCTGGTATGGGTATAGGTTGTCTAAAATGAAATTGCCAACATGTTACCAATGATATTCAGTTGGCTTGAATCATTTTGTGCCACTCTTAAAAAAAAGGAAGCAAATTAACAGCTTTCAAAGAAAGCTGTATAAGATTGTATGCACGATTGTCTTGCTCACGGATACAGGTTCCAGTTTGCAAACATGGGTCATTGTAGATTTATGGCAAGACTTAAAATAACAGACTTATGTCTGTAAGGTACATGTACAATATGCATGGCATTTCTCCTGTGAAAAAGTGGAAAAATGATGGGACAGTATGTTAGTAGAATTCACCGCTGCTAATGTGCATATTACGACATTCAGCAGCTAAAGAAGAATAATGATTGTTGAAAAGTTCCTTTTGAGCTTATTAATTTTCATTCCATTGTCAAACACAAGCAATATATTGCCAGTGCAAGAGAATGCAGTCATTAAGACACTTGTTTCTGGATAAGCAGTGAAAACAGTTGCAATTTGCCACAATTACAGCTACCATGACAACAGCATGACAATATACAATGAACTTAGAACATTTAGTAATGATTGCCATACAAGTGCAATGACTGTTAATGTCGGTAATTGCACGTACTTCCATGCAATGGGTTCATCTTCTGTGGAAGAAAGGAAGTGGCTAATTGCAACAATAATGACTCATCATGCAAAAATTTCCTTCCCCCCCCCCCCCCCCACTTCATTCTCACTCGGAATGTTGCATTCATACGGTTGGATAAATGTTATGTTGTCATTAATGTGCCATATGTGTCCTCATGGGAAGGAATTACAGGTCTCTTACAATTCAGAGAAGAAAGAGAGAGAGAGACATTGAGGGATGAGGGGCGGAATATCATTTTCACTTCTGGGGGGCATTTCATGAAGGAACTTGTCAAATAAAATGTCCGACAAGTCAATTATATCCGACAAGTTCAGAGAAATCAGCCAATCAGAC
Organism: Diadema setosum; assembly: GCA_033980235.1. Lineage (NCBI taxonomy): Eukaryota > Metazoa > Echinodermata > Echinoidea > Diadematoida > Diadematidae > Diadema > Diadema setosum. Next base: position 38,107,091 of record CM067066.1, on the reverse strand, counting down.
TAAAGAATTTCTCAAAACTTGTCGGATATAATTGACTTGTCAGATATTTTATCCGACAAGTTCCTTCATGAAATGCCCCTCTGAAGAGCATATCAGAAGACTAGTTATCAATATTCAAACAATGTGTGAAGGAGCACTACCTACTTTTTGTTGTTGTTTTTGTTTTTGTTTTAAACTACTGTCTTACACTTAGAGTATGATTTATTCTCAGGTTTTCTCATGTAACTTCAGAGCACATGATGTACATTTGTATGTAAGGGGCTTGATTGTTATCCCAGTGATAGGTATGTGGTATGCTACATGTACATGCCAAAAGAAATCTTTGTAGACCCCTCTACCAAGCATATCCCAACAGACTGAGGTAAATTCTTCTCTTTCATCCAGTCGAAGTACAAGAAAGTGATACATGTGTAGTTATTTGAATCAAGAAAGTGGAAGTGAACTCATTTGTAGCGACGTTTTGCGAGTGATCAATTTGCTTCCTCGGAAGAATGAAGATCCCGCGTATGGACCAGCCCTTGATATAGTGCAAGGTTGTGCAGAGTCAGGGCACATTGGACCTTGTCCAGCATGCAAAAGACACCTTGGAAAGAAAGAAAGGAGACCTCCACTTCAATTTGTCACACACATGAGACCACACCATTCGCAGGATTCTAAACCATCTATGCATGCTGGACAAGGTCCAGTTTGCACTGCCTGTACACCATCTCGCACTATATAAGGGCTGCTCCATACATGGGATCTTCTTTGGTCTGAGGAAGCCAATTGATGATTGGCGAAATGTCACTACAAGTGAGTTAATTTCCACTTTCTTGATTCAAATAAATATTGCCATCTCAACAGATGCATGCAGGTGTCCAATAGTAATGATACCAGGGATGTTAATGACAAACAAAAACAATGACGGGTATGAATTACTCAACTACTGTATACGCCATATATTTAGTGAGTCTAAATTTTTGCAAATCGGGACTTCCCGACGATTTCGCGAGTGATTAAATGCGTGATCTTGGATTGCTGAACGGAGAAATGTATTAAACATGTGTGTCACATTCATATCGGGATCAGTCGTTATTTCCGATTGTCTTTAATTTCATGAATAGCGCCTGACTCGCGGAATTCAAGAAAATAAAAACATCGCGAAATTTATGGCGTATACAGTATTCAAAAGCTGTGAGTCTCTTCAAAAAGGAGCGCAAGAGACGTCAAACATGCAATATGTTTCAAGCAAGGCAACTGTAGCCTATAATCATCTGTGATATTCAGCATTTGACCAAAGCATTGATATATTTATGTTGCATCGGATGAATGTTTCTGTTACCGAGGGAAGGGAATTTACGATTGTGCGGAGAAGCACCGGAAGGCTTCCTCACATAACGCTTCCCATTGATTTGAGGTCCCACCAGTCTGATGGTACTGTACACGAAATTTTCGCGAATTGGAGCCGACGGCCTTTTTCGCAGCATGAAATTTTCGCGAGTTGCCTCTAACATTCAATGCATATGGCGTAGACAAGAACTTTCACGTGCACGTTAATTTTGCGAATCTTGGCTCTCGCAAAATTTGCAAAATTAAAATGCACGTGAGCATTCCTCGTTTTACACTATGTCACAAATTGGCAACAGATGAGAGCGATGGGACCACCACAGATAGAAGAGTTGATGCTGTTTGGGAATTGGGCATTAATAATTATCAATTAGTGCTTGAACCAATGTATTCAAGTTTAAGGTATTCCCCAAAATTTTAGGAGTCCTGAGTTAAGCGAGGATAAGCCAAATCCTTCCAAGTTGAAAGTATCCATTTCAATGCAATCTTCTCAGAGGACAAGATAATCATTTCTTTCTGTTTCAATGACTTGATTTTCTTGGACATCAGTTTCCTTTCATGTTTTGTCTTACAATGTTCTGTACCTCTCCGGATGCTCTTCACTGAAAGAGGGAAGAGTATTTAATAGAGAAGTAGCTGTTACCTCCTTTTATTTTTAGGCATCTGCATGTACATTTTAGTTGGTGAATTCTTGTACCATATTATTGCAAAATGTACAAGAAGTGTGATCAGTGAATGATACTAGGATGAGGACTCCATTGTCAAATTTGTTTGTCTTATTCAGCTGTTGAAAAGATGTAGAACTTGGACATTGGCAGGATATTTGCAAAACTCGCACAATCACATTAAAAGAATTGTTTTGTGGGCTAGATTCTTTTTTTTTTATGTCGCTTTTAAAAAATCCTTCTGAAGAGTGCAATATTTTTTTTTTTCAAATGATGTGATTTATTCAGCATTTCTTTAAGCATGAAGCAACGCAAGAACGAATAAATTGATACAAACATTGACAAAAATAAAGTCATACATATCCATTTGTACACAAAGAAATGTCAGTAATGTAATCCACTTAATGTGTAACTGGTCAAGAAAAAAGTCGTTCCTGACAATAACTGCATAGTTTTAGGTGTTCCTAACCTGGGTGGGGGGGGGGGGGGGGGGGGGGGGGGGGACATATTATCATAGCCAACTGGAATAGAATACTGTATAAAAATATATGGATTGTGACTATGTATATGAAGGCAACTTGAATTTCCTTCTATTTTTTCCCCCTATGATTTTATGTTATTCTTAGTTGTGAATGTATAACATTTTACTCTTCAGGGAGTAAGGGCTGTCTAGATTTCTGACGATGGCCATTGACATTTCGAGAAGTATCTAGGCGGGAGCTACACACTTGCAGTCATGTGATGATCATGGCTGCCATGGAGGGCAGTGTACATGAAAATGTACTGAGCAGTTATCAACACCCTGGGTGTTTATAGTGTATTTTAGTAGGGTTATGAGATGGATTTGAATTTACGGATGAGGGGTGCGTTTGTTTGTTTGTTTTTGTTCTAATGATGGTTCAAAGGACTGCTTCTTCAATTGACCTGTCTGGCCAAAATGATGATTATGATAATGATAAGGTTTTTGTACTGAGTTATTATTGCCTGCGCTTTTGAAATGTGAGAGTAGTTATCACTGAAAGTGAAATACATTTTTCATTTGGTAAAATTTACACCAACGTACCAAGGATAACATTAAAAACAAAGAATAGCACAAACTTAAGAATGGAGAAATTCAACTCATACCGATTCTCTTTTAAAAGTTCAGCTTTAAACAATGTTGAGTTTGTACCATATTGCTGAATTGTGTGCATGCAGCAGTAAGGGTCTGCATGATATGTTATCCTCTGGCTCAGGGCATGATGAATGTCCATTTGAGCAAGTGATAAAAAAGGTATTTTATTGTTAGAGTAAATGTGAGAAAGAGAGAAGAAACCAGCCTAATACTGGCCAACAAATATTTTCTTTTTTTTTTATGCCTTTGCTCGAAGGGTGCCTGAGGCATTATTGTTTTTTATATCCTATAGAAAGAGTGAAGTACATATACAACTCATCACAAATAAAACCATATGTTTTGTTTTGTTGTTTTTTATGCCTCCGCCACGAAGTGGTGCCGGAGGCATTATGTTTTCGGGTTGTCCGTCCGTCCGTACGTACGTCCGTACGTCCGTACGTCTGTACGTCCGTACGTCCGTACGTCCGTACGTCCGTACGTCCGTCCGCTTTCGTTTACGCGATAACTTGAGTAATATTTACTGGAATTTTACCAAACTTGGTCCAAGTATGAAGTATGATGGGGCAATGATTTGATAAGATTTTGGGTGAAATCGGCTAAAGAACAAAGGTCAAAGGTCAAGGTCAAATCGTGAAATTGTATCCGTTTACGCGATAACTCAAGACTGTATGGAGCAAATTTCACCAAACTTTGTTGGAGGATGATGTATGATGGGGCAATTACTTGATTAGTTTTTCAGTGAAATCGGACAGAGGTCAAAGGTCAAAGATCAAGGTCAAATCCTAAAATTTATCTGTTTATGTGATAACTCAAAACTGGATGAAGCAGCTTTCACCAAACTTGGTCCAAGGATGATGTATGATGGGACAATTAGTTGAGTAGATTCTAGTGACATTGATAAGAGGTCAAAGGTCAAAAGGTCGAGGTCAAATGCTAAAAATGTTGCTATTTCCCCCATATCTATGCAATGCCCGCAGTTATTTTCTTGAAACTTAGTGTAGACATGTACTACTGCGTAAGGATTCTCCAGAGAGAGTTTCATGTCATAAGGTCAAAGGTCAAAAGGTCAAAGGTTAGGTGAAAATGTTGCAATATCACTTTTCTCGCAAATGGTTCAATGTATCTTCATGGAACATGGTACATATGCATGTACTGACTGGCAGGGATTATCTAGGGAATTTAGGGGTCATGGGTCAATAGTCGGGTTCAAAGGTCAAGGTCAACTCCTCAAAATGTTACTACTGTATTTCCCTCATACATGTATACTAGTATATGCAATGATTGCATTATTAGTTTTAAAAGTGTTTAATGTATGTACATGTATTACTTGATGGAGATTCTCTTGGAAATTTCCAGCCAGAAGGTCAAAGGTCAAAGGTTAAGGGTCAAAGGTCAGGTTTAAATGAAAAAAAAAATATTTTGTACTGTAATTACACTCTTTCTTCATACCTTGAAAATTATACTCAATGCATAAACTTATAATAAGGTCGGTCAGGTAAAATTTTTCAATTCCCCAAATATGTGTACCTGCACTCTTTAATAGACAATTATAGCAAACCCAGTTCGTGGAAAGTGAACATTCAAGATATTTCTGACAAACCTGTTATTTCGATATTTTGCCAGTTATGTGAAACTGTCATCACACATTGTCAAGACATTGTACTATACACCTATTGGGAGAATCATGCATTATGGCGGAGGCATCAGTCGCCGTAGCGACATTTCTAGTTTTTTCATTCATCAATGATGTTTGAATGTTCAGGTACGATGCAGGGAGGTTGCAGTATCAGGCGTGGTGGAGCACCCCAATTTGCATCTCATTATCGCCCCGTTCTATTTGAATTTCCAACAGGCATCCACGGCTGCCCGAAACTGTGTGCATGAAAAAGTCAAATCTTTACCTTCTCCTTGTGCCGCTATGCGTGCCGCTAGTAAACTCAAACTTCCCACACTATCTAAGTTTTTAAAAACCTTCCTTTTGATGAAAAAATTATGAAATTTGCTGCACTAGAACTTGAGATATTAAAGCGTTTTGAAAATCACCTCTCGCAAAACATGCTCTCTGTTTTTTTCCGACTGGACTATGGCCGGGCTCCAATGTGTCCGAAATTGGCAACATAAGTTTATCAGGCCTCAATCCATGTATGGTGAAAGTTTTCGCTTGGTTCCACCTGTACTTTTTGAGAAATCAACATGTTTCTACAGGGTTTCGAATAGAAAATTGTAGTAAGCGAAACAATTGAAAATGACGTCATTTCTTTTCCCGTAATATTGGGCATGCGTGGTACGTGAGATTCAGGATTTCGTGCTCATTGTTGGTTTGCATGTGACGCAGTCAATTTTGCTGAGTGTCGCACGGCGGTGACTGCTGAGCTGCTGCCACGCACGCTGCATGCAGCAAAGCGTTGTGTGTGCTGTGACATATGCAACGCTACAGTCACGCGATTATATATACATGGGACCGACCTGTACGCTTTGCGTTCGTGTCATTTTTGACATCACCTTCTGCTTTTTCCGACACAACCATGGCCGGGAATATTACGGTATGACATTTAAAATGCAAGCAGATAAATAAATTTCGGTGTATTTTGTTCGAATGGCGCTTTGGTTCCGCAATCACACTTCGTGAATTTTAGGATGATTTTCGAGGCATATTTTTGGTAATTTTGCTCGCCAGGTTTTCGCTAAAATTTCACATTTTATCATTGTCAAACCCTTTGATATGTTATATGTGCATATTCGGACATGTTTTCAAATTCAAACTAACTCAATTTTAATCCGAAAATAGGTTTCCTTAAATTGTTATTAGCTGGAGAAGTTGTTTACTTTTTCTCAACTACGCGAGTACATGTTGTTTACTTTATGCAAATGAGGCTCGGCTGCCGATGGATTTCTGCGAGATAATTGGGGTGCTCCACTGCGCCTGGTATGGCTCATAGTTGTCCATCACATCATCATATTACCAAAGCTGCACTCCTTCAAAATATGCCGGCTTTCACTGAATTTATTATGGAACTTTAATGTAGTAAGAAACAGCCGTTGTAAGTGGCAGTCGACTATGTCATGTCTTTAAGCAGCAAGACCTATCATTCTTGGGTAACCATACATGAACATGACAGAGCCTGTAGCCTTCATGGCGACTGCCTAGCCTGATGCAGGCTCTTTGAAAATGTTACACATTTATGCATGATTCCTCACACCACCTGGGCCTACTGTGCATTACCATATAAACTATCTTTGAGTTATCACTTTATCTGTACTAAGCAAGAGAAAGGCTGTATCACTGTAATAAATTGTTGCTGAAGGTGAATTTGAAATGAGTACTTCATTTCTATTCACTGTTCAAAAGGGAGCTGCCATAGGTATAGAACCGACCCAGTTTTGATCTAGTTGTTGTTTGGAGACAACATTTTTCCCATGATGTTTTTTACAGAATTTACAACATGTATATTGTATACTTTGGCAGTTGAGCAGCCCCATATATCAGAAAATAATGCCCTGTGTACAGAGTGTTAGTAATGATCTTAAGACGATGTCAATACCATATGAGCAAAAATGACAATATTGTACCAGTAGTCATAACGATTAATGTACCCATTAATGCTCACCTTCATAGTGTCGCTGAATTGCTTTTTTTTTAATGTTTGTTTGTTGTTGTTTTTAGGAGGGGGCGGTATTGTTTTTCAAAATGATATATTAATGATCCACAAGAGATTTTATATGTAAGGAACAAGGCAAGCAATTTCTGTTCCTTATTGGACATCAGTAGATGATGCCTGGTTTGTTTTTAAGAGTGTTAACCTGCTTCACATCAACCTGACAAGTATTCAGTCAGTTTGATTATGTAACCATTCATTTCATACTGAGAAATGTTTTGTCATTTACATAACACGAAGAGAATGCACCTTGATTTTTTTTTTCTGTTTTATTTTTTCCTGTTTTATTTTTTCATTGTTTTTATCACGGCAACATGAATGTAATACATGGCATATTACTGCTAGATAATTTTTTTTTTTTTTTTAAGATAGGCAAATCCCAGTTTAAGATGTACAGGACCACAAATATGTTCTTGTTATGAAGAAATCGTTTCAAAACTAGTGCCCACAGAATGCTACGTAGATATACACATGTAGGACTACAGACGGTCACAATACATGTATTGGGAAGTTGGTCATCCCCCACCCGAGCAAAACAAGAAAGCAAGTTAAGGGAAACAATGAGTATTCCACCATAAAAGATCTCACAATAATCAGTGTTTGTGCTAACAGACTCAGCCTGTATATCTTATATGCATCTTTCTCAGTGCTTACATGCACCTATAGCAGTATAGTGAGCCATGTTAGCATCATACATTCTGAGATCTGTTTCCAATCTGTCTCTTTGCTCAGGATGTTGCAACCTCATTTGTTTCTTGTAATACAAACTCTTCTTTTAGCAAGTTGCTTTATATGTCAGTATGTTAATGGGACTTCAAGTTCAACTCAATATTCAACTCTGCCTCATTGTATCTTTTTCTGTATGAGAAGTGAAAAAGGGGGGGGGGATATCAATGTGATTATTACCTACAGATATTTCCTCATAGTCAGGTACACGTCACTTCCATTATGGCTCAATACTGTACCCACAGTGTAAGTAGGGAACTTGAGCGTGAATACTGTGCATGCACAATAAGCATGCAGTGTATGAATCTATGTGGTGATGTAGACGACAGTTTGGCATTGACGTTTAGAATCCTTGATCTACCATTCTTACCATAATTTGTCAGTAATATTTCTTGAGGCTATCAGAATTGTTAAGATTGACCATATTTGAGAGTTTTATGGAACTTCAAAACCAAGTATGGAAGAAGAGTAGACAATTTCATCTTAAAAAAAAAACAACAACAAACACAGTGGTCATGGCCATGGGTTTGTTTGCACTTCAGCCGCTGATCAATACTGGGATGTCCAATCATGAGAGTAGCACCTGTAGATATATTTCTCACCTATCATCTTTTTTAAGCAAGATTTTCAATCCACTTTCTGATATTAGGGTTTTTTCCATTGTTCATAATCCTAGGTTAAAGTGGTCCATTCTGTTTGTGAAAGAAATTTCTGAGCAGGTTGAGGATGGCGTTGCTACAGACTATGTAACTTTATTTATGAATATTTATAGAGGGTATGATATGACTTTTCCCTCTAATGGTGGCTGTTTTTAACATACAAAGAATATGGGGCCACATGTCATTTAGTTTGTGGAACCAATGTCATATGTGCTAGGCTATGGCTAGATGGCAGTATTAATTCGGCTCAAGTAGATGACTCATTTTCATTTGGTTTGTGCTGAAAGACTTGGCTGTTGATTTAGGCTTATATCATAAATGGTTTTACATGTGTCAGTCTCTCAGTTTTAAAGACATGTCACATGCTCTGTAACAGTTCAGTTGTGGGATTTCAGTATTTATCTGTATTGAATGGCCAATAAATGCAGGACTAAAATAAAGGAGTCCACAACTACAAAAATGTGTGTGCATTGTTTGGTCCGGTTGGGTCTGTTTGGAAATAAATTTCCCCCGAGTGTGCCCGCAAAGACTGTTGAAACTCTGGATGGGAGAAAACTCCACCCTGACATACAAGTAAAAGTGCTTTTAACTTCCTTTACTGTCATTGTAATTTCCTATGTTTAAATATGTAAATGAAGCGCACAGTATCAATCAAAAAGGAAATTTGAAGAAAGTCCTGGCAGATACGTTTAGGATTATAGCCAAATTTAAGGACTAGTAAATTGTCATGGTAACAGAATTGGTTTGAACATGTTTGAATTTGTTCTCTGATAATGGCTAGATGTTCAAGGCAAATCCTGTAAAGTACTTTGAAAGTGGATATTTTCGTGCTCGACTGGGTAAGAAGATTTTCCTGTGTTTTTAATTCTGCGAAATCAAGACAACTTTTGGAACATATGGCTAGCAAAAATATTTGTGTGCTTTCATTTTTGTGCTAGCTTCTGGTTGCGCGAAATGCGCAAAAATTTCAACACCATGAAAATTTTTACTTTTACAGTATGGGACTTGAACTGCATGTGTGCTGAGGATGAGTTTGAGAGCATGGCCTGGAATGGCATGATCCTGGGGGTGTTTCATCAAGCTGTTCTTAAAGTTACGAACGACTTAAGAATGACTGGTGATCAGTTTTGATGTGCTTTACTTATCAGAATTTCCGTAATTCAGCACAGGAAAGGACCACCCGTCATTCTTAAGTCGTTCCTAACTTTAAGAACAGCTTTATAAAACACCCCCCTGGTGGTAAGTTGTAGGGGTTTGGTTACAAAGTCAAATGTTCTTCATGGAGGAGCAAAGCTGTGAACTTATCTTAGGTGATGTTTGATTCAACTGCAAATTGCTGCAGTATTCCTTTGCAAAGGATTTAAAGACCTGGCAGGGCCCTGTCACAAAAAGCTGTTTGTAAAGTTACGCACGACTTCCAGCACGAATGTCTGGAATATGGCAAGCCAAGTGGGTTTCCTAATCATTGGTAATTTCAATCGCTAAAGTTGAAATTTGCAGATGATAATGATTATTCTTACATTTTATCATGTCTTTAGTTGAAAGTGTATTTTTGCCCCAATGTAGATGAAATATTGACATAAGGTCGTACTGTGTTAAAATGTAAGGGGGAAAAAAAATGGGCACACATACTGGCACTTCATATTTCAGTCATTTGTAAAGTCATGTGTAACTTCACAAATAGCTTCATGAAACAGGGCCCGGGTAGCGTGGGGTTACAGGACATGGGTAGCCTGATTGAACTACAGTTGAACCTCTATTATCCGGCCTCCCTTTATCCGGATCTCTCTATTATCCGGACGATTTTTTTTTTTATAATTACGGGAAGAAAGGGAGATTCCCAACTCCTTGAGAACTCCTACCCAAACACACATGAACTACATATTACTTCCAATATGATTAACAAACATTGCATCAAATTTCCTTCCAAATTGCTTACCTTCAGACATTTCAACATCCCGAAACATCCCCAAATGTAACAATGAAAAGGTTGCAGTATACACATTACTACATGTGGTACTACAATGGGCTACATCAGTACATGTGTATGTATATGTACATGTATGTATAAAGCATTGAGTCTCCCGTATCCGGCCAAATCCCTTATCCGGATGAGCCCCAGTCCCGATTTGTCCGGATACGAGAGGTTCAACTGTATCTCCATTTTCTGCCCAACGGGGTACATTCGAAAACCATGAATAGCACCCGTCAGCGTATACAGTGCACTCCTGTTTTAACAAACATGATCATAAAGAAATTCTTGTTACAATTGAGCAAAAATTCAGCTTCCAAAATTATTATCTATATATCTTCATGTGATTTCCTGTTCAGCTATAACAAAATTTCGATAAAATGAAACAAAAGCGCTGGTTGCGAGGACTCTGTAATAACAGGAATGCACTGTACATGTACGTATGTGCATCAAAGCATACGCTCATTGGTGACAGTCAACCCAAGTCGAGATTCTACAGCTGTGTGTACTTGCATATAGATCAGTGATAAGCTGTATGCAATCGTTATGGGGATTCGTTAACATATGTGACCCTGCATCACAAAACAAACAGAAAGTCGCTAGACATGAAATTTTAGTTAGGAGCAAATTCTGAAAGAGCAGACTTTAAGCTTTAAAATGATATATAACTCAAATCAAATGGACTCTCCTAACCTATCTAAATATTGGAAAGAAAGCACACACTTGGGGAAAAGTGTGAACTGAGAAAAGAGGCTCTGAATTACAGTGTCATTCAAGCACTTAATCGTTTACCAAGCCGTGCTGGCTGTGCGATGAATGGGACAAAAAACAGGATGTAAACCACTGGAGTAACAACAATGAAGGGATTATCAAATCAAACTGAAATTGAGCATGCCTTATCAACACATTCTGTCCACAATCAATGCCAACTTTCAAAGCAGTAGCATCATTCTTTCAAAAGTTATTAGAGTTGAAAGTGAAGAGTGTGTACATGGTTCTTAAGAAATGAAAAGGGAACTCTAAAGACACACCTTATCACACTATTCTACCAAAAATGTTTGAGATGAACTGCTAAAAAACACACTTTCCTGCCCGTTTTATGATCCCAAATTTTAGCATAATGAAGAAGAAGACTTGCTCTTTCAGAAAATATGAAAAAGTCAAGATCGGCTAGGTTGACCCATTTCACCTATTTTCAGTCCTCACATTGTATGCGACTTTTTGTTCGTTTTGCTATGCATTGGTCACATATATGAATCGGGCCAGCCTTCCCTCTCCACGGTACAGTGTTTCCCCACGCTACTGGGTCCTTAAAGAAATAATATCTTGAGGCAGTTTGGTTTAGCCATAAAGTTGGGAGAGACCCATGTCCAATCTGGCTTACTTTGTGGCCCATGTCCCTGTAAACACAAATTAATAAATAAAGTCTGTGGGCTAAATTTAGTTACAAAATTGATGTACCAGTTTCTCTCTCAATGCAATTTCCTAACAAAAAAACAAAACAAAACAAAAAACGTTTGTAAACTGAACACAGCAGTGATGTGGAAGAACAAAATATAGGCAACAGTAAAGTGAACTGGGCTGCTACAAAAGGGCAACTACCCGTTACTTGTCTGGCTTGGAAAATTTTTATTATGAAGATGCAGGAGAGAGAAAGAGATTTCTGAGACAAGGATTTAGCATGCTCTATACATGTACACTCTGATCATATACAGTAGACCTGAAATATTAAGAACATAGCAAACAAGCTCTTGATTAGAACCATGAAACTGATTGAACCCTCATGTAACAAACCTTAAATGTAACAAACGCATCCCAATGGAATCCCATTTTCTTTGCTCATCTTTTCCACAATAAACCTTAAATGTAACAAAATTATTTCACTGGTAAATGTTACAGGGAGTTTGTTACGAGAGCCCACTGTAGTCATCAATTCTCATGCAGAGAGATGGATGAACTCATAAAAAAGGACAGCTTTCCATATTTTATAGCATTCTTCAGCACACATTCACATTACACCCTACTTCAAAAATGTCACATGCCACTGACAACAACAAGGAATGCATCGATCACAAACCACACAGCTATTGAAACCAATGTCTACACAACAGTGAAATAAATTTATTTACAAAACTTTTGCTTTTTCTTCACAAATTTTTCATGTTCAGTCTCAATCTTCTCTCCCTCTTCTCTGTGGTGTTTGCTTGTAAACATTGAAATACAATAGTGCAGAACGTAAAGTCTGCTATATACACCGACAAAATGTTAGCATTTAAAATATCAATATTTACTCATGTGGAATGGAGAGGGGGTGAAAAAAAAAAACTCTGCTCCACAATATTTCTATATAAAATGACATTCCATATTACATAAACTAGAATGCTACTTCTTACTACTGGTAAAACCTAGTAGTGTGCATTCACACATACAGTTTAATCTCTCCAGTGCACTGTATGCATTACGGCCGCCCAGCACAGTAAAAGGGGGGCCCTGGACGTACGATGTTCTCGCTACAAACCAAATTCTATGATGCAACATTCAGACTTTTTAAATAAATAATGTGCTATGTCTTTGTATATACATGCATACCTCAATATATGGATTCTCAACAAAGCAACAGAAAAAAACTATCACAACAAAGTTCATCAATCAATACTCTCTCCAATTCTCTCTGTATTCTTCATTGTCTGATACAATTACACGTTATACAAATCACCTTGCCATTTATTTCGTCAGATTTGCGAGTTCTTGACATAAGTGGAAACTCCAAACGTAAAGCTACAATATCTGATTAGGAAATACATTGAATGATGAGTCTAGCATACAGCACAAAGAAAGTAGATAGATTGGGCAACTGTTTCGAGGAAATGAAACAAGAAATATCCCTCGTACAGACAAGGACTGCTTTACACTGCATACCTTCACACAGATTCTAGGTAACACCAGCCATTCTAACCAAACCCACAGTTGCACCATGCATTGGTGACAGGAATTTTTCAAGCTTTACCTTTGGCAAGACAACCATTGTGCCGATATCAACATGCAATGATACTGTAAAACACAATACAATATTGTATTTTCGCTGCATGAAATTTTCACAAATTAGAGCCGATGGCCTTTTTCGCCTCATGAAATTTCCGCACGTTGCCTCTAACATTCAACGCATACAGTTGAGACAAGAACTTTCACGTGCATTGTAATTTTGCGAATCTTGGCTCTCGCGAAATTAAAATGCATGTGAACATTCCTCATTTTACAGTAATCATTCAGATTTTACATGCCAAAATGAAAACATATGCATTGATTACTGTCTACAATATGAATTCCAGTACGGTGTATAACAAACTAGTGTGGGCCATTGTGACCAACTGAAAATGCAAATTATCAATTGTAAAAATTGTAATATTTTAATTTGGTCTAGAGCTACATAACATCAACTTCTGTCTTTGGTTATTTTTTTAATACACTATCTCTCCAAAACTGAAAAATTTAATGCACCGAGGCTCTTGAAAGCTACACATACACTTACCGGAAAGTTCATGGGGTTCTGTAGGTAACCTTTGTGACAGCATCAGAATATATGTGCCACGTGTGAATGAGTGTGTGTAGACCAGGGAAGCTTCATTACTACAAGCTCACTTTTAATACAAGGTTCCACCATTTAAATACATGTAGATGAATTTGGTGGTCCCAATTTTCGATTCCTGTATCTATCTTGTCTCTCTTTACATACTGTAAAAGTGGAAATTTTCCCACGAGTAATATTTCATGCCCCGGTTTAGTAAGATGAGTTTTGCCTGCTTTTAACTCTGCAGAAGCGAGACAATAACTACTGGAACATTTGGCAAGCAAAAATATTCGCATGCATTTATTTTTGCTCTATTTTCTGGTTGTGCGAAATGTGGAAAAATTTCCACTTTTACAATATGTTTATGAGGAGGTACCAGGTATAACGAGGTAAAATCTGCAGTCCTGGCAAACTTGTTTTGACAGGGTTTCTTTGTACACGGATAACCTGGCAATTTTTTTTGGTGGTTTTCACACATGACACACAGGTTTTTAATGAGAGTGACTAATCTATGTGATGTATATATCACAATGTGAATGAATCTAGTGATCTCTGCACCGGTTCTTGTGCTCTGGTGGAACAATCTTGACATTCTGGAAGACGAGTACATTTTGCTGCATGTAACTGCAAGAGTATGTGTGTATGTGTGTGTCAGCAAGGTTGTGTTTGGTGTGTGTTTTCTATGTCGTGATTTCAAAGACTCTACATATACACATAATTTGAATATTCCATATTCTCCCCATGTACCTCCATAAGCACAAGGGTACCTATAGCTGTGACCAAACAAAAGCAAAGTAATCTTCGACAAATTTCGTTTTCTTGGTGAAAACTTCATTATTGAACTCAGAATGTAACGTCTAAAATGTGACATACCATCTTGTTTGCAGTTTGAATCATGACATTTTGCAAAAAAATATTTTCAACCTCTAAAGCAGTGCATTGCATCCCGTAACCTCTAGAACACCATTTCCAAATCACAGTGTGCCACTGTGTAGGACAGGCTACACTGTAGGCCATCAATGTTTTCAGTTCTACTGGTATTTAGTTGATATCATTACTTCAACAGCTTCAACAACCAACAACTTTTCATATTCTTGCCACCTCCCTGCCCTCACAGTGCAAATACAGTAAAGGGCTGGGACCATTCCTACCCATGAAAAACAAAACAAAAACAAAGGAAAATGGCCTGTATCAAGCATGGTACCCAGAAATTTCCTATGCTTTCAATACTATCTGAGCTATTACTTTCTCCATGTATACAGTGACAATGATAATATTAATAGTAAAAAAACAAAAACAAAAAACAAAAAACAAAAAAAAATGTAGATGTTTATTACCCAAAATATGAAAATGAAAATGCTTTTTTGGAAAAAGTACAAATGTAACCTCACACATTTACTTTCTGTAAGTGGTTACCTGCTTTATAAAGACTCCACCACAATACAGAAATCTCAAGAGCCTGACAAACAAACAAAATCTTGTACAGGATGCACACATGACAAGACAACAACAAACAAAATGAGCAGATCACACATCCTCCTTGAAGAGCTGGAGCTATTGATTTAAAGTATCACATCAAACCAAGAACACATTCTCACTTTTTGACATCTGGTTGAAAGCTGGTTGAAAGCTCTTAGAAAGGAAAGTAATGAGTAGGAAAGTTTTCAGCATCCATGCCATTTTTGTCACATCTTATTCTTGTCTAACCATAGATTTGCACACTTTTATTCCACATCATCCCCCCCCCCCAAAAAAAGAAAGAAATTAGAATAAAACAATCACAATGACGTCAACAACTGCTGAGTAAGTGCATGATTGATTATTATGTCACACAGAGTATCAACACACCATGGGGATGAAAAGAAAAAAAAATGAAGAACAGAAATACCTGTCAGTGATATATCATACCTACATCTTTTGAAGATGTTGAGAATGCATATAAAATCACAACAATATTATTCACTGGTTTGTGCATTTTTCCTTCTTATGTCACATCAATTGTCCCTCACTGATAGTTTTGAGCTCTGTGTCTGATTTAAATACATTTCTTTGGTCGAGCGACACCATTCAGTCTTAGACAGTTTGTAGTGATTGGGGATGGGCTGACAAATCCATAACACATTTTCATGGCCCATTACCCATTTTTTTTCTCTCTCTCTCTGAAGGATTGCATTTAGTGGATGCCCTGTCACACTAATGGCAGAAATTTTCAAGTATACATGGGCCTTTTCCACTGGTGTCCTTTGGGCCACTAAATACATACAGAAAGCAAGGCCCCATTTGACACAAAACTACCAGTAAAGGGCCTATCTCACTGGTAAAGGACCTATCTCACGAGAGAAGACTTTGCTATGACTGCTGCGACTTGTGTGATTCTGAAGACCAAGAAATGGCTTGCGCTTTCACCAAGAAGGCGACTCCAGGGCAACGACCAAAACATCTCCAAATATACTGCCAACTTATTTGCCCGAAAGTCGCTGCGAAGTCTCCGGTAGGTCACCAAAGGGTCTCCACAAGGACGCGGAGATGTCTCAGCGACCTTGCAGACTCTGTGACATGGCCACAACTCAGGAATGAGTCGACTCCACGACCAGCTAGAGACTGGAAAAGTCTCCAAAAAAAAAAAAAATGAACTCTGCGACCAGTGAGACTCGTGCCACCACCAGGGCCCCATTTCATGAAAGATGTTAGGATAGCAACTCCTGCTGGAATGGCAACTTCTAATAGCAACAGCCACTCAGGAAGCTGGATTCTTGTTAGTACCATGACAACTGCCATTCCGGCAAGAGTTGCTATCATATCAACATTTTATGAAATGGGGCCCCAGGTCATCAAATAGTCTCCAAACCAATGAGATACCCACTTAAAGGCATAATTTACTATTTGCAGATGAAAAAAAAAACCCAGCATTAGTGCTTCAAAATAGTTCTAAAATGTGAATTAGAGATAGACACGACATATGTAAAAATTTGAACCAGTATAATGGATGTTAAGTATTGTTAAATGTACAAAATGTGAACAATAGTTATAATACGAATGTTTCCAGACTAAACTGTCTACAGTTATAGTTTCTTACGAAAAATAGTGATATCTAATTTTTTTAAGGTTTTATTGCGAAAATTGTATATGGTGGCATGTTTTGTGACACAACTGACCTACACATATGCATCAAATGTGATATTTTGAAAATTTTTCAAATCACTGCTTCCAAAGGTAAACAGGACCATTAACTTTGTGGAATGGGGTCCTTTTTTCTGTCTTCTTTTTACCATTCATGCCAACTACTGCTCATGTGATATTGGAAGACTTCAAACCTCAAATGTAGTTTCACACAATATAATAAGATAGCACACACTCGTTCTATCTGAATGCGAATGAAGATGTGTTCCCCATCTAAACTAGAAATGTCACTTTAGCAATTGGTGTGCCTCCACTATATCCCATAATTCTCTCCATACATCTACAGTATATCTTGCCATGCTGTGAGACAACAGTTTCAATGACTGGCAAATAGTCTCTATTTGGTAACCTGAATACTGTATACGCCATATATTTCGCGAGTCTAAATTTTCGCGAATCAGGACTTCCCAACAATTTCGCTAGTGGTTAAATTCGCGATCGTGGAGTCCTGTACCTAATGGAGAAATGTATACACGTGCGTCACATTCATATCGGCTTTAGATTCAATATTTTCTCGTGTCTTTAATTTCGCGAATAGCAGCTGACTTGCGAAATTCGCGAAAATAAAAACCTCGCGAAATATTCGGCATATACAGTAGATAATTTTCATGACAATACTTTGAACTATTTTCACTTGACCTTTGGCCCCATAGCGCAAATCTTTTCCTTACAGAATCATGTATGTATACGCTAATTTCTATTGAGTGTATACATTGAGTCATTTAAGAAGCATGGAGAAAATAGTATAATTTCATCGATAAGTTGCGTAATCCTAGCATTTTAACCTAACTTTTGACCTCATGACCCAAAACTTTCTCAGGGCATCATTGCCATGTGCTAAGCTTCATGAAGATCCCTATAGTCACGTCGGGGATATAGAGGGGAAAAAAAGAGAAATTCTAGAATTCTTATCTTGACCTTTAACCCAATGCCCCAAAATGTTTCCTACAAACTCTTTATCTGGTAATATATGTATGTGTAGATTGTAATGTAAATCATTGCAGAAATATGGGGGGGGGGGGGAATAGTGAAATTTTAGAATTTGACCTTGATCTATGACCTATGACCTTGTGTATGTGTGCCCACAAGGCTCAGCTTTGTCTACTCACACATACATATTCCTAGTTTCACTTGGGTACCTCAAACGGTTTGTTAATTACTTCGTCCACAAAATCAATTATGGACTAGCTAAGGACAGACATACACATACATAAATACATGGGAAAATAGTGAAATGTTAGAATTTGACCTTGACATATAACGTTTGACCATGTGCATGTGTGCTCACAAGGCTTCGCTTTGTTTACTCACACAAATATAATATATGACTAGTTTCATCTGGACACCTCAAATGGTTCATTAATTGTGTCATTCACAAAACTGATTACGGACAGACTTGGGGACAGACATACAACCCGAAAACAGAATGCCTCCCGCAACACTTGGTGGCAGAGGCATTTAAAACTTAAAAAAAAAAAAAAAAAAAAAAAAAAGACATGAAGGAGACCACTGATACAAAGGTCTGAGTAATCTAAATAGAACTTAACCAGACAGCTGTGACTGTTGCAGTGGGTTACATACTGATTGCCAATCTTGTTAGATGGAAATTTATCCAGAATATATCAATATGAGGTTTTATTTGAATAAATGTTTATTTTCATAAATGAAGAGTATACATTCCAATGACTTGGTACTAACATATATGTCAAAGGTAACAGTGCTCTTTCAATGTGCTACAAAACTGAAAATATGTGAAATTCTTTTTAGGTTTTCTGTTTAAGTTTCACTGCTGGGACATTGCTAACTGCTGTAGCCTTCCCACGCAGCAATGTGGCACATGGTGTAACTCTAAAAACTTGGATGGTCTGATTTTCCTCAAACCTCTCAGATAATGTTCAACCGATATTTTTGTATTCATTGAATCCACATTTGGGGTAAATCCCAATCCTCTGACACACAAATCATCACAATTAGAAGAGAGTGTTGCACATCACAGCATTATACTCCTTACTATCAAATTTCCCCTGGTGTCATAACCATGGCCACATGATGACATTCTTTCACTGAAATTTTGCTTTTCTTCCTCACACCACATGATATTTGTTACATGCTACAGTACAGCTCATCTCAAGCATTGATTGCTGATCATGATTTTTCAATTGATTTTGCAGTACAAAATGTTGCTATATGTTACCCTTTCTTTCTTTCTCTTTTAAATACTTTCTCGGCATGCTGAAGTGACTGTCATCACCATAATTTGATAAGAAAACTTTCCAAAAATAACACACTAATCCTTCAAAAGTATTTAAAGGTCAGAATCCCTTAGTATGCAAACTAACTGAAGAGCTTCTGCCATTAAGTTTGCAAAATCAAATGATGGGTCCTTCGCACTACTTGCTCTTGAGATTAGCCTTTGTTAGCTATCATCCATTTACTTCAGGAACATGGATCAACGACAAAGATCTAGAAAATTATAAATGTGTTAATGTTCACAACAAAATTCACATAGACTAAATGGCTTGTTAACATTTTATATGTAGAATTCAACATTAAAGTCACGCTTCACACATTTGCCTCGCCCATTCCAAGAGTAGGAGGAAATAAAAATTTTCACCTTTCAATTGTAAGAATCTAGTCCAGGAACGCCAACCTTGTAAATAGCATTGACATATTCTGAGGGCTGAAAAGGTGTATTTTGGGTGGAAAACAATATCTTTAACTTTCTTGCAATACATGTGTGTAGTAATACCATGGGGGGGGGGGGGGACAGTATTTTCCATAAAAACTGCATTACAAAACAGTACAAAACAGTACAATACTGCAAAAAATGAATGGCTGGCATCTCTGCTAGTCCTGTGTGTGTGTGTATGTGTTTTGTTTGCGTAATTGGGCTTAACATTTAGCCACAACAACTGTTCAATGAAAGGACAAGATGCAAAGAAGAAAAATGAATTTCCATCTCTTAGTTTTGCAGAAATCTCTCACTCAAACATCCTCATCTACTTTACTGTAAATTAATTCATAAATGAAAAAGGGAAGAAACTAAAGTCAATCAAAGTGAGTCAAACTGGCAAAAGGTTGCATGAAGAATGTGTACATTATGCTCCTTGCCTCTCTCATATGCACTGCACTCACACAGCAGGCCGAAATCCTGGCAAGAAAATGGCGCACTTCACAGCCTTCAAAATCCCAACACATCTTGCAACAGGAGACTAGACTGGCTAGCTGTCTAGTGGATTTAAATTCTTGATTCCTGAGCAGATTTTTTCCTTTTTCCCCCCTTTTCTAATCTTGGTTTCATGTTTTGATGTTGTTCCTGAAAAGGAATTGCTGTTAATGCAGCGATGAATATTGCTCAACTTATTTCATTTTTCATTGGAGATGGATAAGTCACATGGTTCCATACATTCGCCCTTTAAATACGCTTAACTATCAGTCATGGAGCAAGCATCCAAAATGAAATACATATTGAGGATATTAGACAAAAGATAATTGCCAATCTAGTGGTAGCATTAAGCAAGAATTTTCCAGTTGCGTGGTCAACTTGGTAATCTTAGCTGATGACCAAGACTATAATGCACTTCCAATAATGTGCCCTGGACCTCCCAACCTATCTGAGCAAAAATTAAGAAGTATCTTGATTCAAAATTTGCCATAATACCACATTTTGCATTGGTGCGCATTGCTGTGTCTTTGTGGAAAACAAATTTTGAAGACTTTGGCATACATGCTGTAGACAAAAGTCAGAGTGGCTGGGAGGTCTGTGCACTTTAATGCCATAGGAGTGGGTAGAAGGAAAATAATATCATTCTACAATATAATTTTACATAACAAAGAAGAGATGGAGGGGGTTAAGCTTGAGTCGGAGATAATATCATGCTCAATTTAAAGCAGTAAACCTTGCACTGTGTAGAACTTGCCTCCGTAGATGAAACTTACTTTATGAAAACATGATGGGGGGAAAACAGGAGACATACTGGCCAACACCATAGCAAAGTTTAACAAACATTAACAGAGTTAGGACCATTGAAACATCAATAAATTTTCTTAATTGCCATAGTAAGGATGACTCAAAACCTATCTGAATTTGTAATTGCAACTTTGTTGCTTGATTTCCATCATTTGTCATGTTCACGACATGCAATAAATTTCAAATGTACATCTCATAATTAAAATTTGCAAACACATATTACTTGGTACTCTGCAGTTTAACAGTCACTGGGCTTGGAAATTTCCATAGTATCTGTACTGGGGTGGCTAATTTTAAACAGCAGAATACACTTACAGCCCCTCATTCACACATGCTCCTCTTCTGTTTGTGCTAATTACACAAAATTCAAATATTCAAGCCAAAATGTCCAAAGACGTCACAGACAATTAACCTCCGAACGTATTCTGACATCTTGAGGAAAACATGAAGCAAAATATACAAAATAGGAACAATTTACCCTGTAAATAACTCAATCAGCATATAGTGCCTCCTTTATCCACAATACAGAGAAATAAAAAATAAAAATCACAATCAAGCGAAAGTGTAGCACAGAAGTAAAAAATATAAGGTGAAGATGAAGTATAATTGTCACACTCTCTTTCCTTGTTTTTTTCGTCAAAATACTTCATTTAGCACCTAGAGCAAAAAAAAAAAAAAAGTTTTGATCGTGAAAAGAGCACAATGGTCATTGTGAACCAACTATGAGCTACCACAAATTTCTTTGTTGCAACCCAAATAACTCATTCATAAATTTCTTTTTCAGTGCAATAAAACTGATAAAAGCTGATTACACACAGGCAATATTATTATCATTAATTATTAATTGTATAATTATATTAAAATTACTATTGTCTCACAATTTTATAGATGCCATCCAAAGTTATTATCATGCAGTCTCTCTATCATTACCACTTCTACATTTACTTTCAACTGTCCTACCACTCCTGTCACCGACCTGTTTTTTCCTGGTCTAAAATTCACCTCAAACTCGTTCCATTCCTTACAATTATACTGCCCCCCCCCCCCCACCCTCCCCTCCCCCACCCCACCCACACCATCACTTCTGCTCTGGCTAATCTACGGCATTGCTTTCCTGAGTGAGCACATTATAGGAGAACTTCACGTCTGCGGTTGAAAAGCAGAAAGACTTCAACTGCATAGACTCTGCACAGACAGACCAGCCCCATGGCTGATAACTGACACAACAATCCTGTATGTTCAGCATGATTAAGGTGACAGTTTTATTTTCTGCCAAAACCCTTATCTACACAAACATCATCAAGGACAAATTTAACAACAGCAATGACACAAATAACAGCACTCAATGGCATCATTAAATCTTTGCTGTTTGTTTGTTTTTGTTTTTTTCCAAGGGTGGGTAACATGCAGACAACACGAAGCGATTGCAGCAAAGTCTCGATATTTTCGGACGGCAAGGTCCCATTAGGAAGGCGAGTTAAATGATCATCATCGTCGAAGACACTTTGGAGGGGTTCCATGTCTGGCGGCTTGCTGTTTGCAGGTGGCAAAGCTGCCACTCTGCGACCATGCAGAAGACTCCTGCATCATTAACACAAGCGGCAGACAAACTGAAATGATTTGTCACAAAAGAAGTGCCCCCAAACGTGTAGCGGCACCACAATGTGAGATTGAGGCAGAAGCATCTCTTGGGGGGCAGCTGTTAGGAGTAAGAGCAGGGTATGCTCTGGAAGTAGACCTCAAGTCACAACGATCAACTCTACCCCACCCCTCCATCATCTCACCCCCATCCATTCTTCTCCTGTACCCCACACCACACCTCACCTTAGTCAGAACCAAGTATGGGGGGTGGAGAGGATCTGCCAAAATATGGCCCCTACATGTCCGAGTAGTTCTCAGCAAAGAGCTTGACCTGTCGGTAGAACTCGGGAGAGCGCCACCGGTCCTCGAGGGCACCACACTCGCTCTCGTTCACGTATTCCAGCTTGGCCCGCATCTGGCCCCTCATCAACAGCTTGGATTGCATCAGTGCCTGGGTGTGGGGGCAGATTCAAAAGAAGGTATAAGAAGAGAAGCATAATAAGCAGATAAACTTTAGCAATGTACTGTCTGAAATAATATCACCAGACAAGAAATTTTCACTTGCATGAAACTTTCTCCAATTTCACAGGAAGCCAAGATTTGTGAAAGTAAAATACATGTGAAAATGTTTGTCTACGCAAAGTATTGAATGAGAGTGGTGATTCACAAGTTTCTTGCCCCAAAAAAAGGGCAGTCGGCTGTAATTCGCGAAAATTTCATACAGCGAATGTTTCTGGTTTCACAGTAAGTGGCAAATCACAGTGACTTGACTCACTTTATTTGCAAATATTGAGACCTACAGCAAATAACAAAGAAAACAATAACATGTTGACAAATATATACATCACTCTAATCCTATTAGCTACAGCCTTCACCTCTGAGATACTCTAAATTTACTTTTCATATACTATCCCTCAACGTTTGTTTTGGGAGGTTTTTTTGGCCAACATTTGATCGCGTTTTAACATTTTTTTTTTTCTTTCAGAAACACAGTACCCTGATCTTGACCTTTGATTTGTCCCCTTATCTCTGACATATCACAGCATAATAATTTTGCGAAATTACTCTTGGACTTAAACTTGAACCAAAGTAAAGCAAATTTTGCATTGTCTTTGACAAAGCAGATCTTTTCATATCTTGACATTCCTTGAACTAAAAGTAAATTACTGAACAAAATAAGAATACCCCATCATGAAATAGCAAATGATACCTCTTATAAACTGCATGCATTGAATATTCATGGCATATTTCTTCTGCGAGTGACATGTACTTCAGTATCCACTCTTTAACAAGCTCTTCTTCTTCAGATTTTTCTGCTGTATGGAAGTGTGCATTTGCTTTAAATTTGAACTGGAACATCACCAGCTGCATACAATTTATTTCTTTTAAGGGATACTTTAGAGAAGTGTGCAGGAAGCATATAAATTAAGCAACTAATAAGTGAATGAATGACAAACAAAACCAGGAATATTTTTCATTGGATATTTTGTAACTGCATGACCTTCATCACATGTAAAGGCAACACTGTCAGACATCTTATATTTTGCCTAGAGTCTACAAGGGGTAGTCAATAAAAAAAAAAAAAAAAAAAAAAAAAAAAAAAACAAAAACAGTTGAAGAATCAAACAGGATGAGCAACCCTTTGTTTTTAGGAAATCTCTCAAAACTTTCACCAACTTTTACCAGCATCACTAGAAAGCTTGGATCTTGACATGAGAGTTCTATCAAGTCATATTTCAAGCAATCATAAATAAACTAGAGAGAGAGAAAAAAAAGAACAGAACAATGCAAGCAATTCAGTGTGGCTTCCCCCAACCTCACACCCAGTCATACTGGTTTGAATCAATGACTTCTCTCTGTTGCCCACCTTGCCGGATTGAGAAGCTATCCTCTGGACGCGCGGGATGACTTCTTGCATGAAGCTAGTCGGCCAGAAGGTGTGGGAGACCAGACCACAGGCACAGGCCTCTAGCGCCGTCAGCTTACGCCCTGCATACAGCATCTCACCAGCCTGGTTTGACACAGACAGATCAGAACTTGACTGTGAATGTTGCCATGCTAACACCAATAAATGTAACTTACAGTTTACTGTTCTGTTTCGGGCACAATGAGTCTCAACAGAAATACATAAAGGAAACATGGTAACCGAAACGTAATTCTTGGCTGAAAAAGTATTCATGCTGATGAATGAATATGAATATTCATAACACAGCATCGAAGGCATGTAATGTTGTGTCTTTCAATACAGCGGCTACCTGAAATGCTTTGGAAATCTTTGGAACTAAAACAAATAAAGCAAAATATAGAGCAATGATTACGCCGAATATTTCGCAAGGTTTTTACTTTCGCGAATTTTGCGAGTCAGGTACTATTTGGAAAACTAAAGACATGCAAAAATAATGAATCTGATCCCAATATGAATGTGACGTACACATACATTTCTCCGTGCAGTTCAGTACTCCACGGTGGCGAATTCAACCATTCGCGAAATTGTTTCGAAATTGTCTCAACTCGCGAAATATGTGGCACATACAGTAACTTTCAAACTTACCACTGCCAGCCCCAAGACTTGTGGGAATGTGTGAGAGGCACAGCCTTCAGGTGTCTGGCCGAGAATACTGTAGGGCAAATGGAAGTAGGCCTTGTCGCTGGCGTACGCCACGTCGCACAGAGGTAGAATGGCGGCCCCGAGACCGATGGCAGGACCGTTCACAGCCACCACCACAACCTTGGGACAATTGATAAGGCTGTCGACAAAGGACCTGGTGGGAATAGGGCCGAGAAATGGATCAATCGATTTCACGATCTACAAACGGCATATCCATGGTGGACTGAACATTGGTGAAAGTGTAGTGATGGTCTGTTGCTCACAGCACTAAAACAATGTCCGCAAATATCGGCAAGGAACAATTATGTTTCATCATTGTGCTATCCATGTACTTGTGGGCACATGTGGACCACATAGGTCCAAAGTACACAAATTTACCACCCTTTGGGCCATTTTGCATGCAATGCACGTGATCCATCACTGTATCAGTAAGCGTTGGGTAAAATTCAATCAAAACTATGTGACATTTCACAGATATGAGAGAGTGTAATCAACAGAAGAACTCTATTAATGACGTGGTCACATGACAGAATGTGACAAACCCTATATGCTGCCCTCTGTTGGCACCAGAGGTTAACACGCTCACCTTACTGCTTCAGCCATGTTTTTGGCTGCCCGCTTGCGCTCTTCCACAAAGGATGTCTGGAGGTACCTGAGGTCCAGCCCGCTGCAGAAGACGCTCCCCGACCCACTCAGGAAGATCACCTTGGAGTCATCCTTCTTGCTTGCTTCAAACACATTTGTTAGCTCCTGTAGGGCCTTTGGTGCAAACAGATTGATCATCACAACAATTCTTGAGAAACTAGTTATCATTATACTACTTATCATTATCATAATATTGACAGTATTATAGTAATGATATCATTAATATTTTGAGAAAATGATTAGACTAATTAATGCATCATGGCAACTAGTTTCTATACATGTGCATTGTACTTGAATATTATTTTTAGTTTTACATGAACTTTCGGAGTACAATTTAAGTATTTTTCAATGGCCAGTGGACTTATATGGGTGTGTGATGTAACGTTTCCTTGCCACTGAAGAGGGAGACACTCAATGACAGTTTCTGTTAAAGGGCAACTCACTTTCAGGTTCAGTGCATTTCTCGTCGGGGTTGTGGTGAAAAGCCGGATCTGCGTGTAGCCAGGGCACTTTTTGACGACAATCTCTTTGTATTTGTACAACGACTCCGTCTGTCTGGCGCTGAACCTCCGGCTGTGTGATGGATGAGAAAGTGGAATTGTAAACTACTATTTAGAAGAAACTAGCATAAACATGGTATGCTAGAATCAGTTGCCAGCTACAGGCATCAGTATCAAATTTAAAAAAAAAAGATAATAAAACAAATGTTTGACTTCTTTCTTCTTCAAAGTTAGAGAGTTTATTCTTTCGCCCACCTTTTTTCTTGGAACTATTACAGAGCAAATGTCTTTCTACAGAATGATTACAG
Organism: Diadema setosum; assembly: GCA_033980235.1. NCBI lineage: Eukaryota > Metazoa > Echinodermata > Echinoidea > Diadematoida > Diadematidae > Diadema > Diadema setosum. The sequence continues at coordinate 38,080,613 of CM067066.1, read as the reverse complement.
AATACATACAGTTCTTTGGCAGTGAAGAGGATAACCACACACACACACACACACACACACACACACACACAAAAAAAAAAAAAGAATTAGGTTTGAAGATTAAGGAGACACCTCCTTGTATGCTTTATAGGAAGAAAAAGTAAAACAAGTTCAAAATGGTTTTTGATATCAATGTGATATGATGAACTTCTTCACGACAATGATTGAGACATAAATAAAAACATGTTCACATCAGGAGTAGATTGTGAAAATGAACCTTGCCTTGGCTATATGGTTTTTCTTATTAAGTGTATGCTGTGACAGATATCACAAATACGTATGGCAGGGTCTATGGTATAATCTGATGCTTGATGCTGAATTTTGGGAGAAATCTTGTCAAAACCTTTAAAATCCTTTTTCAATTGTGGACAAAGGAGATACAAGGCCAACAGACACATCAATCCATGTATTATTCCAGCTGCACAGCACAAATTTGAACAATCATGAATTCAACAAAATGCTATGACCAAGCGTAAAATCTCTATGCATATGGTTCTTGTGACATTCAAGCCATAGAGACGCACAAAAGGCAGCAATATCAAATAATACTGAATATTTTTCTTTTATCGCTATAAAATCTTTCGCAATGTTTCTTCAAATTTTAACATCTCTATCTCTCGTTTAACAAGCTTACATTCTGAGTGGAACAAAATTTAAGTGTCTCTCAGATTGACAGAATACTTTGCACTTATCACTATTTTATGTTGACATATACTGTAGCTCTATCTATTATCCTATGAAGAAAAAAAAACAAAACTTAATTCATTCCATTCATCATGCAATCAATTCATGCCTTCTGGACACAAGTTGATGATTCATAATTGAGATATCATAAAAAGGTCACAATACATGTGTATTTACTGTGCCTAATACTTCGCTGACTCAACAGCTCACTAAATGTTAACTGTACTTGTGGGGCCTCGGCACTGTTCTCCCCTGCAACTTCATTTCTACTAAGCTACAAAATGTATGTACAAAGTAGAGTCATGCACGTAAATAAAGCACCCACCTCTAATACATGGCACGCTAAGACTCTAAACCCACCCTTGACTACTTTGTACTTAACCCGTTGACTGATTTTTGCTACAACACGCATTTCCCGTAGACACTTGCCCGAGTATACTCCGGACTTATACGAGAATTGTCTACATTAACATTTGTCAAAACTGATATACAGCAATTGAACCATCTTCTCAATCACTTTTTTTAAATTTTTTTTTTTTTTACATGATTGATGACACCTCATAGAATACCTTCTAAATGCTTCCTGAACATTTCACAGGAAATGATTACAATATTGCCCACTTGGGCAACCAGAGAGTCTTACTTGTCCTGAGTGTTCTCCTCTGCAGTTGGGCTGGACTGAGAGAGCCGACGCCTGGCCACAATGCTGGCCGTCCTCCGGCCCTGGGCCTGACTATCCTCCGTCTTGCTGGCATCGCTCATCGACGTGAAGGACTTTGAGAGGAAAGCCTGGCCACCTTTCCGCAGGGCCACCTTGTGGGGGGATAGGATGAGCTTCGGGTAGGGGCTGTGGGAGAGGGAGTGGTGGGACAGGATGGGCGAGTTCTTCCGACTCAGGTGGATACCTGGGGAGTGGGAGGAAATGACAGAAGAGAGTAAATGTGTTCAGCCATTAATTGTTTATCTTCACACGTTGGTGACTACTGATGGAGGATACTGTGAATTCCCCCCCCCCCCCAAAGATGATAAAATTCACACACACACAGACATAGACACAAACACACACACACACACACACACACACACACACAATCCACAGAGCTGCAAAGTCTACAGAGCTGCAACCAACCATCTGAAACCAATACATGTAAGCTCCTATTTGTAAAGCATTTTTGTAAGGATTTGAGAGATCATAAAGAAATCTACTAATTAATCTGGTTACAAGATTCCTTACCATTTGTCTGGTGGCTTGGTGGGTTTGGGAGACAATTCAACATATATTTAGAAAGCTTTCTATTTTGCAAAGTCAAACTACACAAAGTGATTTTAGCAGGTTTGGGGGGCAACACGTCACATTTCAGGAATATCATGAACATGTAATGTGACCACATTATGTGTCATTTCCATGTAATTTGATGGATGCTGGATGGGCTTGCATAAGACAGCTACAGAAAGTCCCCTTATCAAAACACATTCAGTGAATGCAATGGGGAGTTTTCTGTCACATGTGTGTGACATAAATGGTTAGTAACCACTTTCAAAAACATCTTACTGAGATGCAAATCTGTACAATGTTTGTCTCTAGTTCAATATACAGCAATGCAAAGCTCACAGGATTGCCGATATTCAAACAACAAAATCAGGGAGATTGTGTCTTGCATTCATCTCAATGGGCAATAACAAAAACAAACGATTGCAAGGCTTGGAAAAGGGGGCTTTCATATCATCCTGTTAGCATATCAATTAAAATATTTCATTAAATACTTTACAGAAAGATTCCTTAAGAAATAGAGACTTCTATTTAAGGGGTCATTTCATTAAGTGTTTTGACTGTGATTTTCACTGACAAATTTGCTCCCAGCAACCAGATGCAAAGATTTCAGTAACTTGAAACAGTTGTCAGTGAATGACAAGTTTCATGAAGTGCTGCCCTAAAAGCTGGGATCTACAACACTGACAGGCTTCACTTGATAGCCCGTGGCTAAAAAAAACAAAAAAAAAAAAACCCCAAAAAACAAAGTTAACTAGAAATGTCGCTATGGCGACTGGTATGCCTCCGCCATAATGCATGGTTCTCTTAATAGGTCTATAGTACATGTGGACAATGTGTGAATTACATTTTCACAAAACTGGCAAAATATTAAAATGACAAGTTTGTCACAAATGTGTTCAATGTTCACCTTCCTTGACCTAGGTTTAATTGGATGGATAGGAGAGCATGTATTTGGAGATTTAAGAACTTTAACTTGACTTTGATCCACTCATAAGTTTATGCACTGAGTAATTTTCAAGGTATGAAGAAAAAGTGTAATTTCTGTATTGAATAGTTAATTGTTGCCATTTTCATCTGGCCTTTGACCCTAGAAATCATATTAAGATAATCACCGTCAGGCAGAACATGCAAAAATATGTAGTAAGTTTCAAAATAACTTGAACCATTTCCTAGATAAGGAAGAAACAGTTAGTTCAGCACATTCTCAACAGAGAATCTCTATTGGGTTATACATGCATACACCAAGAGTAAAAAAATAATCCTGCTGGCATTGCATAAATATGAGGGAAATAGTAAAATTTTGAAGTGTTGCCCTTGACCTTTGACCCCATGAACCCTAAATTCTCTAGATAATCACTGCCAGTCAGTACATGTTATATACTATGTTCCATGAAGATACCTTGAACAATTTCCAAGGTACAGAGAAAAAAGTGAAATTTTAATATTTCTACTTGACCTTTGAACTTTGACCTCATGACCTCCAACTTTCACCAGAGAATCTTAATTGGGTAATACATGCATACACTAAGTTTCAAATCTTCAGGCAATGCATAGATATGGAGGAAATAGTGAAATTTTACTTATTTGACCTTGACCTTTTGACCTTTGACCTTAAGCATGTGCACCCAAAAGTTGATAGGCACAACTTCACCCCCTAATAGACATACATGCCAAGTTTCATTAGGATACCTCAAAAGGTTTTTTAGTTACGCTTGCCACAAAATTCATTACGGACGGACGGACGGACAGACAACCCGAAAACATAATGCCTCCGGCACCACTTCGTGGCGGAGGCATAAAAACACAAATACAGAAACCCTACACGACACTCCAGGCTCAGATCTCAGGAAATTATCCTGTTGCAGCTCAGTGATTATTGTTCAAACAATGTTTCAAATGTTATCCTGTATAAAGTAAAGTAACTCCTCAAGACTATGCCACCAATATAACAATAAGTGCATGCCAAACAAATCAATGTACATGCATGCTCATGTATGAACTCTTTATCACAACTTGCACTTCGGATTCATAAAGTGCACTGCCACTGAACACTGAAACTTTCTTTGTGCAAACTTCGGACACTGACAGATTGAGTGCTTAACTATCAGTTATAACTCATACTGTATGCCAAGAAGTTTCAAAAAGACCTATCAGTGCTTCATAAGCAAGTTTTGACTCAACAAATTAATACTTTTCAAGACAATAATTTGCAGTTTGATGTTGATCATAACAGAGATATTGCAAAAAGATTGAGCCATTACTGGATAATCAGCGCACATAGTTGGATGGTCGGCCCACAATAAACCATAACAAGACTGCAAGACTGGTAAACTAGATGTGATGTGCTTTACTGAAATCAACATACATAATACCTACAAATTTCTTGCAAATGTCAACCTCTTTTCTCAAAAAAAGTAGTAAAGTTCAAACAATTTCGCACATGTTTCACACATATCGCTCGTGTATCATTCATAGAGATTATGCTGCACTGTAGGGTGATATAGGTATAAGACAACATACAAAGATATTAACAATTCACAACATTGCATCCTTCATCCACATACACACACATCACACACATGCATACAAGGGTGGCAGGTGGCAGTGAGCGACATAAAAGAGGGGTCGTAGTAGGCAGCTGAGGGGCTAAAATGTTCATGTCAGCTTATCATTTGGGACAATATGAGGCAGTTTATCATCCATACTGTGAATGACAGTTAACATAAATATGCAGCAAGCTATTGTTGTAATACATTGTACCTCAGGAAATGGTGTTCATTCCCAAGATGGTCTCACAAATTAGACACAAAAGCAATGTTGAGACTGGTCATGCATTATGCGAAAACCACAAACCAAAGAAGATACAAAAGAATTATGTCTTAATGGCCTCTGCCATGTAGACTTATCAATTTCAAGCGTTGCATTGTTCGTAGAATATTGCCTGTCTGCAACAGCCTGTAGAAAACAAAGGAAACTTACACTCACTGTGCCATACAAAGTGAAATTAACATACCATCGCTGGATATCGTGCTATTGAGTCTCCTCCTATTTAATGGTGAGCCCATTCCATTACTAGCACCAGATGAGGAAGAATTTTGGGCAACCACACCAGTCACAGAATGGGCCCGCTTCATGCGTTTCTCTGGCGACATGCCCTCCAACATCATGCTGTTTGCAGCAGCCACTGCTCTGGGACCATTCATCGGTTTTGCTGCACTCACTTCAGAGTCCCTTTTCCTCTTTTGCGCTTTCATAGCACCTTCAGAGTTCCTCGCAACGACAACACTGGCTTTAGTCCTGCCATTCTCACCACTAGCATCCTGGCTTCCGGCCACTTTGGCCTGGTCCTTTGCAGTCCTTTCTTTCCCATTCAACACAGTGTCTTTGGTATTCCCAACCTTGTCCTTGACACCTTCACTCTGCTTTTTCCGGTTCCCATTGGGAAGCTTTTTCTTGAAAACAGACTCGATGGAAGCAAGCCTCTCGAACCTTCCCTCCTTGAGCGTTTTGCGATTGAACTCCTCCACGAGCTCCATGCAATCGCCGAGGTTCTCCAGTGGTTCCCACGTGTCTTCATCGCTGTCAAAGTTCTTCCACCGCACCATGTACTCCAGCTTTCCCTTGCGGGTTCGTCGTCGAGCTAGGATGCGCTCAACCTGCAAAAAACACAGAACAGAGTTTTAGAGTGTCTGTTACCACTTTGCAATTCAACATGAATTGAGACTCACAAGCTGTTTGAAAATAAACACACAAACAAACAAACAGAAACCTTAAATTGATCCTTCACCCCCAACAAGTCCTCAAGGTGCTGGCAATTTGGCCCTCTGAGCTGAAAGCTCTTAGACATGTACAAGTGGTCATTAAATATGTTGCTTTCACAAGAATTACAGAATATGGGACCCCACTAACTGAGATTTGGCACTACAAGGTGTATAAATACTTCATCCTGCTTGAATACTTTACATTTTTTGTGTGAGATTTTTATTTTCGCGCATCTTGTGAGTTAGTCACTATTCGCCACTATAAAAACACATAAAAATATTAACTCTGACTCCAATATGAGTGTGATGTGCATGCATACACTTCTCTGTTTGGTACCATACTCCACAATCGTGATTTTAACAGCTTGCAAAGTTATCGGGAAGTCCTGATAACCGAAAAATTTCACCCACTGGACATATATGGTGTGTACTGTATGTCACTTTGATCATTTCAGTGTTGAACACCTTTGTTTTGGTAAATTGTGACTGTGAGACCTTGTCCAGTAGTATTAGGCAGACACACTCAATCTTGCCACACTGCAGTAATCAGAATTTATGTATCCCCATTGAAATTTCTAGTCCATAGTTGTTGGGTTTTTTTTTTTCCAGTAAGGTTGATTTGTAGAAACAAAGTAACCAAACTGCCTGGCCAGCAAATTAAAAAACATGAGGGTAGTAATGCTGCACTTCCTCGAATTTGGGCTGATTATACCATTCATCTAATTCCTGAACGATAAAAAAAAAAGGTTTCATCAAAGCACCATACTGCACGAGCTGAAATTTTCGCGTACAGATATTTTCGCGAATTGCTACTTGGAGGACATTTTTCGCGTGTTGTTAATTTTGCGGCTGCGAGGGTCTAACTGAACTTAGTTATTCGCACACTGTTATATTCGCGGTTCAAAGGCGATTTGCGAAATTTGCGAAATTTGCGAAATTTGCGCAAATAAAACCACCACGAAAATTTCAGCTCATACAGTATGCTAACTCTGCACTGGCAACGAAGCCTTTCATCAATCAATTTTTCTAACGTAAAAATTTTGGGAAGCATTTTCAACAGTAGAGATATCTTAGATACAGCTCTGTTGTGAAAGAAATAGAGACGATCCATTTGTTTACTTGTTGAATTTGTTTTGGTCCTACAATGCAGCTAGGCACTTGGAATGGATTATGGAAGCCAACCTTACTGAATTTCATCACTACCTGTATGTATGATGCGAATACTGTGCCCAGTCTCATTGCTGTACATAATGTATGCACATCTGGGCCCTGTTTTATGAAGAGTTAAAATTGATTATATAGTTGATTTCAACTGTAAGTCTATGGCAGCCTGTGTGGGAAGGAAATTTAAAGGGTGTGTACAGTTCTGGTTGAGGTGAGGATTTAGCTTTTGACATTTTGCAAGATATTCAGAAACCACTCTACGAGATGTCAAAGAGCATGCAATTCTAAGGGGTATCAAAAGTTTATTTGATGAAAATTGGTTTTGAAATGGCTGAGATATCCACAAACAAGGTGAAACAAAGAGTTCCTAATAAAAGGCGTGGCCTGTCGCCTTTTATCATTATCACTCTTTTGGATATCTCAGCCATTTGAAAACCAATTTTCATCAAATAATGTTGAATCCTTCTTAAAATTAAATGCTCTTTCATATTTCCTAAAAGGTTTCTCATTATCTCACCTAGGAATGTTCAAAACATGAATCCCCACCTCAACCAGTACTGTACAGTCCCTTTAAAATCGATTTTATCTTTTGATAAAATTGGGCCCAGTAGAACTTCAAGCCTCAAAAGGCATTGGTTTAAAAAAAATAAACAAACTAGACTCGGAATTTGTCAAGACTGACAAATTAGGTGATCCGATCTGTTCGTAAATCAACGATTTGAGTCTCCTGATCCCAATAGGCATGACCATACCGGTTTCATCTGTGCTTAGTGGACATTGGCCGTGTGATGTTTGGATTCTCATTTAGAAAAGGGAGTCAGACCTGCCATCTATGGCACACAATTCCGTATACACTAACGAAGATACGGAATGAAGTATATTTGACCTTTGACCTCTCTTTGCACAGACAAGATGGCATCTGAGCAAAAAGTGGTTATTTTGTGAAATGATCCTTGTAACATGGTCTTTACGTGTGCAAAATATGGGAAAGATATGACATGTATTCACCAAGATACAGGATGATACATTTATGACCTTTGACCCAAATTTACATACCCAAGATGATGTCTGATCAAGTAGTTGTAATTGTATGAAGTAATGTACGTGACATGAACTATACATGTGCAAAATATGGGGGTGATAAGGCCTGTTTTTCTTGAGTTATTGTAAAGAAAGTTGCAGAAAGAAAGAAATATCTCAATACATCGAAGATCAGCTTTAATTTCAACCAAGTTTTTGGATGTGATCCCGACATCGTATGAAAAATAAAGGACACATTTTCGATAGCCCAAAGTCTCAGCTACAACATATTAAAATCTGGGAGAAATTCACCGAAGCATAAGTGAGCTAGTGCTCGATAAAGACAATCATGTCAATTTTCACATCTACAAAAATTCCCTCCCATAGAGATAACACGTCATAACGAAGATAAAGAAAGAAGTACATATGACCTTTGACCCCACTTTGCACAGCCAAGATGGCATCTGAGCAAAAAGTGGTTATTTTGTGAAATGATCCTTGTAACATGGTCGTTACGTGTGCAAAATATGGAAAAGATAGGACATGTATTCACCAAGATACAAGATGATACATTTATGACCTTTGACCCTAATTTACATACCCAAGATGACGTCTGATCAAGTAGTTGTTATTTTATGAAATAATGTACGTGACATGAACTAAACATGTGCAAAATATTGGGCTGATAGAGCTTGTTTTTCTTGAGTTATTGTAAAGAAAGTTGCAAAAAGAAAGGAATATCTCAATACATCGAAGATAAGCTTTAATTTCAACCAAGTTTTTGGACATGATCCCGACACCGTATGAAAAAACGAAGGGCACATTACGATAGCGCAAAGTCTCAGCTACAACATATCAAAATCTGGGATAAATTCACCGAAGCATAAGCGAGCTAGTGCTCGAAAAAGACAGTCATGTCAATTTTCATTTCCAGAAAAACTGCACTCCCATAGAGATAACACGTAAACTGGTCAAATTTGACAAGATTACATTCAATCCATTTTTACGAGGTGATACCGTCATCCAATCAAAATGTTGTTATTACATTAATGAAAGAGTATTTAATAGGCTACAACATACTGAAATCTGGGTGAAAATTGGCAAAGGATAAGTGAGATACGCTCGAGTGAACTTGAAATTTGATGACGTCATTTTGAAAATTTACTTTTTTAATTGTATTAAGAAATTTGATATCTTTTAATCATTTTTCCAGCATCGCCAACCCATGAATTGACATGTACAACTCATCAGCTTTCAGAATATGTAAAAAAAACGGGGGGTCACCGTCCATCCTGACGAGTAAAATCGGATTTAAAATTGGCGATTTTTTGGCATTGTTGGACTGTATATCGCCATTGACGCGCGCGCGGAATTTCAAATTTGACGGGTCCGTATGACGTCATATTGAGTCGGATTGACTTGAAACCTGATAGAAATTATCCTTGACATTTCAGGCATCCAATAAGTGTGAAAAAATGGGAAATTTCCATTGCATATGAGCTGTGCGTGCGTATATGTGCGCGCGCGTACGCGTCCGTCCAATTTTTTCAATTTTTCAAAAAATGCTCCAAATGGTCTGAAACGTGTCCAAAAAAAATTTGAGCTCGATTTGAGCATACAAATATTTCAACGCGCGCGTACGCGCACGTTTTAAGAGAAAATATGAATTTTGAGAATATGAGTAGAATGCGCATAACTTGAAATATATGTGACATAAATTTCATTGAGAAACTCTATTCCATTAATGAGATATGATTGAGAATGTGTTTTCATATAATGACGTCATAGTGACGTCACGGTCAACCAATCACAATGATACAGAAAATTTGTCATCTTTGGGACATGATACATATATGGTATGAGTTTGAAGTTGACACTGTGAGTACTTTCTGAGTAAGTAGATACACAACTTTTGTCCAGAAATAAAGAAAGAAGAAGAAGAAGAAGAACAAAGAATCCGTACAGATACAGAAGGTGATCCGAGAGGATACTCGGATCACCTAACGAGAGGATACTCGGATCACCTAATGAAGCTAAGCTTTGATTACTTAAGCCGAGTTTTTCGACGTGCTTTTGACGTCGTATGAAAAAACGGAGGACGTATTACGATAGCGCAAAGTCTCAGCTACAACATATTAAAATCTGGGAGAAATTCATCGAAGGGTGAGTGAGCTGGTGCTCGATAAAGACAATCATGTCAATTTTCACATCTAGAAAAATTCCCTCCCATAGAGATAACACGTCATAATGACGATAAAGAAAGAAGTACCTATGACCTTTGACCCCACTTTGCACAGACAAGATGTCATCTGAGCAAAAATTGGTTATTTTGTGAAATGATCCTTGTAACATGGTCGTTACGTGTGCAAAATATGGAATAGATAGGACATGTATTCACCAAGATACAAGATGATACATTTATGACCTTTGACCCTAATTTACATACCCAAGATGACGTCTGATCAAGTAGTTGTTATTTCATGAAATAATGTACGTGACATGAACTAAACATGTGCAAAATATGGTGTTGATAGGGTATGTTTTTCTTGAGTTATTGCAAAGAAAGTTGCAGAAAGAAAGAAATATTTCAATACAACGAATATAAGCTTTAATTTCAACCAAGTTTATTGACGTGATCCCGACATCGTATGAAAAAACGAAAGGCACACTTACGATAGCCCAAAGTCTCAGCTACAACATATTAAAATCTGGGAGAAATTCATCGAAGCATAAGTGAGCTACTGCTCGAAAAGGACAGTCATGTCAATTTTCATTCCAGAAAAACTGCACTCCCATAGAGATAACACGTAAACTGGTCAAATTCGACAAGGTTACTTTCAATCCATTTTTACGAGGTTATGCTGTCATTCAATCAAAATTGTGTTATTACATAACTGATAGAGCATTAAATTAGCTACAGCATACTGAAATCTGGGTGAAAATTGGCCAAGGATAAGTGAGATACGGTCGAGTAAACTTGAAATTTGATGACGTCATTTTGAAATTTTACTCTTTTTGATTTATTAAGAAATTTGATACCTTTTCATCTTTTTTTCAGCATTGCCAACCCATGAAATGACATGTTCAACTCATCAGTTTTCAAAATATGTCAAGAAAATGGGGGGTCACCGTCTATCCTGGCGAGTAAACTCGGATTTAAAATTGGCGTTTTTTTGGCATTGTTGCACTGTATATCGCCATTAACGCGCGCGCGGATTTTCAACTTCGACGGGCCCGTATGACGTCATATCGAGTCGGATTGACTTGAAACTTGGCAGAAATATTCCTTGACATTTCAGACATCCGATCTGTGTAAAAAAAGTGGAAATTTCTATTGCATATAAGCTGTACGTGCGTATATGCGCGCGCGCGTACGCGTCCGTCCAATTTTTTCAATTTTTCAAAAAATGCTCCAAATGGTCTGAAACGTGTGCAAAAAAAATTTGAGCTCGATTTGAGCATACAAATATTTCAACGCGCGCGTACGCGCACGTTTTAAGAGAAAATATGAATTTTGAGAATATGAGTAGAATGCGCATAACTTGAAATATATGTGACGTAAATTTCATTGAAGAATTCTATTCCATTAATGAGATATGATTGAAAATGTGTTTTCATATAATGACGTCATAGTGACGTCACGATTGACCAATCACAATGATATTTTAGATTTGTCGTCTTTGGGACATGATACATATATGGTATGAGTTTGAAATTGATACTCTGAGAACTTTCTGAGTAAGTAGATGCACAAATTTTGTCCAGAAAGAAAGAAGAAGAAGAAGAACAAAGAATCCGTACAGATACAGAAGGTGATCCGAGAGGATACTCGGATCACCTAATAAAACACTGCCATGGTGTGTCACAGCATTGACGTCTGTGCTGTGGCAAACCACTTTTTGATTAGAATGCCTGCATAGGCTTGTACAATTTTGACCTTTGTCACATCATACCCACAATTTACTAGTCTAAAAATTGCCCCATGAGGCTTTATCCAGGCACGGAGTACGACAAAGCACCACAAAAGAGTGTACATTCTGATTCCGTTCAGGAAAAGAGACATATCATAATTCAACCTGGAGTGATAGAACAATCTCACTCAAGACACCACTGTGATTTCATTCAAGATTTGAACCTTGACCTGGAATGACTTCACCACATTCACCCACAAACCAGCCACTAGAATAATTTGTCTCTTCATATCACAGGTGCACATTGTATATCAAGTTTTAGAATAAAGAAACAGTCACATGGTGTTAGAAACCAACTTCCCCGCTGGCCAAAGGCAACTCAAAAATCACTGTCAGGCAGGTATACATGTGAATAGATAACATGCCTTGGTTTACAATATTGGGCCTTCGCCCTAGAACCCTTCCCAGCATTCACAGCATAGCAGGGAACTATTTAAACACCCCTTGTAATGCCCACAAGAAGAAAATTCTACTTTTCATGTTGTTATGTAAACATGGAGAAATTTAAAATTTGACACTGACCTGGGACCTACATGTTATCTATAATGCCAACCGTATGACTCTCTGACAGAAGAAAGATGGCTGCTACACACAACAGTGCTACTGAACAGTAGTGTTTAGTTGCTCCATATACACACGAAGCCTCTGGCAACACATACGATGTACTCATAGAAGTGTATCAACGGTAAGAACCCTGAATCACAGCTGCCACCACTCATTCCTGCTGCTTTATAGGGAAGGAAAAGCCAATAATCCACTCAGACCTATAATTATCTTCAAACCATGAGAACTACCCCTAAATGCCTTCCTTTATACATCTGCTATAATTCCAATGACATGCTATGTGAAAGAGGACATCGCATTCATGTCTAGATACCAATGATTTATCACACTCTAAACAAAGTGGTTGTAAAACTTCTTTTAATACAGCTGTAGTGGCGCAATTGTGCGGTGCGATAGGCAACAACAAAAAAATAATAACATGTTTTATGATCGATGTGCATCATAATTTCAGTAGTAGTGGTTGCTAATACAATCTCTACTTTGTACACTGTCTACGTGCAACTGTAAATGTATTCTACTCTCTCATGTATACACATCAGGAATGATTTTGACTATGGTGTAATGCAGGATAAGAAATACAAATAAAACAGAGACAAAAGCTGGCCGACATGGGCAACCAAAAATCAAAGGTGAGGCAAGTGAAACACAAGGGCATTGGTTTCTGACTGGGCACTTGAATAGCTCTAAACTTTATACACCTGAAAATACCTTGTCTACAGAAGTCAACATACCTTCTATACCTTGCATGAATACCTTGTATACCTTGCATAAAAGTCTACACTGTACACAGGACAGGAAAAAAAAAGCTTTCATGAATGTTGACTAATGTGTGCTTTGACACAGTATCTACAACATACCAGTCGTCTTCAGTCATTAATCAACACAAGCGAGGTTGTAGGATGATATCAAAGTAACTGCGTTGACGTTGTAAACTTTTTTGGCCCAAATTCACAAAGGTAGAATATTTTTGACATTTTCGAAGATTCAATAAATTTCTCGCTGCATTTGCACTTCAACCACAATCTCTCCTGGTCAACAATTACTTTGCTAGTTATAAAATCATATTTATCTTTGAATCATGGTTGCTGGGTTTTGATAGAGACGAGCAAAACCACTAGAAAATTCTGAATTTACTGCACACTCAAGTTTGACTGCAGGCTTTGGAAGAATCAGAAACAGCTGACCACAGAGCCCCGTACGTCAAGCAGCATGAAACACACTTAACCTGCAGTCACACTGGCAACAGATCGTGAAGTTTAAGATCACAATCTCAAAGATCTCAAAGTTTTGCCAGTGTGACCACAAACTTCCCGCACACTTCCCAGTCAAACTAGCGATATTTGAATGCTTGTAACTGAAATTTTTTCGAAGTTTTGTCACTTGACCAGTCCATTACCTGTTCGCGGCATCGATCGATGGTTTTCACGTGACAATGTCCTTCAGTGGGATGCACCTGTGTGCACTGTTACATTGTACGTCACAATTGTTAGCTGTCAGATGGCGTACTTTCTTCTTTATTGTGCACGCACACTAGTGACCCAAGCTTTGAGAACTTAAAGATTGATAAGTTTAACTGCCAGTGTGGATGGATCTTAAACTTTGCTATCTTTTGAAATCGCCAGTATAACTACATTTTTATACATTTTGACATGCTCACACACATGCTTACAGTGTATCTGCATGCAATGTATATTCCCGGGTTGGAAACTTAACTATAATGCTGAATTGTCAGATCTTCTAGTTGTGTTCTTGTACCAGTTATGTATTACGTGTGAGAATACCTTTCAACTTTAAAAGTGAGGCAATTTAACGAAACATTTCCTCAAATGACCACAAAATTGTGTCGACAAAAAACACACACAAAGAATTTTTCCAAAGAAATATTATTTGGTAAGCAAAATATCGATACTTTTTAATTACGTCTACTTATAAATGCATTTTGATGACTTACACAATGTTGACTAACGCAAGATCATATCATACTTTTGTAGCATGACAAGGCATATCCAGTATCTTTGGCCTCCTCAACCATTACAGCAGACCCTGGATGTACTTGGCACAAATTCCCAGAGAGTATCGTCATGGGGACACGTTCATTTCGTCATAGGACTGACGGACAGACAGCTCACAGCATTCACTGTGAACCAAAACATTTTTTTTTTTTAAGCTGCTTGAGCCTCTTTATGTGAATATCACATGCAGAACATGATTTTGGAATGCTACCAAAAGAAAAAAAAAATGTTGGGATACTTCCCCTTTGTGCATGTGTGTTGCTTGTTTTCCATGTTGAATGCTTTGTGTACAAGTAAGACACAGCCAACAGTCCCCTATCAGATTAAAATCTAGGTTTCTAATCATTGGATATACATTTTGCAATTGGCAGAAATAATACTTCATGTCCTGTATAACAACATCACTGTTAATGGCTTTTGTAAAAATATAACATGTCAACACATAATGAATATGTGGGACTATGTCTAAAAAAGAGCCATTCACATAACACTACAGTAGACAAACACTTCGTTTCAAAGCACAGAGCATATCAAGGATTCATTTTCAGCTTCTCTTGAAATGCACTGCGCAACCAATATCAATCACACGCTCTGATAAATGCCTCAATGGGAAGGTGAGGGTAATTAATAGATGAAAGCTACCATTCCCTAACTACTGTAATGTGGCAAGGTGTCCCCACCACTGTTCTCATATATATTCTCCCATACAGTCTCAAACTTCGCAGCCAAGAAGTACAAGAATACACCAAACTGGGTACAGTAGCAGGTCAGCTCTCCATTCATTCAGATTTGCACCTTTCATCAGCGAGCCTAACGGATTAGGAAATCCATTTTTATAACTTCTTTATCCTATTCCTGGAGACTGCACACATCAAGGTGATGGGTCATGCTGAGTTCATGTGGCACAGGGACCGTGGAGCAGTGTAATTGAGCGTGTGCATAATTTTGTTGCATGGCCGAATCAAACTGACTCTGGCTGACAAAACACATGGAAGGAATATTCCACCTGACTTAATAATTTAAACTAGCAGTAGGCGTAGCAATGGCTTGAGCAGGTTTTAATCTAATGCAATATACACTCTTGATGGCCAGTGTTTATCTCTGTCATAGCAAAGTCTGTCTTTATGCCTTTGATGCATGTCTTGTTTCTGTCACATGACATCTCCAATTAATTACTCAGCTCCATCAGATTACTCAGCTCCATCAGACACAAGCTACAATATATTGTAGATATACTTTAAAAGGCATTTCTACTCATTTTACTGAATTGTGAACATATAGGAAGTTCTCATGAGGACAGAAATGTGCTGTCATTTTTAACTCTCTGCCAAGTTTTCACAAGTGAGATAGTAAGCAAATAATCAACGTTGGTGAAAGTGATGGGACAAACTATCACTTCCGAGGCGATCTGGATGTAGCTATCTTTCCGAAGCGCAGCTGAGGAAAGATAGCTACATCCAGATCGCCTCGGAAGTGATAGTTTGTCTCATTGCCTGAAACTAAAAGTTGATTATTTGCTTTATATTCCACATCTAGGGTCGTAGATATTCCCATTTTATTCCACATTTGAAACTGTTTTAGCTGTCTTTAGGTATCCTCAGGGCTTAGGTTACGTACGTAGTTTACTTTAGATGTAGGCGTGTAGATGACAAAACAAAGAATTTGCACCGCGCCTCGCGCGTGGCACTGAAATAAAAGTGTGTTGCACTGTGGTCAAATGATAGACCACAGTGCAACGCACTTTCATTTCGCACATACTCAAAATTGCAAGTTATATCAAGCTTTAGGACTGTGTGGACTAAGAGATCAGGGAAACAAAATGACTATCATCATAGAGTGTAACGAACTTTTCTTCTCAGGTGATGTGATGGGCAAAACTACGCTTTATCACATGATCAGCTCTTGACCAATCCTATGGCAAGATTCTTAGTATGTGGAATATAATCTAACATATCAGTTCAGTTATGAGAATAAAAGAAATATATAAATCCTTGCACTTTTTCAACTGGAATAAAGTGAAAGACAAAAAATTCAGACACAATTAATTTTTGTTCATACTATTAAGAGTTAATTATAACTGATTGACTAATGCACTCTTGCAAATCATACAGCTAGGGTACCCGAATGAGTGTTTCTTGTGATAAAGTTCTAGTGTCCATGTGTTGTTGCTTTTTCCATTTGTTTGCAGATCCATTTATTTAACACCACACTTATGACACATTTGGGTTGCCATAACTTAGCACACCTTGTACAAACATTATAATTCATTTGCATACTAACTCAGATCTTCTCTGACAGGAAAATGAGAAAGAGAGATACAGAGGAGGGAGAGGGAGAGAGAGAAAGAGAGAGAGAGAAAAGGCAGAGTATTATGAATTCATGACAAAATGTTATCATGTGGTCCATTCTCATTGGGAAATATTGCAACAAAAAATTGCATGTTCCAGCATTTACAGATAAGTTGCAAGTTTTTCCTACCGGCAGTCTGCAGAATGCAACGACAGCTATGAGATTAACAACAGCCTGGCCAAGTACTGTATACGCAGAATATTTCGGAAGGTTTATATTTTCGAGAATTCTGTGAGTCAGCTGCTATTCACGAATTTAAAGGGTGTGTACAGTTCTGGTCGAAGTGAAGATCTGGCTTTTAAAATTTTGTGAGATATTCAGAAACCACTTTATTATATGTCAAAGAGCATGCGGCTTTAAGGGGTATCAAAAGCTCATTCGATGAAAATCGGTTTTGAAATGGCTGAGATATCCAAAAACAAGGTGAAACAAAGAGATACTAATAAAGTTGGGGCATGTTGCCTTTTATTATTAGCACTTTTTTGGATATCTCAGCCATTTGAAAACCAATTTTCATCAAATAAACGTTGAATCCTTCTTAAAATTACATGCTCTTTCATATTTCATAAGAGGCTTTTCATTATCTCGCTTAGGAATGTTCAAAACATGAATCCCTACCTCAACCAGTACTGTACAGTCCCTTTAAAGACACACGAAAATACTGACTCTTATCCCGCTATGAATGTGACGTGTACATACATTTCCCATTCAGTGCTGTACTCCATGATCGCGAAATTGTCGGGAAGTCCTGATTCATGAAAATTTAGACTCGCTATATCAATGACGTATACAGTAGCTAAATGAAGTCTGTGTTGCTGTGGGGAGGAACCCTAACATCCAGTGGAAGTCATATGACCAGGGAGGCGAGAGGCACCTCCCTGATATGACACAACATGGCCACATTTTCTGCAGTAAGCATTCTCATTGCAAATCAACACAGCATATAATATAAAGTTAAAGGAATAAACTCCAGTTTTGGGTGGCTTTTGGCAGTCATCCATTGATTTTCATTAAAATGTGGGGATTTTTTTCCAACCATTACATCTTTAAAAAAAGATATAATTTTTATTGTCAGTGTAAATGACTCTTTGAATGAATCTAGTAATACAAAAAGGTCAGGATATTCCACCTCATGACAGCACTAAAACATATTTAGGTTGCATCTAGCATCTATAGAAATAAAATCTACTTGAACCAGCTTTTCCTCTGGAAGTGGTTTCTCTACTAGATTGTCCTTATTTTGTCTACACTGCAAATCACTTTGCAGTTTGATATAACATTAATTTCTTGCATTGGTTGATCATATTATTTAAGCAGATACAATAGATCCATGATTCCACAGAAATAAGGTGAAGACAGAAGACACCTAGGTATCCCTAGTACAGCTGTAAGGAAATTCAAAATATCCAAAGGCAAGTACTATTCTTGGCCTCCAAGCTATTGTTTTAGAAAACAGAGTACAGTCTATATTCCAACCAAAGATAGTAGATAACAAGATAAGAAGGCGCACGATAAACATGGACACAAAATGGCTACCCTACATGACGATACAAAAGAGAGCTAAGTACAAACTCAGTACACCTAGAAACATCATTCATTCCAAAGGTACAATGTAGTGGTATTTTTATTATCTTAAAAAGATTTAAAAATTATAGTCGTAGCTTTTTTTCGAGTAAGGGGATTATTTTGAAGAACGAGATTTTAAAGTAATAAGGATTATTTTGTGGAAGTAAAATTTCGGCAACAACATGATCTCACAATCAAAGACGCCTGATAAACGACAACATCTTCAAAGACAGCGTGTCTCAGGCAAAGACGCATATCACCTGAGACGGGCTGTCCCTGAAGCCGCTGCTGTTGTTTATCAAGCGTCAAGACAGTGCGTCTCAGATGATGTGCGTAATACGTTTGAGGACCGCGCGCTGTCCATTTGTTTTGTACAGGATTAGCGCGCACTTTCCTGTCTTATTAGTTAAGCGTTTTTTATTCTAACCAAATTTGACTGTGCAAGGTGATTTGTCTCCGATCAATGCATTCTTCACACAGAATTCAAATATGTACATAGCTCTGTACATTGTAAAACAGTGGGGTATGGGGGGGGGGGTCTTCATGAAAATTGGGCTGCTACATCACTTCATTTAGAGGCTGTTATCACAACATTGAATTCACAGTGTACATGTATGCATGCAACATTCATGGGGCAGTGTGTACTATTTCAGCAGGAGGTAACTCGAAGACAATTCGGAGCGCTATAAAATGATAACAACGAAAACCTAGACGAATGCTCTCATAGCACCTGAGTACTGTGAAACATATCTATGGACATTAAGTAATTGGAGCTGAAACTACAGGCATGTCGTGTGAAACCATCTGCCACGTCTTCATAAAACTTAAGGATCAAAGAAAACGTGGACAGGCCTACATGTGCGAGGCAGGGCTGCCAAATTCACACATCAAAACCTGGGAGATTCAAGAAAGGCCTTTACGGAGATACCCTGAGTGCTACGGGCATCTCAATAAACAGAACTGATTCCCAAGTCAGAGAGGAATTCAATCTTCTTAGTGAGGAAGAAGAGAGATATTTTACTGGGGAATTCCTGCAAAAAAACAAAAACAAAACAAAACAAACAAACAAACAAACAAAAAAAAAACAAAAAACAAAACAAACAAAAAAGAAACCAGGGACATTTGGCAGCTCTGGTAAGGAATGAGGGGCAGTAGGGAGGGCTTGAATAAGAGGGCACCTTTCCTCTCAACATAAGGACAATGATCCAAACATGCAATTCTTGGTTGTTGTTTTTTTTAAATGGCCATTCAGACCATATTCATTTTGCATACTGCGAATACTCCTGAAACATTAGATATTGGTCCGACATCAACTTCTGCAGAATAGCTGACTAAATTACATCAAAAATTGAGAACAAGCGATATTAAACCACGGCTTGACAAGGGGTGTTTCATAAGAGAAGTCTACTGTATTGAAAGCAAGTGAATTTTTCTACAGAGCATGGAATTCATGACTGCTCATAAATCAGGATACCTGTGATGAAATTACTTGTGATTATAATGCAATATTCTGCACATGCTATTCACAAGTTAAATAAAACAAACAAAACTGCAAGACTTTGTTGAGTTCTCATCTTTTATACAGTCAGCAATATCATATCTCATACTGCGGGTGACAAGAATGATTCTGAATGTCAGAAGTCATTTAAAGTACGGAGCTTCAGAGCTCCTTTTTTTTACAGATAAAACTTCAAAAGATATTGGAAAGTTTGACGAGCAATTTTTTTCCAGTCTGCAGCATAAGGCAGAAACAAAGGCTAATAATAATCATTCCCTGCCATAACTATAATGTATAATTGCAAACCAATATTCCAATGAAAATAAACATACTACAGGTATAGTATGTACATGCACTCATGGTCACATAAATTGACATGAAGCATCTGATACTTCTAGTGCTAACTGATACAGACCATTTTCATACAATTCTGTGTCTGAAATGTATTAAAAGTGTAAGGAGGAAGTTTTACATTAATTGTCACACAGTAATTAAGTTAAAGCCACTTTATTTTTTTCTTTGTTTTAAAAGAAGTAAAAATCTTGGGGGCGATAAAATCCTACTCAACTAGACAAGTCAGTCTGGTGCCATAGTAATGCCACAGAAACAAAACAAATGTGTTTTAAGAGTAAGTGAAGTGATGATGAGCCAATAACAATGAGCCAATAAATAGGAAAGCTTGTGGGAAGTAAGGGCAACTCTTTTGTTCTCTATTCTGAGTGATTAATGCAGGGTTGTAAGTACAGTCTAATGTGTACTTCCCATGCACTCAGAAGTGGTCCTACAAAACTCATACCACTTTCACACTACTTGCTCAACGGATTACCCTGGAGATTTACCAGGGAATGAAATGTGGAATACAAGGGAAGAATTTCTTTCAAACTTTCAAGTGAATGAGATCCTGGTTGAATTTCTCTCGTCCAGTGCTGTAGTGGAAGTGTACACGTTATGGCACACGCACAAAATGACCCGCATGATGTTGCTGGCATACCAAACTCGCTTTTCACTTGGGAGTTCCATTGATGCCTTTAAGCACTATGGCATCACCTGACATCATCTGGGAGTTACTGGGGAATACTTTGGAGTTTACCACAGACAGTTAAAGGGTGAAATTTCTTCTTTTTTTTTTAAGTCACAAGGCATTTTCCCAAGGATTTTATCTGCAAGACCTTTGATACTAGTACTAATACTACATTTTCCCGGGTTCACCATGGTAAAGCCAGGTGAAATTTGCTAGGTGTGAAAGGGGTATCAGTCACAATCTGTCATACATGAGTGACACTAGCAGACTGACAGACAGACAAACTTTTGTGCTCTCAGACAGCAGGTCTCTATTCTTTCTCACAAGCCACACTAGCAAAAGATCATGAATATTACAAGTCTTGCCAGTGTGACCACAAACTTCTCACGACACTTCCCACAACGCTTCCCACTCAAACTGGAGATATTTCCCCAGCAACCCCGCCAATCTTCTTGATCTGTGGGCAGTGTGAACGCTAACAACTGAAACTTTGCAAAGTCTGTCAAGTTACCAGTCCACCATCTGTTTGCAGGTGGTGCCTCCGAAGCACACGGTAATTGTGATGTGATGTGAACTGTTACGCTACAATCACTAGCTGCCAGACGGCATGCTCTTTGTTCTTTCTTGTGCTCGTGCACCAGTGTGGATGAACAAGCAAATTTCGCAAAGACTTTGCAATCTTAAACTTTCCGATCTTTCGCCAGTGTGACTGTGGCCATATAAAATTTTTTAATGCATACATCAAGGAAGTTTACATGGGAATAAACCCCATACACTTGATCGAGCCTGCATTCTGCCCCTACAAATTTACCATACAGACACAGTGATCATATGAGCATATAATCAACTACCTGTAAGAAAATTTACAAGTACACACACACACACACATACATACATTGCACCATCAATGACATTCAAATGGGTGAAGTACAATGTATGTTGCTGCTCAAAATCTGTGAACTTGAAATTGCCATGAAAATGTGTATTATTCCCACTATTGTACACCTTCATACAAAATCCACCACAGCCCAACGACACTGCATATTATTGCTGCAAAGCTAGTCAACTACAATGGCAACAATCAATCAGCTTTCAACATTTCTTTTCATTGTCATGGAAACTGCTTTAACTGTTCGTTACTATGCAGCAGGGTCCTGATTTCAAATGCATGGAAATCCCCACTAGTTGTTCTATGCAGTAACATGCAGCAACATACAGGGTTTTCCCTGGACAATAATAAAACACCAATGTTTCAAAATTATGCAAAATCATGATGATAATGAAAAAAGTCTTCAGTACAGACATACAATTTTCATCCATGAAATAAAGAGAGCCACATCAAAAGATACCGTTTCAAGGGGTCCATTGGTATGATAAACCACTTTCTGATATGGTCTGTCCTAAGTTTCTATATTTTGGGATATTGTTCACATTTTTCCTGATCTGCTGCATCTGCTTATTTTTTCATGGTACTAAAGTTAGTAAGGAAGCTAAGACTGGTATACCTCCGCCATATCGCACTATTCTCCAAATAGGTCTGCAGTACATATTACAACAAGAGACCCGCGGGTCTAGCGCTCACCTGAGTATTGCAAGTTCACCTTTCACGCAGTCACTAATCTAAATTATTCACAGCTCTACTAAAATTTGACCAGGCATTCTCAAGTAGAAGATGAAAATGTACAATAAGGGCCCAAATTTTTTAAGATTCCTTAATTTGGGGGAATTGGGGCCCCCTGGGGCCCTCTGGGTGGGGCATGGTGCCCATTTTGAGAAATTGAGATCCTGACCCCCTAGGGATGCTATCTGCCAAGTTTGACGAAAATCCATCATGAGGTTTTCAGAAAGAAGATGAAAATGTACAATTCAGGCCCCCATTTGGACCTTCCCAACCCCCCCCCCCCCGCCCCCAAGAGGGGCACCCCTGGATCTGCTACATGAACAAACTTGAAACTACAGTCATTAATGTACTCACTCATAGTATTATCGTAGCTCTATATCTTCTGATTCTAGAGAAGATTTTTAAAGATTCCTTCATTTTGGGGTCCCCTGGGTGGGGCATGGTGCCCATTTTAACAAATTGAGATCCTAACCCCCTAGGGATGATACCTGCCAAGTTTGGTGAAAATAGGTCATGGGGTTCTCAAGAAGAAGATGAAAATGTACAATTTAGGCCCCATTAGGACACCTCCCCACCCCCCTCCCCTGGGTCCCAAGGGGGGGGGGGTACCCCTGATTCTGCCATGAACAAACTTGAAACAGTCATCAATGTACTAACTCATAGTATTAACTTAGCTCTATCACTTCTGGTTCTAGAGAAGAAGATTTTTACAGATTCCTTAATTTTGGGAGGTTTGGGCCCCCCCTGGGGCCCCCTAGGTGGGGCATGGTGTGCATTTTAACAACTTGAGTTCCTAACCCCCTAGGGATGCTACCTGCCAAATTTGATGAAAATCGGTCTTGGGGTTTTCACTAAGAAGATGAAAATGTAAAAAGTTTACGCACGACGGACGATGCACGATGCACGACGCACGCCGGATGCCAGACGCCGGATGCCAGACGCCGGACGCCAGACGAAGGGCGATCGCAATAGCTCACTTGAGCCTTAGGCTCAGGTGAGCTAATTATACCTATGTGAGATGGCATGTTCACATGATTTGGAAATAGTCATCTGGTAATTGGGATACACCAATTTTCATGACAATATTTAAAGTTACTTTCAAGATATGGAAAACAGCTGAAATGTTAGCCTTTTTCCTACCTTTGACCCCATAGCCTAAAAATTTTCCCTACACTTTGTACATAATTACTGTGCGGTAATGCATTATACCAACTTTAATTGCACTGTACAAGTACTTGTTTACACAATGTATATCCAGGGTATGGAGAAAACAAATTTCAGCCTAAAATAGTGTACTGTTAGCATTTTAACCTGACCTTTACCCATGACCTTTGACCTCATGATCCAAAACGTCCACAGAGAATCAATGTTAGGCAATACATGCATATGCAGGCTTATTAAGTTTTACGAAGATGCCTTGAGCCATGTCATATTGAGAAAGCAAACAAGTGACCTTTGACCTTTAACCTAACAGCCCAGGCCTTTCCAATAATCCTTGTCTGGCAATAATATACACTAGTAAAGTTTCATGAAAATACATTCAGGCATTGCAGAGATAATGGGGAAATAGTAAAAATTTAGCATTCACTTGATATGACCTTGACATTTGACCTTTGATTTTGAGCATGCGTGCCCAAAGGTTGAAAGGCACAGCTTTGTGAATTGTCCACTAATACTATGGCAAGTTTCATGTGGATACCTCAACAGCTTTTCAGTCACATCATCAACAAAATTGATTACAGACAGACAGAAGGACAGATGGACAATCCGAAAAAAATTTTTATGCCTACAGCGACACTTAGTGGCACAGGCATATAAAAACAAATTTCTCCTCGGAAACACTCCCTCTAGATGATGAAAATGTGTTCACTTTGATATTGACCTTTAACCCCTGACTTTTATCAGATGTTTGTTCTAACATTCTAATGGATTCATAACTTAACAAAATGATAACTGAAACACAGGTATCAATTACATGTAGGTGCATTTGATTGGATCATTAGCAACATTCTCATTGCATTCAAAATAGCATGTTATTTCGGGTCACAAACAGGAGCGAGATCAACATTTCTAAACCTTGTCTATTACACACAAACATGTACATGTAAAGGCAGGCCTCGAATTAACCGACGGCCACCGACGGCCATGGCCGTCGGTCCCCCTCTAGTTGGCCGCAATGCCTTTTTTTCCTTGATCAAAGTTACGGCCCAAAAAAATGTGCCCTTTTTCTTCTGTCCGTGGTGCCCTTTTGGAATGAAAGTTATTATTTATGACGTAAAATATGCTCTTTCTCAAAGTCTAGGCCTACACTTTAATAAGCTTGAACAACTTTCCTGACCTCAAATATCATACCTTCACTTCAGTTCACTCGCGTCCCAATATATCTGATTCAAACTCAAAGTATCTATCCGAGACACAAGACGACGTGTAGAAGTCTATGTACATGTACGCCCGACCGTTTTTTACCGTCCTGACTGCCTCCGCAGCGCAGCGGCGGCGGGCCGGAGCAAGTGGTCGCAAGCCATGCTAAAAAATGCCAGGCCTGTCAGACGGCTGCGAGCATTGCCATCTCTCTCGCTCTGCATTCATGCCCGCATGCTCAAAGCAAAATGGCGCCGGAAGTGCTCCAAAGCGAGCGCGGCGTACGCGTTGAGAACGTACTGTATTACAGAACCTACATCGTATTGCGTATGGCCTACTGCCTAACGTCGTCTGCTGCGGAGAGATCTTATGCTTGCGTGCGCTGCTGGAGTGTAGCAGCACGGTCGATAGCATACAGCTCTACAGGGCATTCACATCACGTATAAACACCCAACATGCCCTTTCCAATGTGGCCTTGGTGCCCCTCTGACTGACCTAAGTGCCCTGGCCTCTTGGAAAAAGTGCCCTTTTCTAAATGGCCTTGCCCCTCCAAAATCCCATTTCGAGGCCTGTAAAGGTATGTATTTTGAACAAATATGATGCATACGTATGGTTGTACATGACAGACGGTCAAAGAAGTCAAAGGTCAAAATTCTGTGTAGAAGTTTTGAAGCCCTCATCTAGTGCCATCACATAAATCAAACAGAATTGAAATCGGGTAAGAAATGGCGAAGGAGTAGCATTTTGTAGCAAAGTGTACAATACAGATCAAAAAATCAAGGTCAAAGGTCAAAGAAGTCAAAGGTCAAAATTCTGTGTAGAAGTGTTGAAGCCCTCACCTAGTGCCATCACATAAAGCAAACGGAATCGAAATCGGGTTAGAAATGGCGAAGGAGTAGCATTTTGTAGCAAAGTGTACAATACGGGTCAAAAAATCAAGGCCAAAGGTCAAAGAAGTCAAAGGTCAAAATTCTGTGTAGAAATTTTGAAGCCCTCACCTAGTGCCATCACATAAATCAAACAGAATTGAAATCGGGTAAGAAATGGCGAAGGAGTAGCATTTTGTAGCAAAGTGTACAATACAGGTGAAAAAATCTAGGTCAAAGGTCAAAGAAGTCAAAGGTCAAAATTCTGTGTAGAAGTGTTGAAGCCCTCACCTAGTGCCATCACATAAAGCAAACGGAATCGAAATCGGGTTAGAAATGGCGAAGGAGTAGCATTTTGTAGCAAAGTGTACAATACGGGTCAAAAAATCAAGGTCAAAGGTCAAAGAAGTCAAAGGTCAAAATTCTGTGTAGAAGTGTTGAAGCCCTCACCTAGTGCCGTCACATAAAGCAAACAGAATCGAAATCGGGTTAGAAATGGCGAAGAAGTAGCATTTTGTAGCAAAATGTGCAATACAGGTCAAAAAATCAAGGTCAAAGGTCAAAGAAGTCAAAGGTCAAAATTCTGTGTAGAAGTTTTGAAGCCCTCACCTAGTGCCATCACATAAATCAAACAGAATTGAAATCGGGTAAGAAATGGCGAAGGAGTAGCATTTTGTAGCAAAGTGTACAATACGGGTCAAAAAATCAAGGTCAAAGGTCAAAGAAGTCAAGGTCAAAATTCTGTGTAGAAGTGTTGAAGCCCTCACCTAGTGCCATCACATAAAGCAAACGGAATCGAAATCGGGTTAGAAATGGCGAAGGAGTAGCATTTTGTAGCAAAGTGTACAATACGGGTCAAAAAATCAAGGTCAAAGGTCAAAGAAGTCAAAGGTCAAAATTCTGTGTAGAAGTGTTGAAGCCCTCACCTAGTGCTGTCACATAAAGCAAACAGAATCGAAATCGGGTTAGAAATGGCGAAGAAGTAGCATTTTGTAGCAAAATGTGCAATACAGGTCAAAAAATCAAGGTCAAAGGTCAAAGAAGTCAAAGGTCAAAATTCTGTGTAGAAGTGTTGAAGCCCTCACCTAGTGCCGTCACATAAAGCAAACAGAATCGAAATCGGGTTAGATATGGCGAAGAAGTAGCATTTTGTAGCAAAATGTGCAATACAGGTCAAAAAATCAAGGTCAAAGGTCAAAGAAGTCAAAGGTCAAAATTCTGTGTAGAAGTGTTGAAGCCCTCACCTAGTGCCGTCACATAAAGCAAACAGAATCGAAATCGGGTTAGAAATGGCGAAGAAGTAGCATTTTGTAGCAAAATGTGCAATACAGGTCAAAAAATCAAGGTCAAAGGTCAAAGAAGTCAAAGGTCAAAATTCTGTGTAGAAGTGTTGAAGCCCTCACCTAGTGCCGTCACATAAAGCAAACAGAATCGAAATCGGGTCAGAAATGGCGAAGAAGTAGCATTTTGTAGCAAAATGTGCAATACAGGTCAAAAAATCAAGGTCAAAGGTCAAAGAAGTCAAAGGTCAAAATTCTGTGTAGAAGTGTTGAAGCCCTCACCTAGTGCCATCACATAAAGCAAACGGAATCGAAATCAGGTTAGAAATGGCGAAGGAGTAGCATTTTGTAGCAAAATGTACAATATAGGTCAAAAAATCAAGGTCAAAGGTCAAAGAAGTCAAAGGTCAAAATTCTGTGTAGAAGCTTTGAAGCCCTCACCTAGTGCCATCACATAAAGCAAACGGAATCGAAATCGGGTTAGAAATGGCGAAGGAGTAGCATTTTGTAGCAAAATGTACAGTACAGGTCAAAATCAAGGTCAAAGGTCAAAGAAGTCAAAGGTCAAAATTCTGTGTAGAAGTTTTGAAGCCCTCACCTAGTGCCATCATATAAAGCAAATGGAATCGAAATTGGGTTAGAAATGGCGAAGGAGTAGCATTTTGTAGCAAAATGTACAATATAGGTCAAAGGTCAAGGTCAAAGGTCACGACTGAAATTCTGTGTAGAAGTTTCAAAGCTCCCATGTAGTGCTATCATATAAAGCAAACAGAATCAAAATTGGCTCATAAATGACAGAGAAGTAGCAAATTGAAGATTTTGATCACACACGGACGCACACACGGACGGACACACGGACAGACGGACGGACACACGGACGGACACACACACATACGGAGCCCGTTTCATAGTCCCCTGCTCGAACTCGTTCGGCGGGGACAATTAAAAATAACCAGAGTTGATAATTTTGCCACTTGGATTTTTATTTCGTTGTAACTGGAATTTCGTTTTAGCTATGTTCGTTATTTACAAGAGTGCACTGTACAGTACGTATTATATGACCACAGCAAGGAAGATGCGTGCATGGACCGAGGACCCTTTTTTCTTCTTTCCCTAAACATGGCCTTTCCTCGCTTGTAGGTTTAATCACTCACAAACAAACAAAAAAATCTCATGTGTTGTTCACCCATGAACATGACCGAGATTCTAATACCCCGTTGTAGAGTCCTCTCTACCTAAAGGAACCTCTAGAAGACATGCCAGACCTAAACGAATGGTAGAACTAAGGCAAATCTGGGGTGAAAAAGACCCCTGTTTAAAGTTCCTTGTCATTCATTTCTATACAAACCAGTGGCTACTGGCGGTGCATTTCTCCTCAAGAGAGACTGGCTCTATCTCATGCACAACAGAAAGCGCAGGTCATCAGAAGTATGTGCCGCTTCCACTACAAAATATCTTCTGTGATTGAGAGTTTCATTGAATTTGAATTTCTGCGACTGGTACATCCTATCGCGTTGGGTCTCTAGCAGCACTGCAGCATCGACCTGTGTTAGCAGATACATGTACTTGCGTCACTCGAGACTGAAATATTACAGGCACTTGATAGCCTTTTGGCTGAACTGAACTGTGCTGCATTAATTCAAGTGTCCTGCGCTATGCATCCCTACACCTTGTAACACTTTCCGTGATCAACTCGAAGTGGTCCGACTCAATTATCAGACAAGTCCCAGTGGTGTCGAGGTCGTATCAAGTCCTGTCCTCTCTGTCCCCAGGCTGGTTGGAACAGCAAACACTTCTTGAAAAGTGACTGTACATACTTGGAGGAACAGGACAGGGAGTACATGGCCAAATTCAGACAAGTTGCAGGTTGGGTCATGGAGGAGATGACCTCACAGATAACCTCACAGATAACCTCACAGACAATGAGGATGGTCATTCCATGGGCGAGTCCCTACACTCACCCCACAATCCTACACCATCTTTTCCCACCCAGGATTCCACATCTACCTGGTACTCAGTGCATTCAGATTCCACAATCCCCTTCTTTTGATGCTTTCTATGCACACCAAGCTGTAAGCATCATTGTAACATAGATAGTGGTGCAACCAGAAACATGATCCCAGCATCAAACGCAAAACCAGTAGGATAATAACTGATAGCAGTCCATCTGCCCCCATCAGGCTAACAGGTCTTTCCCTCTCAAAGTTGTCAGCAAGACCCCTCTAACATTCACTTGTAATAACAAGCACTTCTTGTTTGATGGCCTTGTAGAGAATCTTGATGTTGAGGTATTGGCTCGTACACCTTCAGAGGATGCAACGATATTGCAATATGACCTACCTGACATCAAATTACCCTTAGCTATGTATACTCACATGAGTCCACTCTGCGAACCAACATGTCCCCTGCCATTTGTCATGCATACATCCTCCGTGCACCACCTGAACGACCACTGTGTTTCCAGGTCAGTTTGTAAAAGTGCTTCTTCCTCCAGAACTTCATGCTGATGACAGTGTTGCCCTGGAAACTCAATTTGGCCCTGGTCTAATGATCTTGGGTTACCTTGATATTGGTCCCCCCCTTCCACCATCTCAAGGCTTGATGGTAAACTCTGTATTCCAGATCTCTCTATCTAGCCACAAGTTGTGTCATAATGGACATTTTCGTCAGGAGCACCCAGTGTTTTCCGAGAATGTTGAATGTACTCCGTGTGATGTGATCTCGTCTCCTGCAGTCCTTTCCATTTTCTCTTCATGACTATTCTACCCTGGTGAAGACTGACCCAGATTGGACTCTTGCAACACGCATTTAACAGCAGTTATACACCCTATACACCAAGTTCCATTCGATATTTTGAGCCCCCATTTCCAGGGCTGTAATGGTGGGTGCTGTTGGCCCCTTCAGGGCAGTCATAAACATGGGGCTTGTTCAACCCTCACAGAGCAAAGGCTGCCTCCCCCATACTCCAGGGACAAGCTGGTCGATTTGCAGGCCAAGTTTGATGAACTAGAAGCACTTGGTTTGTTTGTTTGCCCAGGTATCACTGGTATCACTGTGGAATACCTCAATCCTTCTTTCCTACTCCTAGTAAAGAAACCCAGTGGTGGTTACCAACTCATGACTGCTTTTCCTGTTGGCTGCTATTCTAAACCTCAGTTGCTTTTGCCAGATGTTGACTCCACTCTGCACAAGATGAGTCAATTGGAGTACATGTACATAGCTGTCTCAGATCTGACATTCTAATTTTTATCAGATCCCCTTGTCCATGAGTCATGCAGTACTGCAGCATTGCCACCCCCTACCATGGAGTGTGTGCATGCATGTACACTCGCTCAGCCATGGGAATGGGCTGAATGCATAAAACAAGCAATTGCTTGTAAGCAATTGCTTCAAGCAAAAGCACAAGCTCGTCTAGCAAAAGGTCTAGCTCAAGCAACTGCTTAAATCCATATGCATAACCTTTTGCTTGTGCTTATACCTTTTGCTTGTCCCGCACAAGCAATTGCTTGCGTTTTTAACAAAAGGGAAGTCACGCCTGTGCGAACACAAGAACAAAGGCAAGTGTGACAGCATGTATTTGAAAGGGCATGTGTGTGCGGAAACATTTCCTGACATAGCAGAAGAGCTATGAAATGACACTCAAAATACACACACAGACGCACACACACATCTATACACACACACGTACTGGCTGATTCCAATCACTGCTTATATTAGCCCGGAACTGCCAGACCGCACGTGGAGGTAGAGGTCTCCTTGCTCTCCACCAAAGTCAGACATCTACCTGTTTTTCATCACATTTTGTGTGCTAACCACTGGACATTTCCGTTGTTGAAATGAAACAGTTTCGTACACTACTTAGGAGTAATTTCTTGTAGATTTATACCACTCCTGCACAAGTGTGGTCTTTTTTATGAATATGAAAATGATACTTATAATGTCCCAGTTAAGCAAAAGCTCAAGCTCATTTTACAGAGCTTGGAAAATCGTAAGCAATTGCTAGCAAGAACAAGAAAAAGGTATGTTTTATGCATACTTTTATAAGCATATATGCTTGGTCTCCAAGCAATTGCTTGCGGGCAGCAAGCAATTGCTTGTGCTTGCTAGCAAAAGCTTCTGCTCGCAAGCAATTGCTTGTTTTTATGCATACGGATTCGAGTAAAAGGCTAACACAAGCAATTGCTAGCGTTTATGCATCCGGCCCAATGCCTGGCTCAGAAACCTCTGGAAGAAGAACTCGCATGTCGCATGCCGGGTGATCTACTCATAGGTGTTGTCAATAAACTTGCTGATGACCTGTATTGTGGTGATGACACACCAAAGACCCTCTTGCATAATTGGGGTCCGGTCATGTCCTCCAGGTGCTGAGCAAGGCAGGGCTTAACCTCTCCACATATATGGTCTCAGGGCACCCTCATAGCGAACCCCTGTCATATTGCTGGCCTAGCAGCATGCACATCTATCATCAAAGGCACCCGTTTCTTCATCAGACTTTTCAAGATGCTTGCCCACATTAAATCCCCCCATAGCCACAGTCACACTGGCAAAAGATCACAATGTTTTTGCAATCTTTGGGTCATCTGTTCACACTGAAAGCCAATTCTCAATCTTTGGATCGAAAGCAAAAAAAGCAAGAAAGAAGAAAAAGTATGCCATCTGACAGCTGGTGATTGTAACGTAACAATACACCTTTGTTCATCACAAGGACCAAGTCCTTCAGAAGCACAGCCTGCAAACAGGTGGAGGACTGGTCATGTGACAAACTTCGTGAAGTTTCAGTTTCTAGCATTCACACTGGCAGACTGAGAAGTTTGGTGGGGTCTGGGAAATATCCCTAGTTTGAGTGGGAAATTTCCCAAGAAGTTTTGCAGAAAGTTGGCAGTCACTCTGGCAAAAGATCAAGATCTTTATGATCAAAATCTTAAACTTTGCAATCTTTTGAGAGTATGATGGCATGTGATGGTAGTGCTGCAGGTCATCAGTCTCAGGATGCCATTCCCTGGACTGATGAACTGCTCTCCAAGCTCTGAGGATGACATATCTCCTGGTTCCCATGCGAGGTGGAAGACGTATCTATTGCTGCTTCTATCAAGCACTTCAGCAAATACATGTTTTGGTCTGGGCATTGCACATGTGTCCTTCCGGACAGCAAACCATGCATCCAGGGATTTGAGAAGTTGTGTTGTGGTGAATTTTCTGCCAGCCCCCTTGTGTCCACTATAGTAACAGTGAGCAGATGCCAATTGTACCTCTGACACCTTTCTGGGTAAGCAATGTTTCATCAAACTTTGCAAGTCACAATGCAACAGAAAGCAACAACTCATCATGTCAAGTGTGCACATTTGTTAAGCAGATGGTGGACTCTGTTGTACATCACATTTCAGCAAATGACATCCTGTAGGGAGACACGTACCCTTACACATCTCAAACGGCATGGATCAAGATTCAGTCAGAATGCTCATCTCTACTACATACTCATGTCCATCTTGTCCTAGGTACACAACCCCAGACACAGTATCTGGAACGTCAGACACCACCTCCAGGTAGCCAAGCGATGGACTCCTTTGGAGATGGAGGTCTTTTGAGTTCCCTGTTAAGTCATTGTCCCTTGGTCTTTTGTTGATGGTGTCCTCACATTCTCCTTATGTCCAATTAGACCACCCTACTGCTCACCAACTGAAGACAGTCACATCCCTGTATTTCTATGCCCTTGACACGGAGCCTGCCATCCAACAGGTTACTGCATTATGCCACTAGTGTGTCTCCCTTTCAACTCTCCCCAATTTGGTTTACCTGCAGTCCACAAATGAATCTTCTGACGTAGTTGGTATCTTATTCGCAGATGATGTGTTGAGGCGCTCACACCAACTTGTTGTCTTGTGCGAAACAGTCACCTCATATACTGCCACCCACCTTATCAGTCATAAGGACACCCTTCATGATGCCATTCTCCAACTCTGCCTTGAGCTGAGACTTCTTGATGGCCTACTGATATTTATCCACACAGATCCTGCTCCTAGCTTTTCTGCCCAGTGCCATGACAAATTTCTTTCATTCCACAATGTCTGCATCGAGCTAGGACATGCAAAGAACAAGGACAATAATCCTGTTGCTAAAAGAGCAGTGCTTGAGTTGGAAGATGAACCACTCCACCATGACCCATCCCACACCTCCATTATGTCTGTGACCTTGTCTGTTGCCATTGCCTGCCTAAGTAACAGTCATCTTCGATCTTGTGAACTATCAGCAAGAGAAATGTTCATCCAATATGATCAGTTCACATGCACACAGATCCCCTTTTCAGAAAAGGATCTCATCACTGCCTGTCATGTCCAGCTGCAGAAGAATCACCCACACAATGTGAAGTCTAAGACTACATCTGGTCTCATGCATTCTGGACAGGTCAGGACATGTGAGAGGTCTCTCACCTGTGTTTGTGGCCTCACATACCTCCATGCTGATGGGTCAACTACATGACACACCACATTATCTAGTTTGCTCAACTGATTTTGAAGTTTGTTGCCAACCAGCTACACAGCTCTTCCTACCGCGTCAGACTGGCCAACTGCTTGAAGGTCGCTTCTACCGTTCATCCTAGTCACACACCACCTCATGTGGAATCTGATGACAACCACGATGGAGGCATCGAGGTTCATCCCTATCCAGCCATCCCTCCTGGTTCTCTGTCTCTTGCCCCTCCTGCCACTCATCTTCCTCCTTCACTTCCTAATGACCACCATTTCCAAACTGCCGATCTTGCTTCATCTTCCCCTTCCTCCGATGCCTTTCCTAGAGTTCCGCCTAACCTCTCCACTCAAGCTGACGATTCCCATTCCTGATAAAAAAAAAAAAAATTGCTATCCAGGTACCCCATGATGCTCCTAGATATCCCTGATGTGAGCGACATATCCCCAATTAGATTCTGTGATTATGTTATAATGAGTAAATGGTCTTGTTGGGATTATTCCTCGTATTGGGACTAGTTCCTCTTCGGCATGATATGTCAGTACCAGTATTTCCCTTACCAGGGACTGTAAATGGAAATGTTATGATTGCTATTACTACATCTCTACACTTGCACTGTTTTTGACCAGGTACCAAACAGCTTGGAGTAACACTTTTGATTATGTAACTAACTGTATGTTTTGATATCGCCAGGGATATACTGTAAAACTAAAAGTGGATATTTTCACGCAACTAATTTTTTTCGCGCTTGGCCGGGTAAGAAGAGTTTCTCGTGATTTTAATTCTGCGGAATCAAGGCATCAACTACTGGGACATATTATAGCATGCAAAAATATTCACGTACTTTTATTTTCGTGTTATCCTCTGGTTGGGCGAAGGAAATGAGTGAAAATTTCAACACCGCGAACAATTTCCACTTTTACACTTAGAGTAGCATGCATCCAATCAAATGTCGTTGCATGTGTACAGCTGTAGGTGATTTTCATTTAAATAGTGATCCCAACCCACGCATTACTTAGAATTGTGTACAGCTCACAATGTTACACATATATCTAATGTGTGATCACAACCCACATTTTACTATAAACATGACTATAACATAATTAGATTTTAAGTCTAATCGACATCTCAGCCTCTGTATTAGTTTCCCTATCAAAATGTCGTGCATTTGTACAGAATTTCTGTCCTGTACAGATTGTATCATTGACATTATATTGCTCTGGCTATCATCTAAATCATCTGATATAGTTTGATTCTGCTCTAAATTAAATGTTGTTTACCTCCAGTGGCATACAGCTTTTGTATTTTGTTTTATTGTATAAGTTTACTTACAAGGCATGCACATTATTCATGTTGCATGTTTGATTATTATACAAACAGTGCACTCCCGTTACAACGAACACAGTTATAACAAAATTCCAGTTACAATGGAGTAAATACTGCAATCCCACTAAAGGATAAATGCTGAAGTTTCCAATCGAACTACAAGTTCAATGATCGATACTGGAAATTTGCAGCTATAGTCGTCAAACGTTAGCAGTGCGGAACAGATGTGCGCTAAGGAAGGGGCCTGCACCTCGCCACCCCGCGCTCCCACAGACAAAGCACATAAAAGATGTGTGTGGGTGAGTGTGATGAGCACTGATAAAAAAAAATATTCCTTATATGAATTTAAGATTTTCAAGAAAAACTGTTCAGTTTTCCCCTCAGTTTGCTATCTTGTGGTAACCCTGCAAAGTTTAAAGTGTATGGAGCACAGTCCCAGGCATAAATTTTTGTTCAGCATGCTTGTAGCAAATTTACATAGGGTGATGATATTACTGCAGGGCCTCTGACGAGGTGCGGGTACCTCACTATAATTAGGGAGTTCTGGTTAAGTTGATTATAATATGTTTGGAAATTTGTTGCACAAGTTATTATTTTTTTTGTTTCAGTTATGTTGTACAAGTATGTGATTTATGACTTAATGTGGGAGTATTTAGAAGAGAAATCATACCATTGACTGTTTCGTTATCTTGTGTCATTAGGCTATGTTTGTTCTGCCTGCAAGTTCAAATTAACACCTTGTAATAAAATTCCATGGAGAACTGAAGTGAAATTGTGTCTGAAATGTGTCCTTCATTATGTCATTAAGTAATAAAAAAGTGGGTTTTTAGGCACTTTTAAATTGGTCCACAGTGACTGGATAGGCCAATCCAAAGCTTGGGAGCAGCTACTAAGAATCAGCAAGCTCCATTTTTATGCTTTAGTGCTGGCTGCACGAGTGTCTTTTAGTTATCTCCAATAACGTTTCACAGGCAATGCAAATAAGTCATTTTTGTCATCAAACTTTTACATTGATTGATACTTAACAATTACATACAATCTGTATGAACAAGATGCCTTGCTTACACTTTAAGAAGAATATAAACTGTCATCAAAATATGAATATGCTCATTAGGGCATGAAATTTCACACATCCATCAGCACAAATGATGTAGCTACACTCATACAATGTCTTTGATACTTTGTTTTTTTTTACTTGTAAAATTTGAGTGAATGAACACACTAATTGTGCTTTCCTTACAGCACACCAAGGTGAACTTATTTTGAAATGTAAAAATTTTAACAAATTCCAGGCAATGTCACACTAGTAAACAAATAAAAACATTTTACTGATCTATATAAATCAATCTAAGCGATTTCAGCAACATGGTGACTTCAACAACTGTGCTACATACGTAATCCTGTCTTCTATCCTTATGCATACTGCATGAGTGTGTATGTGTGTTGTGTGTGTGAGTATAGAAATGTGATGCTGTCTTGTCTATAAACTAATTGACTTCACACAGATTTGTATGTAATGTTGACACTGTAAAGTATAGTATTTTCATGTGTGGGCATCCTACAAGCACAATGCCACAAGATGCTTTCAAGGCTGCCTGGCTCTCATTGTAAATGCCACTGTTGTATGGTTTTGTGTTTTATTTTGCCAAATATATGGCCTAAATTGGCCTCAATCAATGCCAATGGTGACAGCAAAAATAAATGCACCTGAAAGTGACAATCACCAGACTCAACGGAGCCCGAAAATCACCCATTCTAAAACTTCCACTCCTTCTTCAGCATGAACATTAAATCTATTTCCAGTTACATTTTTGAAATTTTTATTGTATGAAACAATCCATGAATTCATGTCTTTTTTTTTTATATTTTACTTCAATTCTCATCTCATTGGATCTTGAAGAACACGAGAGGTCTATGCAGTCATGGTACAGCATCAGTTAAAAGAGAAGTCATCAAGATCAAGTATGAAGTTCCTGGGTAAATGTCATTCCTCAAGAGACAGTTCTTGACTTCCCTGCGCGG
Organism: Diadema setosum; assembly: GCA_033980235.1. NCBI lineage: Eukaryota > Metazoa > Echinodermata > Echinoidea > Diadematoida > Diadematidae > Diadema > Diadema setosum. The sequence goes on along the minus strand of CM067066.1, from coordinate 38,043,750 downwards.
GAAATTAGATGAACATCAATGAACATTTTCGTTACAGAGAGCAACCCATTATCATGAGATCAAAACTATTGATTTCCAATACTACCTCCACTTACGTTTAACTTTCAAAAAAGCAAGTGCATTGACTGTGTTCCGCTTCGTTTGCCGTCAATGGCATGAACCCGTTGAACTATTGTGTCACTGATAAAAACAATGTGCATGCTTGTAAACTAGATCTACTTCAAATTGGGGCACGAACTTTTTTACAGCAACGAAAAAGAATAGATAAACACAGATGTACTAGAAGTTCATAAATCTATACTACTCCTAGGCCACAGTAAGCAAAGTAACATCATGTGCTAAACTTATGTCAATAATCTGGAAGAATTCCATTCACACAAGTGGTTAACTTTCTTCGACACGACACGAAGTGTCAGCACAACTGTTCCCAGCAACTCAGCGCGACTAGCAGACATCTACTGACACATAAGTTTACTATGCACATTATCCATTCACGTAGCTACTCAGTACATGCACGGTAGCCCGCTCAAACGCATGCGAGCAGCGCACCGTTGACACTCAGTGCACGCCTCTATGCCGCCGTAATCTCTGCAGAGTTCGACCTACGATGAAGGCAAAACAACGGCGTTTTACTGAAATCCCGAGTTGTATATTCATGACGCCTAAAGCAGGTGTAAGATTGAATAGCAATCACTCTCAGAAATAATTCATATGACACTGATAATCACACCTCCATTTCAAAATCATATTCAATTTTCGTACTTACTTCGTATATATTTCCCTCAGCCATTTTCACCGCCTTTGCAAACTGATTTTCTCTTTCCCTCTCTCTCTCCGCCGTGGCCGTATATAATCGTGCACACAATATACTGTGCATGCTCTAGCTATCTAGCGCTAGCTGGCTCTGCTGCATCGACCCTTTGATATGCGCATGCGCACTTCAATATCGTATTTCCTGCATTTACTGCAGCTCCACTTTTTTTTGCATGTTGTCCACCTATCTCATGTAGACAAGAAGTTAGGACACTAGTAAGTTGATAAGTTATGATCGTTGAAACCAGTGGTCTGATTTCATCGCATTACCGCTAGATGCAACTTGTATTGTCAATCGTGTCTAGATAGGTTGGCATCCATGAAATAACAACGTGTGAATTCAGACATGTTTTGACGATAAAGTACATGTATGCGGGTGTATAGTAATATACAATTACGTTCGTTCACATGCATTACGATATTCAGATTAACTATCATTGCAAAATGAAATCAATGTATAGGCCTTTAAAAGATTTACAGGTGTACCATGTAAAGTCAATTTTTTCTGAGTTACAATAGAAACTACACCGACACCTCATCACTCAACACTTACTAGTATCGGCATGTCTCTATAATTACATTGCGTTATATTCAACCAATGAAACACAAACAGCTTTCACAAAAACAAACACAAAAAAAATCAGAACAAAGAATTTGTGTTTCTTATATAACTAATACTTGATACAGTATATAATAGCTCTGTAACTTATAAGTAGTTTCCTTACACAAAGAAGTCACTTTCCATAATCTACGTTCCATCCTGCATTCCAATACAGGTCAGTCATTCTTTGGCAATAGATATCTACACACAGTAATCCGAGGTGGGTCGATTCATGTATAGACCTATACAGTTACGATGCTGATTCACAACCACAATCATGTGTGTACCTTTACTAATATCCCTTCCAGTTTGTTGCTTCCCTCGTGTTCTGTGCACAACACATACTCAATAATCTGGTAGATTCTGGTCCGTATTGACTGAATTCATTTAACATTGGTATATGAAAGATACCCTATCACTGATTCTAAGATGAAGATAAAGAATCTTCTATCAAATTCCTTACTCATTCGGCAGTAAACAAAGCAATTTATATATATATATATATATATATATATATATATATATATATATATATATATATATATATTATGTTATATACATAGATATATATATAATGTTATTATATATATCAATAAATCAATTCGAGTCCGCATTGAAAAAAACATTTTTTTTTTAGAATCTAAAATTACATGAAACTCGGTACCATTGCAATTTCGATCAATGTTTTATCACAGTCTTTACTTTTCTTTAACGCATAGGAAGCGTTACACACATTACATTACACATTACACTACACACAATAAGTTATGCACTATATTCAGTGTATAAGAGTTATGAGTATTTTAGTTATCAAATGCAAGATAATGTTAATTAGAGGGTGATGGTTGAGATCTCTCTCTCTCATTTTTTTAGGGGGGGGGGGGTTAGGAAGGATTCGGGTTGCTTTTTTCAATGATTCCTCCTTTTCCGTCATGCACGTTCTAGATAGCAATATCAACAGGTATTGTCTAATAATAATATTTTATTTCAAGACGTATAAAATGCTGGTCCTTAATTTATTTTCACGTTTGAATCATTTTGTGCATGCATCGATAAAGTTACACGTTTACGCACACACACACACACACACACACATAGTCTACGTAGAAGACCTTTTCACCAACACCGTGCAGGTGATTTTTTGGAAGAATTTCTGAAATGATGGGACACGAAATTTGATGTTAACCTTCACTTGGTGGATGAAGATAATTATCCTATGTTATATTTGGAATAAATGTGAGGAGTAACTACAGTATTACCCTCTTCAATCATTAATTTTTGATATTGTAAAATAGTCATTTTGTATACATGAAGATCCCTTGAATTCTTCCCTCCATTAGGGTTTTTTTTATTGTTGTTGTTGTTTTTTTTTTTGTAAAATTGGAAAAGATATATGTAAAGTTGAGAAGTTAATTCCAATCCAGAACAAACGATTTGAAGTGAGTAAGTTTAAATGAAAATGGAAGGACGTATTAAATGGAGAGTACTCTTAATATATTACTGTGTAATAGGAAATGATTATTATAGACATTGAGTTTGTTTATGTTGAATACATATACTATGATGATGTGGAGAATTCGGAGAATTTTTTTTTTCCAGATATGTACGTTTAGGTTATTGCGAAGCAGAGACAACCAAATACCTTGATTCTAGTAATGTACTTTTTTAACATGACTATTATGTGTGGTTTGTTTGTTTGTTTGTTTGTTTTTTCATAGTTATAGTTCAAGTTCAAATTTATTAGTTTTCCCACAGTATATAAACATAAATCTCATTTTCCTGAGTGACAGAAACAATGCATGTAAATTTGTACAGAGAAAACAACAATAATAGAAAAACAATGCATGTAAATTTTTACAGAGAAAACAACAATAATAGAAAAAAAACTAACAGTAGCGATATATACATTGCAATAGTTGCTGAGGTAACGACAGTGAAATAATTGTCAATAGCATTATATGCACTGTGTGAAAAAAAAAACCCGGAGGTACCCACTAAAAAGACAATGCTTGTATAGAATGTGGGCCCCTCTTGTATATTGAAAGCTCGATGCAAAAATTGAATTGAAAATAGCAACAAAGGACCTCAAAATGTTTGGCACAATAAGTTTGGCAGCCCACTAAGAGACAGACGGACAAACAATTACACACAAAACAAGAACAAACAAAGTAATAAGCATGAGACAAGTCTGGGACAGCAACAAGACTACTTGTAGGAAAAAAACTGACTTGACGACACGAGAGGAAACAAGACTATATGCGTGACAAAGAGGTAATAGAATAGACAGGAATATGGAGCAGTGACAACGATCCTCGGAGGTTTGAGGAAGAAAGAAGAAGAAAAAAGAATATACAACAAACCCTTTTAACTGCGAAGTATAGGTTAAAGAAGATGTTATCATAGTCCAAGCTTAGGCAATAGTAACAATAATAAAAAAAAAAAAACGGCAGTGCAGATTTTGTGGACGGGTAACAAAATAAGCCTATAAACTAATCTGATTCTGGGGGTCGTCTTTATAAGATTGTAAAAGAAAGAACTTTAATCTCCTTTTAAATGAGTATATAGAAAGAGCAGATTTTATTTCGTGATTCATGGAATTCCAATAATTGGTCCAGTGTAAATAAGTGTATTCTTTGCTAGAATCGTTCGAAGAAGTGGTAAGTGAAACTCGTTAGAGCGTCGGGTGGGGTAATTATGGAATGATTGATTTTTTTTTTTTTAACATAGAACCAAAGATAGGTGGGAGTAAACTGTTATCATACATATGCATAAATTAGCCTAAGTTAAACTGAAAGATAATTCATTGATTTTTAATAACTTATTACAGTTAAACAATGCATTTGTATGTGAACGTATGGGAGAATTGGAAATGATACGGGGGGCTTTCTTTTGCAATAATAACACTCTATTCAGCAGCGTCTGATGAGTATTGCCCTAAGCTAAAATTCCATAATTAAGGTGTGAAGGGAGGATCAAAGAGGAGTATAACACAAGTAATGTCTTTTCAGGAATGTAAAATTTCAGTCTGTTCATAACACCTATATTGCGAAAAATAATTTTGCAGACATGATCAATCTGTATTTTCCAAGAAAGTTTATAATCTACAAGAATACCAAGAAATTTGAAATATGACACACTATCTAAATTACAATCATCCAGAACTATTTCTGAATTCAAAGAATCAACAGTATTGCTGAAAAGCATATAATTTTGTTTTTTGAACATTCAATAATAGCTTGTTAGCTCTTACCCAGTTGGTCACTTTTTTAAATTCTGTATTAACTTGTTGAACGAGAACATCGATATCGTTATGGGCAAGAAAAACACTGGTGTCATCAACAAAGTGTATAAAGGAAAGTACCTCTGAAACAGAGGAAAAATCATTGATGTATATTATGAATAATAGCGGCCCTAAAAGACTACCCTGTGGAACGCCACACTTAACATCTCTTATAACTGAATTATTATCTTTGATTGAAACAAACTGTTTTCTGTTAGCTAAATAACTCTTGAACCACTCCAAGGCCTTCCCGCGTATTCCACAGTGCGATAACTTGTGGAGTAAAATGTTGTGATTAATTGTATCGAAGGCCTCGGAGAAGTCCAAGAATATACTAATTAAATGAGAATAATTGTCAGTTGCATTACCAACTTTATCAATAAACCTGTGTGGATGGTACTATGTTTTTCTCGAAAACCAAACTGGGAATTTGTGAATATTTTGTGCACATTAAAAAGTTTGATAATTCTGGTGTATATTATTTTTTCTAAAACTTTCGACAATGAAGATAATAAAGAGATTGGACGATAATTGCTGACATCCTATATAGACCTATTTGGAAAATAACATTGAATTAACGAAAGAGCGAAAAAAAAATATTACGGATCAATTTTTTTCAACACAAAAAAAAAAATGGCGGTCCTTTACTCTATTTTCCTGTTTGAATCATTACATCGCGTATCGATAAATCACACACACACACACACACACGCACACACGCACAAACAAAACTTTGACAGGTTAATATCATATAATGGTAATTAATTAATCTCATTGTCATCATTTTTAATCAAACAGAGGCATTTCGTTTCTCCCCATTTCCTTTTTCTTTTAATTTGTATTGAATAAATTTACACCAATGAATGGCATGTATATTTACTTCCCAACTGATACATGTCATTCTCAAAGTTCCGTTAGTGCAGTTTTCCATTTGCATTTTTCTCTATCTATTCAAACCGGAATCTGAATATTCAAACTAAATATTTGAGTCGTCTTGAGGAAATTGTCAGTATTTATGTGTATACCACAAACTTTAAACTGATTATTTGTACGATGTTCTAAAAAAGTGAAAGTTAATTTATCAACAGTCTATTTGGACATAAGCGAGACGTGGGGTAGGTCAAATTTATCCACATCCGTCAAAACAAACAAACAAACAAATAATGAACACTAATGTACAGATCGTGATTAGCTGAAATTAGATGAACTCACAAGTTCACATGCAAATAAGATAGGGTGATGTTCCAACTCATCGCCTTTCTCCATTTTCATGAGTCAGCGATTGAGTAATGACAACCACAGATGCAAAGTATTGTGACGTCATAGCCTCGCGAGCTTCCTGTGTATGGGGGGGGGGGGGGGGCTTACATGAACACACAACATTACAATATAACGCTGGTAGTTTTCATTGGAAAGGATGACAATTGGTATAGCTATCGATTCGGGTCTAAAAGGATAATTTTTTTAAAGCTTTTGACAAACAAAAAATTGTGAGGGGATGACATCAATTTTGTGTTTGTTTTAGAGTTTGTTTTGGCTTACTCATTATAGTCAACTTGAACCTGGAGTGGAGTGTCACTTTGACAGGAGAAAAGAAAAATATTATAAAAACATATACAGAGCTGAGGGGTAATTTTTCTGTGTCTTGTTAAAGCTCCGTATGAACGAAACAAATTCCTTTATAATGTTTCGAATTGTACAAATGTGCATAATAAATCATACATGAAAACACACAAACACGCACACACACACACTAAACACACATTAGGTCAGCAAGCGTTATCAACCAGGTACATTGTGCCATATTCGCTTGAAGAATGATGAATGCACATAAAATCATATACACAGTATGTATATATATATATATATATATATATATATATATGTGTGTGTATATATATATATATATATATATATATATATAATATATATATATATATGTGTGTGTATATATATATATATATATATAATATATGTATATATGTATATATATATATATATACATATTTATCAAAAATTAACGTAGCTTCAGCAGTATAGAAGGGAGAAAATATTCTTCAGACGAAATGTGTGTGTGTGTGTGTGTGTGTGAGAGAGAGAGAGTGACATTACACTTGTTGATGAATGACGTATTGATTACTATAATTATGAAGTCATATACCATTCATGTTATCTAAAACTTTTCTTTGGGGACTGTCACAAATGTACACACAAGTAGTTATGTACATGTATCAAGGCTGTATGCATGGTTGTTTAATGTGTATGTACACAGGTAGACCAGAATAATGGAGAACATTCTATATGATATAGATATAGTACATACAGGCTGACCAGATCAGTGGAGAATTTTCTACATGGTATACAATGTAGCTACAGTACATGTATGCATGTGACAGGAAATACATTATAGCTCACTCAATCTAGAATGATTTCACCCATTCCAGAAAATTCTAGGAAGTGCTGGCTGAGTGAGGCACTGCCCTTGTAGCCCAATGTGATTGGTAGTTAATTTTGGCAATGATGTTATGCACATATTAGGCAGTGAGTCATCCAGGATTCCTGGAACTTGGGACTTGCTAGTATGTTCAGGTATGTAGCCCCAGGTTGGAGAAAATTACAGAATGTACTAGAAAGGGGTGAATGGATAGTATATAAGCCGGAGAAATTCTGCAGTAGGCAGAGTACCCAACGCCTCTGCTCTGGAGAGTTACGTCACTTCTGGCTCTGAAGCGACTTGTTATAGTCAGTCCTGTGTTACCTGCTGACCTGCTATACAAACTGTGTTTGTGGAGATAAGGCCTGGGAGACATTTTGCCTGCAGAGAATTAATTTGCCTATGTTGGAGAGAGACTCCATATTTTAGTGTCAACGGACATTGTTACGGCAAAGCTGTGACGGGCTGGATTCCTCGCTGGACATTATAAAGTGAATCATCATTCAACACATCAACTGGACGTGGTCGTCATAACGTTTAGATTCTGCACGTTTTGCTGTGGACACATAACTTGGATTTTACCCCGGATCTATACCTTGGACTATCGTAACCTGCACCTCTGGATTTACGTCGAAGGTATTATTCATCGGTGCATCGTGGATCATTCCTTTGTGCATCGAGCATCGTATCTGGACACGTCAAGGACTATGTCATTTAATTGGCTGTAATGCATGTATTAGTGTAAGTGATTCTATTACTGATTTGTAACTGTTTCTATTGATCGTTATTGTACTGATGTGAGAACTGATTACGAGTCTGTACCCACAATATCACTGTTAGTAAACCGCCTGAACATTAGTTGATGGTTTCTTTTGTGCGATCATTCTCAGAGTGATTTTGGTCGTAACAGGACCCTATATACAAATATAATTTATCTCCCATCATATTGATGCATAGGACATTAAACATGGTCATATATCTTTGATACAAATTAATATTCTAATTTCTTTGGCTTCTATGCTGCTACTGCAGAATGTTCTATGCCATAAGATGAATATTTTGTTGAGCATCTTGTTCTCATTGGTACTTTTTGAAGTTTATATACCCAAGTCATTAAGAGCATAACCAAACAAAATGGTTTACATGTACAAATGTATCATAATCGAGAGTCACGCAGAAAACTTATTCACAATATATAAGCCCACGTGTATATGCCTGCATCCTCGCTTCACAACAGGTTAAGCCAGAACTGTACATACCCTTTATTAGAGTATCGTCATTGAACTACGGAAATTATGAGTGCCAAGACTAAAATTGCGTGAAGGCTGCAGATCACTGAACACATCCTTCAACGCTCGCATCATAATTAAGTTATTGCGCATAAACATCCGCATAATAACTTTATACAGTATTATATATGACTTCGCCATGTGAATTCATTCTTTGTCACTCTCTCTCCCCCTTCTCTCTCCCTCTCTCTCTCTCTGATGAAAATACAACTGTATATTCATAATATTACATTTTCCTGGCCAATCTTTTTTTTTTCTTTTTCATATAAACAATACACAAACTAATTTATGACAAAATAACACAAATTTCATTAAAACATAAATTCTGCATTGTCAATTTCACGAATGAAAAAGAAAGAATTTTGCATGTAAAAAAGGAAAAGAGACAAATACATCAAACAGAACGGGACACTACCCCCCCCCCCCCCCCCCCACCCCGTGACCCGATCCCGTATCCGGTATAATCCCATATCACAATAATACAAGCGTACACACACAGTAAGTATATGCACACGACCATACCCATACACACACACATCATAATCATATACATAAGCAATATCGTCGTCTGGTCAAAAAGCACAAGCCTCGTGTGCTAACAAAGACATTCCATTATTTTCTCTCCCTCCCCCGCCCCCTTTATCTTTCTCTCTCTGTTAATTGTGTCATATTGATTTTATTATAGAATTTTTTTTTCTGTATATTCGTGTGCGTTGGCCAGTGTATGTTTTGGTGTCTGATGACATTAATGAGGTTTTCTCTTCCTAAAACATTTTGAATAACATACACTTTGAACAAGACCATAATTTTGCTATGACAAAAGCTGGACAACGAATCTTCTGCTTCACATTACAAAGTGATGGTTACTCCGTAAATAATAATCATTTTATACGAAGCCCGCGGCGTCGTACAAGACGTAAGGGCTCACACCCATAAATGTTTCCCCATAGGGATGTGTGTTAAAAATCAAATTTCAAAAAATTCTGTAAAACAGCTGGGAGAAATGAGGTGTTTCAGCTTCACTAACCTGGATAAGTTAGATATACCCTTTCATCCATCAAATTCTCAGGGTGGATAATTCAGTTCAAATTCTGTCCAGGGGTCCGCAAAGCCAGACTACGAGTTCTTATCACTCAAAAAATCACCCATTTTCCGTACACGTACCCAATGAAATATAGTCCCCTCAAATTCCACCAGAAAAGCTTTCATCTTCCAACCAAAATGTAATTTGTAGAGGAATTCATACTCAATATCTACAGCTATTCAGTTTTTTGCCAAACTACATCATTTATTTTTAATCAATTTTTTTTCTTCATTTATTTTGGTATCTTTGGTACGAATTTGTGAAGGGGCCTGGGGCATTCCCTTGTATTTACGGGTGTGAGCCCGTAAGGCTTGCCCACATTCTCCTTTGACTACAGAGGGCGTTTTGTTCGATGTGATCAGCCTGTCATCGATTGTAAGTTAATGCGTCTCGCTGACCCGAGAACACCGTATTAATTTTTAGTTTCACTCTCGATTTGCTAAAATTCGTTTTGTCACAGACTCACAGTTACACCTATGAATCACGACACAGCTTGCATTGGAATTATGGGGATATAATAATGAAATTATGTTCTTCATTGCAATTGTGTTACTCATCAGGTTTATAGATCGATGTGGTTTCTTTCTCAGTCTTCCTCAAGGAAAGAAGGACGAAATCGTCTTTGTCACTGTGACATCGCACATCAATCACTCATGAGTCACGACCCATCACCACCCTACGGCAAAGACCTCTTGAAAGACGCTTGCTATAGAGATCGTAGAGGATGTTTTTGTTGTTTACGTTTATTTGTTTATTTTTCACTCTAATTATTTACTCATATAGGCCTATGAAATTCATCCCATTTTTTGAAATCAGCCGGAAGGTCATCTTTTGGTTTGGGCTGTAAAATAAATAAATAAATAAATAAATAAATAAATAAATAAATAAATAAATAAATAAATAAATAAATAAATAAATAAATAAATAAATAAATAAATAAATAAATAAATAAATAAATAAATAAATTATAGATAAATAAATAATAAATAAATAAATAGATAAATAAAAAATAAATGAATAAATGAATAAATAAATAAATAAAAAGTAAAAAGTAAAAATAGACATATCCAGTGTGACTGTATGGCAAATCCGATAATCAATCAATTCTCAACACCATACATCCGAGGAAGATAATGCACATTTAACGACTAACATACACACATAAATTTATCACAACAGGGTGGTATGGTCACAACGTTTTACTCAGGATCAAGTTGGTCTTTATTACGATATTGCAGTAGAAATTTGATTAAAAATGATGATGATGATGATAATGAAAATAATGATGAAAAGAAGAAAACGAATACAGCAATAAAAACTTTTGCTGAAAAGGTGTTAGACTTACACCTGTCATTGTTATTGCAAGCATAAGTCCTATTTGTTATAAAGGAATAATAGCCAGCTGATTTTAATGTATCGCAGAGACTCCAACTCTCCCGTTTTCGACGGGAGATCTCCCGCCGAAAGCCCATTTTTGCAATATCTCCCGTTCTCCCGCTTGAGATTTGATTTCTCCCGCCCTGGCTCTGTGTCTAAAGTCTCCCGTGGAAAGCATTTCTTACTTATTGCTATCGTATGTTTAAAAGATAAGCCTTAGATAGCACCAGAGAACATCTAGAACCCTAGGAACTTCGCGCTTCGCACACATCAACTAGTCTCCCGTTTGCTAGGGGTTTCGGGCGGGAGAATCTCCAGATCAGAAGGTGCTTGGGGTTGGAGTCTCTGGTATCGTCATGTCAATCGCATACCTTGTGACTTTGTGCTCTGTGGAATTGAAATAAAATTTTGATTGAAACTGAAATTCAATTAATAGTATAAAACAATTGTGCATAGTCCGATAACGTTTTGATCTTTATGCATAGCATTTCGATAATTCAAAGATGACAATACTATGTATCGCTTTGTAAAGTCATGTCTCACCTATATGAATTTTAGAGTTATCAGTCTTCTCCATCGGCTTTGAAATTTTGTCGAAATTTCGAATTTCAAATCTATTCACGCAATCCTTTATTCATTACGCTTATTCCCTTAGGTATATAATATGAATGCGTTTGCTTATTTCTTCATCTCATTGATCTCTTAATTTATTGCCTTAGCTATCTGATTATCAACATGTTGATAATGGTTATATTATAGTCTTCACCTGACATTTCCCGCTAAATGCCATCGTGTTTGATGCCCAACATCAGGTTTGGGTCTGGTTCTCTTCGATCCCAGTGTCCTAAATGTTATCTGTTGATTATCAACCTGCACGATGCATGACGGCGGCTCTCTGTCGGCACAGAGTCACACACACTCCCGTGTTATCAGAGGAATAGAACGTGCTAAAACCAGTCATCTGTTTCTGAGAAAGTAATTGAACTTCAGGCGAAGTTCAGGGCATCGTATAGCGTGGTGCGTTAAAAGCGCCTATACCCGCAAGCAAGCGATTATGTATATTGCATGATTATTATCTATCCAAGCTCTGCCCTCTGATCACCCGGAGGTCAATGATGATAACTAGTCCTGAGGTATTTTGTAAGATCTCTCTGTGGATTCAACATGCCCTTCACGACGGTTCGATGTAGGTTTTGTATAAGTTTCAATAATGTCTTACCGGTGTTCTGAGCAACAAATATAATTACTTATCATGCTTTTCTCCGCTAAACCCATATATATATATATATATATATATTGTCACGAAATATACAGTTTTGTCAACTGTTTTGATACATAGATTATTCTGTCACAATGTCATCGGATTTGCAATGTAACATAATAATTATCATAATCAAACAATGCAAAGGGTGAAGATTTGGTCTTTTATTGCTCTCGTTTTTGCATTTCTCATCAGGTTCTTTTTTTTTTCTAGCTGAAGCTCAACAGACGGTAATCAATAAAGTACGAACAAAGCGACGAACAGATCGATAATCAGCTGAATAAAAACTGTTGAAGTCAATACTATAGTCCTATATAAAATTGAAATCAGCTTTCATATACGGTAAACTTCTATAATGATAAGGTATAATGTAAATGTATTGGCATAATTTGACTCTTAGTATCAAACTGTACAATGTCATGATACCATAAGGATTACTTCTAAATTCCCGTAATCAGACTATGTGATAGATGTGTGAATATATATACATACAGTATATATATATATATATATATATATATATATATATATATACACACACACACACACACACACATATATATATATATATATATATATATATATATATATAATACACACACATATATATATAATACATATGTATATATATATATATATATATATATGTATATATATATATATAATTTTGTTTTTAATATTGCTACAGATATTACTGTAGTTATAATATCTGTGATGATAGTGATGTCAATTTGTATTTTTGATCTTCTGTTCACGTGGGTCCAGGGTGATGACTCATAAAGAATAATGATAAACAATTTACGGTGCCGCTTATAGGCCAGACAACACATCTAATGTGATGCGAACTTATTGATGTGGTATTGATTAGCCTGTTTGTGTTATTAGATCCAACATACGATCGTGTATACACATTGAGAAACGCCATCCCATGACGTGAAACGTAACATAGAAACGCTATATCAACCGACTTTTTGTGTATTTATAGCAACTCCAGCTATTACACGAAAGTGTGAGCGCGTGTGTGCATACAATATTGTTGTTGAAAGTGTATGTGAACGAGGGGACATACCTGTTGGTGTTTAGAGAAAGAGAGAATGTTTGTATGTTTTCAAAATAATGTGCGTTTTTCGGCATTTGCATAATTTATTCATTACCGATATTTCACATGCGCCTCATAAAAGGTGTTTTTTTTTCTGAAATGAGGCTGCTATTTTGCTTAAAATATAATATTTTTCCTTTAGTGGAAATCTAAATCATTCATTGAACACTTTCACATCTGCATATAGATGAAGATGATATATAATGATGATGATGAACAGCATTTATTTGGCGTCATTTATCTGTAAAAACAAACAAACGAAGAAAAACAAACAAACAAACTAAACAAACTATAACTAAAAAAAAAAAAAAATCTAAAAGCGACCGGCTTCCACAACACTATGTCACGATGTACATGAAATCACAAAGTTGCTGGAAAAGACAGGTCTTTCAGATTTGAAGATAGCATCAACGTTGGTGCATACACAAAAAAAAGATATGACATTATCGGAAACTTTTTAACATTTCCTATTACACACCCACACTCACACACAAATGAATACAAAGACGAAGAAAATCAATCTCTATTATTATGACTGAAGACAATGGCAATTAAACATGAAAAGAATGACTGACATCCAAAAGAATACCATATCTGCCAACATTTCAAGATGAAATATCTTACTCGTGGATTGCAAAAATCTTATTTTATATGCAAACTGAAGTTAAAAATCTTACTTTCGGTCAAATCTTCAGAAAATACATTATGAAAGGTATACATAAATATTTTTTTAAAAATCTGATTTCTCTGACAGAAAATCTGATTTTGCTATCTTTAACGTAAAAAATCTTACTGAATCTGACAAAATCTTATAGTTGGCAAGTATGGAATACCAGATCCTGCTAGGCAACATTCTCTCTCTCTCTCTCTCTCTCTCTCTCACACACACACACACAAACACACACACACATTTCACATAGACACTCACTGCACTCGTATACAGCATTTTTGAGGCATATGGTACTCGATTTGCTTACAGATTGTCAACCCCTTCTATTGAAACACCAAATTCAGAAAATTTGTTGGCTGATGGCACACTGATGTGTTAAGAATTAAATATCATTCCACAACGAATCGTTTCTCAGATGTGGACTTCTATAATCATATTGATTCATTCATTCATTTCCATCTCCATCAAAATATATAAATATGATTTTATTTTTAACAGAAGATAAGTGCATACTTTGACATTATCAAAATGTTTGATACAATAAGTGAAATCGAATACAGCCTTTGTTATGAAATTGCTGTCTAAGGTGGAAAGAAAAACGACAAGTAATTTTTTAAATATGCAAATGCTGGAGATGGGGAGGAATGTTAAAAAAAACATAGAGCAAACTCCATACAATCTTTCCTTAATCTTACGCAATGATTGGACCAAGCAGTTCAGCGCACCTGTCGAGGGATGATTATGATCTTATACACCCTTAAATATCACTAACTTTGAAACGGGAGAACAGTCCAACGCCAATTAAGGTCCATCTTATGGTTTGAAATATTTTTTTTCTTTTTATGACCGTTGTGCACAGACAATTTGGGTTTGCAAACCTTGTTGACACCTGAAGAAAACAAACCGAAAACTGAAACAAACTCAATCTGGTCAGAATGTTATGACATCCGTGCTGGGGATGTTTCATGATTCTTATAAGAAGTAAATAATGCACAGCTCTCAGCATAAATCATAAAGAAATATATAGATAAAGTCAAGCAAACACACACTTTTCCCATTTCTGCAATAGATTCTTTGAAATACAAATGAAATTCAATTACTTTAAATTTGTTTTAAAAAAGCAAGAAATTAACGCACTCTTTTAAGTAAATATCAGCTATAATTACGTTAGAAATATCTGAAAATACTTAACATTATTATTTTGAAACTGAATTATCGCGATGACACTGTTTTTGTTTTCAACAATTTTAATTTGATTTCTATAATTTCACATGACAAAACATTCATTTTGAATGTAATATTTACACACAATATGCAATCAGCAATGTTTGATCAACAACAACAAACACACATAGACAAACACACGCACACACACACACGCAATCGCACAAACCGTCAATATCAAGAACCTGCCTTATAATGTCAACATACCATCATCTTCTATGGAGTATATTACGAATGATCATTAATTTCTCACTTCCCTTGATCTTTCCATTATTGAAATGGTGCATGGGCAATTCGGTTGGTCGCAAAGATCAAAGACGACATTTACTCAGGCAATTTTTTTTCTTCTCCCTCCCCCCCCCCCCCTTTCTCGTTTCTTTCTATCGTTATAAGCCGGGTTCCTTGTTCCTATAACTTCTCACCTGCACTTTGTAAAGCGTTGAAAGTACAGTGTACATCAGTTCGCTGTATGTTCTTGATAAACGTAATTTCTTGATATTTTCTTCTATTTTGAAAATGCAATGACTAGATGCCGGAAAACATGATAGCTGAAATTTCGATGTATGATTATCTCATCGAAACTATCACTTAATAATTCAGGCCTCATTTTATAATGTTTATGTGTGTATGTATGTACACACATCTTGTAACCATTACAAAATGTAAAACTGATATTTCATTCTTGATCAATTATCGATAGCACACAACGATGCCACAAGTCCGTTTTTCTTTATTTCAAGTAGCGAAGGAAGCAAATTGTGGACCTATGCAGCATATATAAAAACATCTATATCATGATATCTGGTTTATCCATCAGTCTTCACATTAAAAACCCTAATCTGCCCTTGTAGCAGAGCTTTTTCTGTTAACCTTGTCTTCACGGGTGTTGCGGTGGAGAGAGGAAGAGAGAAAAAAGAGGTTTGCCGCAGTATACAGTACTGTCCATGCACGAATTGGGGGCAATATACAATATATTATCTGCAATATCTCATGGGCTGTCCTTCCTGACTGCTTGCTCTCATCCCAGCTGTCAGTCCTGGCAGTGCTGGGAGTCACTAATTCTCCAGCTCTTCTCTCCCTCCCCCTCTCCCATTCCTTTCTTTCTTTAACATGTAATTGTCTCTTATTCTTTCACATTCCTGTCTTTACCCCATGTTGACTGTTCTCCATTCCTCTCTCCCGCTCTCCCTCGCGCACTGGCCAGCTCTGCGTGTCTCTCCCCCACTCATGTCAGTCGTATACAAAGCACTGCGCTTTGATCAGAAAACATCTGGAACCGGTGCACTCGAAAGGCGCTGTTTGGTTGAATAGTGACTTACAATGGGGCACGTGCCGGTTGCAAACTGAATTTGAGGGGCTTGTTATTGTCGGGCAAGCCTAGCTTATAACCTCAGCCAAGCCACACAGCCCCGCGTCGACGCTCAAATCGCATCCCAACATCTTGAAATGGCCAGATATGCCAGAGGGATGCAGATATCCACGGGCATCAGTCGAAGATACCATTCGCGCCAACGTGTTTCGTACTGAAGCAGGCTATCGACGAGGGAGCTATGATCTCAGGCAGATGACGGCTGGCGGAGAGTACATACGTAGACGTTGAATCCAGTCTTGCCAAGACGTCTCGATTCGGTTTTCGAACTGTCCAATCCTAAGTGGGATAATATTTATAGTTTTACAAGTTTATTCAACAAAGAGTGTTCTAAACACAAGATCCAATGGAAATCACATGAGGTATTATATGCCCTGTCTGCCTAGGAGAAAATTCTCTCAGGAGACTGAATTTCAAGATCATCTTTAATAATTGCAGAAATATGATAAGGAACGTGTTCCACCTCACTATTTTTGTGCAACTAGGATTTTCTCGTTTCTAATTTCCTACAATGCATTTGCAAATCATGAAAATGCACATGCACACGTACTTAATCATATCACTCACACACAACATTCATACAACTATCTCACATGAAACAAATGACAACTCTAATGCTTACACTTGACCGCAAATAAAAGTTAGTCAAGAAGAAACTGTTCAGCACTGAACTTATTCCATCCAGGACTATTCACAGTTTCAGCAATGTCAATTATGTACAAATTTTAGGCGGTAATGATTTATTTTCTAAAAAACATGAATTCTTTGTTTAATGATGTCTTTTATTGGCATACACAGTACATGTACTTCTACTTCTAAACCTAGTGACATACATCCACATAAACTAATATCAAATTGCAAGGGATATAAAATTTGCTTTGGGCAATGAAATGTCATAAAACTATCCTCAAAATAGAAAAAAAATGATAGCATGTATAGTTCGTGCATGCATACTCGTTGATGACATTGATGACACATTGTACTGTCTGCAAGTAGGCCTACCTTTGATGTTACTCTCATATTATTCAGCAACTAATTTGAAAAAAAATGAACTCATACAATGTGTTCATTATTCAGTTCATCAAGTTCAATTTAGAAGTATAAGCATGACCATTATGATAATTAATGACAAACGCACCAGTTAGTATCTTTTACAGAAAACCGCAGATACTTGTTCAGTTTGAATCGCTGAAATGCAACAAACGTCTGGTAAGAGGCTGTGATCAAAGCTGTCGCGTACTGTACACAAACCCACGGCGCATGCATGCTAAACCATACACTGTGGGCGGATCAGATTTATTATACACAAATTACGTCTATTAGCTGGGGACCGAACGAGTGGCCCGACTGTGTATTGCGAAATTCGTGTCGCTTACGATTTGTCCATGAACTGTGGTGCGATCTCTCGTTAAGACAGACTACTTTCATTTCTATCTTCAAGAGGAATAAGTGGATATAAATGGTTTTCATGTGAAGTTCGAAATTTGTGAAATATAACCGCAATGGCAGGGGAGGTTCGCTCGCGAAGCGACAGGCTGCTCGCCCCAGCCAGCGCTCATCACAGCCGCGGTAATCTCTCCGTGTGTTATGTGTGTGGTGCACACAGAGCGAACTGTCAGCTGCGAATTCGCCCGTTTGCTAATGAGCCTTTCTTCCCGTTTTTAGAGCATCACGAAGCATCACCTGGCAGTTATGTCCATGCAGACGGTGTTGTGGATGCCTGCCGTGTTTGCTATGCTTTCCTCATTCAGCAATGGTTAGCCTTTGACAAGAACAACACTCCAATTCCAAAGCGGTTGTACTGGCTGAAACGGGCCGACTCTGTCGGGCAGCCGAGAAAGCTGGATACCCATCTCTTACCCACTCACCATCAAATGCGAGAGGAGATCTATTCAAGACTCAGCTTCGGCAGCATTCCAGGATTATCAACTCAAGAAGACAGTGGACGCAATAACGGGGTTATGGAGCCTTTATCAACAGTATCTACGGCAAATACAAACGGAGACACGAAGAGGAGGCATATATTTAACAGTTGGGATATAGAGATCCCTCCTGTTGCTGTGTGTTACGGCTGCGGCGTTTCCATTCCCCAACAGGCAGTTTGCGTTGTGCACACGAGCCACTGGTCGAAATCGGAGTCGCCATACTTCCCATGCATTCTTGGTCATCCAGCCCCAAGTGGGGCAAAGCCCGTGGATCAGTTTGGCCGAGTGCTCATGTGTGAACTCTGCTCCGGCTACCTTCTGCGTCAGTGGCAGGCCTTGGAGAGGGAGAACGTGCCTCTCCACGAGAGAGTCTACCACCTCCGCTCTACTTCCGCCGCTGCTGCTGGTGGCAGCACCAGCGGGATCACGCGTGACGGGGATCCCCCTGGCGATCCGCGTGACGGATCAGCTGGGATATGCACCTGTTGTTACCTGTGTGGAAACGCCGTGCCACTCGGCGGAGCTCATCTCATCCACTCTCGCAGATACAACTCGGTCGACCCCTTCTACCCATTCTTGGCAAAGCACACTGCTGCTGTAGGATCCATGCCTCTTTCTTCAGAGGGTGCTGCCAGGGTATGTGGAGCCTGCAACAAAGATCTTGATGAGCAGTGGAATGCCCATGAATTGACAGGAACCCCAATGGAAAAACGTGTTTACCGCACCAGGAACCAAAGTGAGCTGAAACTGTCTGTATCCACTGTCAGTGGTTTACACACTGAGGACAGTAAAACAGAAGAAAAGGTACGTAAACATAAGTACGAGGTGTGTTACTTGTGCTGTGAGATAACCAGTCCAGCTGGAGTTCAGCCTGTTGACACCTGTGCACCAGAGGATGAAGATGATAGGGATAAGATGTTCTTTCCATTTTTGGTTAAGGTGAAGCGCCCTCACAAGGCAAGAAAGCCAGACAAAATGGGTCGCGTGCTTGTTTGCAATCCATGCTTCAATCAGTTGGAACAGCAATGGAAGACTTTCCAGCGGCAGAGCATCCCGCAGAATGACAGACAATACTTGATCAACCCTCCTGGTAACAGTGATACAAGCAAGCCAAGCACCTACTCCAACAGACCTGCTAGCCCAATGGATGTGGTCAGAGAAACTGCCTGTTTCCTGTGTGGTGTACTCTGTAAACCTAGAGATCAATATCGACTTCATTCATTCCCCCGACGCAACCAACAGGATCAACAGGGTAGCGTCCCCTTCTTTCCATTCCTCATGAAGCACAACCCACCAACCAGTGCCACTCCCATCGACACAGCGGGAATCGCAATCACCTGCAAGTACTGCTACATCAATCTCAACACCCAGTGGCACGACTACGAGAAGTCGGCTGCCTTTGCCGACAGCAACAGATGGCTTCGCCGATACAGCGTCAGTGGGTTCGTCTGCTTCATCTGCTCGCAGGTGGTGCAGCGGGATGATGTCCGCAAAGTCAGCACCAAGGAGTTCCCCTGCATACTGCGTCACGAGCGCCCAACTGGCGGGATCATCATGGAGGATAAGAGTACGGTGCTGACCTGTGCAACCTGCGACTTGTCGCTGTACACACAGAGGAAAGCCTTCGACCACCTTGATGTTCCTGAAGATAAGCGTGCCTATCAACTCACTCAACTGGTTGCCTCTGCAGATGATGGAGGAGAGGTAAGATCTGTTTTCTAGTCTTGTCTTTGTTTTCCTTGTCACTTTAACCAATGCTACTAAGCATTCTCTGAATTTTCGAGTGGGAAAATCAGACAATACTTGTCTGTAGAGCAAAGATTGATTTTAGGGAAAAATATCTTTTCAATGAAGTCCCAAGATGGATTAGACAAGACACTGTCAGTGGAGAACCGGTTGGCAAGTAATGCTGTTAAAAGTTTGTGGAATGAGCAGCCTAAACTTCGCTTCACTGAAATTATGATGATTGTCATGGTAACACTCAAGATGTCTTCCACTAGCTCATCAGCAAACTTGAGACAAGGGTTTCTTTTTAGTTGTGGGACAAAAGAAAAGTGAAAAAGGAGAAAGAGAAAGTCTTAAAGAATTCTCCATTGTGAACAATATTTGCAGCACTGTGAGTTTGGATCAATTGATTGTGGTGCCCCAGTGATAGGATCCATTATCATTGACTTCACCCTTTACCTCAGACACACACAGCTTGGACCTTCAGTGAGTCAGCTTGTTAAATTTTGTTCCAGAAGTAAATCTGTTTGCTGAATGTCCTGATGTTCACGGACTAACTGATTTGAATTCAGGGACAAAATCATTGCCGAGTAATTAAGGATGACTCCCAACTTTAAAGGGGGATCCACAACAGTGCAAGAAGGTGACGGCAATTTCATTATAAACAAGGCATGAAAATTTTTGGCAGTAAGTGGAGTACTTCAAATGCGGTGATGAGTATTTCACTGACAACATGGTACATGGAAGACCCCAGCAGTGATCATTGTTCAAAAGGGAAATTCTGATTAGAAAGAAAAAAAAATGTTTTCTAGGCACAACAGTATGGAAAAAGAAATGATCAAAAGGAGATAAATATCAAGGAAGTTATGAAATTGTGAAATTTTACCTGTTTTTACAAGATGGTTCTTGAACAGCCAAAATTGAATATAAAGTGAATGAATTGATGTTGTGGTCACTTCATAACTTTCCATACAGTTTGTACACAAACTGGACATTGATATTACATTGTAATTTTTTTTTCTTTTTTTTTGTTGAAATATGCATCGGTCTCATATCCTATATCTGACTGATCATTATTATGAAGAACTAATTCAGGTAGGAAGAACGTCATATTTTACATTTTAATGGGAGAAAATTTCAGTTTTTAATTTTTTTTTTTATACATTGTCAAAAAAATTGTGAGGTGACACCATCAGCTCACTTATTTGCATATATATTCGCATCAACTGTTCAAGACCCATCTTACAAAAATTAGTGAAACTTCACAATTTCATAACTTGAACCCTAATTTGTATTCAATTCTGATCAAATTTCACTGTTGTGATCCTAAAACTACTCCATCTTATCAGACTCATATTTGAACTAGTCCATAATTCCCCAAAAGGACTTGCTTATTCACCCGTCTGATAACTTTGTTTTGCATCTTTTAAACTTTGTTGCTTTCTGTAAACGCACTTCACTCCGTACACTCCCACCAGTCTTCCTTGACCTCATTGGTGCAAGTATGCCACTCTGCTGTATTTTGACTGTGGTGTGTGTGTGTATTTGTGTGATCATACCAAAGTGGCAATCGAGGCATGCTTACCATTTTGACAATGTGCAGACAAGCAAAGCTGATTGCAGAGGCAAGTTTAAAATTGCATTTAGGTAATATGCCTGAGAAATGCTGGAGTGCAGAGGGTAAATAATGCTTTTTTGTTGGTTTTATTTGTCTTGTTTTGTTTTGTATTGCTGTTGGTGTTTATTTTTTGTCTCCAACAATGCAAATCAAATGCCTGATTCCTTATGTTTTGGATCCCTCCCCCCCCCCCCCCCCCCCCCCCAGCTGCCAGGCAGTGCCTAATTTTCAGGTCCGCCTATTGAAAGCAACCTGTTCCGGTGTAAAAATGCAATGCGTTCGTTGGTACACATATCATATGTGGAAGAGCATGTTTTGACAAGGTTGGAAAACAGATTCAGCTGTTCTAAGACTTCCTTCTCCTGTAATCTGTGGGGGTGCTGTGATTTTCTGTTTAAAGTTACATAATATGTGTGCAGTCTCCTGCATACACAGCTTCCCTGCATTCATTTACCAATTGTACCCTCACCTGGTTGATTTAATTGTTCTACCCCAGAGTGACTATTGATTGGGCCTAATCCCCTCCCCTCCTGGAATGTCTTGGTACAATTGCTGTTTGTAAACTGTGAGAGAGACATCACAGTGATGAATACCACCAAAGCGAGTAGCATCCACCCACTTTCTTTTTTAAGTGATAGGAGAAATTGTTCAGATACACCAAGTTTTTGCATTTTTTTTCCCATGGCAACATGAATCTTGTTTGTGGAAATTAAATATACGTGAAAGTAATTGAACTAATTTAAGTTATGATGTTGAGCTGTTGTGAGATACATTTTTAATACAGATTATAAACAGAAAGAGGATGTGGGAGAAAAATTGAATAGCAGTTCCAAAAAAGCGGATGAATGAGAATGAAATTGCTACAACATTTATCTGAATGTTGGTCTTGTGAAGCATTCATTCACTCATATCACACAGTGTTACATGTGAGTAGTGTATGATTTTTCCGTAAATTAGGGGGGAGATACTAAATATTGCATACATACTTGTAGAGTCTTATGCCATCATAGCATTCGCTTATACTTGCCACTATTTGAGAGCGAACAGCAAGATGTCCTCAGAAATGTTTATTTACCTCGGAACTAGAGGGGAAGGTACCTCTGCTGCACATCTGGATGGAAATTGTGGGAGCCTGTATATTTACAAAGGTCGGAGGTCATTCCTATGCTAGCAACCTTTGCATGTCAATCTCCGCACCCTGAGCCCGGCAGATCCTTGACTGCCTGAGAATGAGACTTGGGACAGAAGCTGTGCTCGAGGTTTACCCTGGAGGGATCGCAGATGCTCTGTCTCTCTACCTGGAACTGCAAATATAGGAATGAAGGAATTTAAAGAAATATCTTGTTTTCTTTTCTTGGCAGAAACAGGTTTGAAACCAGTTCTTCAGTTTCAACCCCTGTCTGTGTTTGTTACCGTAAATATTACCGTTACTCAAGTGATAACACGTTGTAGCCACTAAATTGAAATGAGTAGTGTGCAGGCCATGTATTTCAAATATACTGTGATTTAAAGGAAAAATATTGATGATATTTAAGATTAAATCATAATAATGATATTGATAATGGTTATAAAAACAACAACAACAACAACAATAATACTGATAAAAAAAACTAATCATGAATGACAATAACAGTGAAATACAGAGAATAAATAAATCAAATCACTTCAAATCAAATGAAGATGATGAAAAAATAATAAGAGCTGTAATAAGAATAGTGATAGTCATTACCGCCCATTCATTTTTTGTTGTAAGCATGATCATGTTTGTCAAATTCATTGTGATGTATTGTATCTTCGTTTCATGGTTTGTTCTGAGTAGATGTGCAGAAATTAAACAAATTGAAATGAATTAATCATCATATATACATTGTATCATTCTTATTATTGTAAGAATCAAATCTCAAATAAAGGCTGTAGTCTATGCCACACACCAATTTGACAAATATATATATATATATATATATATATATATATACAATGTATATCAACTGCTGTAGCATCACATCTCAAATTTATCACACAGTTATCTTTAACGGAGTAATTAATTTGTACAAAGCTTAACAAAACACCCTCAGACCAGAGGCAGCAGTGCACTTATTGGTACATACTAGATTAATGAAGAGTATGCATTCATGTCCCTATATTAAAGTATTATAACCAGCAAGTCTGTTTTTTCTGAAAGCCCCCAGAAATAAAAGATAGTAGACATCCTTCCTAAAATTTGTGAGATTATCAAACATGAATACAAAGAGTATTATAGTAAAACAAAACAGTGGTAATGGATGTATTGACTTGGGTTAAATATTATAGAATTTTGAGAGGTTGCATTGCCTTTTGATGGGAAATCGGGGAATGGTTCCCCTTCTCGAAATTGAATAGCAATTTTAGTCAATAGAGATATATTTTCAAGAAACTGGTGTACATTCTACAAAACTTTTGTATGTGATGAAATTGCTACACAAATTACATTTTGTAAAGCAGTCACACCCAAATGCACACCGGATCGCTATGCAATGTACAATACCGTAATTCTAAGATAAGGAAATCATACAGAGAATTACACTTTATTCTGACAGGATTTTTTTTTTATTTACTTCTATCTGATTTGAATCATTTTGGGAAAGTCAACAGTATTCAGTCTTTTGAAGTAAGTGCAAGTGTTTAATTAAGGCGACTTTTTTATTTCTTTTTTTTTTATTCGCTGCATTATAATGCAAGATATCTTTGACAAGACAACCAAGGAAAATAATTTAAAAAGTAAATACTACATACCAGAAGGAGAAGTCAATGGTACATTGTACATTAGGAATTGAAGGCCAGGTCTAAACATTTTGTGATAGGGAAATCCATTCTCAAATGATGTTACTCAAACACACACACACACACAAATACCATTCATGAAGATAAAAACAGAAATTGTCATGAACCGCCTGCATCTTCACATTCTTGAAGATGAGGGTTTCAGAAAATTGAAACATGAGACAAAAGGAGACCATCTTAAAGGGATGGTATAGTACTAGTTGAGGTGAGAATTCAGCTTTTAACATTTTGAGAGATATCTAGAAACCCCTCTATGAAATGTTAAAGAACACACAATTCTAAGGGGAATGACAATTTATTTGATGAAAAGTTTTGAAATGACGTAGATATATCCAAAAACAAGGGAAAACAAAGAGATTCTAATAAAAGTTGTGGCCTGTGGCATTTTCCTAGGATCGCTTTATTGGATATCTCAGCCATTTCAAGACCAATTTTCCTCAAATAAACTGTGAATTCCTCCAAGAATGTTCTTTCATATTTCATAATGAGGTTTCTCATTATCTCACAAACACGCACACACACACACATACACACACAAATGTTGGACATCTACGCCGACCCAATTGTACCATCCCTTTAAGTATTTAAAGCATTCCTAAAGCATTTAGTCATCAAAATCACAGTTCAGGAGACTATAATTTCTTATTTGGTGTGATTGATATGTGGAAATCAAGTAACATTTGACTATCTATGCAGTATTTCTGCTCAGTCCTGATACATCATTTAATATTGAGATCACCATCTTGGGAAGATTGTGTTTGCAGAAATGTTTTGGATATTCTTACCTTGGTCTGGTTTATTGTTGTTTTTACAAGAATAAAGATTGTCTGCCTTGCTCGTGTGCCTCACCTACAATGCCTGTGCACAGTGTCATTGTGAGCGAAATGCAAATGATACATTCGCAGTCATCATTTCATCCTCGCGCTTGTCGCAGACTCGCTGGAGGGGTCGTCGTGACAACTACTATGTTGCCGTAGCTGTGGGTGCAAGATGCGAGCAGGAATGGGGGTGGGGTAGGAGGTGGTGGAAGAGAAAGAATGGGGAAGAAATGGTGATGGATATTGATCAGTCAGTGGCCGTATGAATATTGACACATGTTCAGATGTGGGGGGGGGGGTGGGGTGATAATTTGGAGTGGCCACTAAGTACAGTGTTCATCTAGTTACATCATAACAAAGTGCTCAATGGATCATCTCTGATGAATTATCAAGAGAAACTGGTCCTCAATTGAGTTTGTACTCTCTCGTAACAGGATGATGTAAGGCCGAGTCTACTCAAGATGGATGGCTCTTGTAGAATTCCATTGTTTGTCCTTTGTGAGTGATTCATCATTGTCACATTGCTTCTGGCTTTTTTCCATTATAGTCTGCATTTTGAATATCTTCCCTAAACAATTTATCCATACACTGGATGTGATGATGTGCGGCATAGTTTTGCCAAGATTCCTTTCTAAGTCCTATCTTTGATGTAGACATTATGAAAAAAATGAACAAACAAACAAACAAACAAAACCAAGACAACTCGAGCATAGTGAACCTTTATATACTTGAGTGTAAAACCAACATCAAGATGATGGACAGGTATGGCGCCTGATGTTATCTGTTTCTGTTATCAGACTATGTCAAATGAATTATTTGTATCATGTGGTGAGTGTAATTGTCATTTTAAGTGGAAATGATTTTGAATTATTGTCTTCAAAATTACCACAAAAGACAGACTTTCCCTTTTCATCCTATTTTGTTTGACATCGTCAAGTGATCTTTTGAGGTGTACTATCCTCTGACAATTCAGACATACAGGTTGTACATATAGCAAGTACATTGCAGGGTTGGCCTTTTTTTATGAGATGAATCAAATCACGTGAAAAAGCTGGAAATAGACAAAAGATATAAAGCTGTTCATACATTTATCTTAAGAAAATAAGATGCACTTGCATTAACTTGCCAGAAGTGTGTTTTCACAAGAGTTCTGAAGCCATGAAATGTGAATTATTGTGGATGAATAGAATAGTAATTGCATGCAGTAGGAAGGGATGACGGAATTGTGCTAATTTTTCTGCAAACAATTGATATCCACGGTCCTCCCCTGGGGGCAGAGAAGGGGTCAAGAGGGTGGGGATGTATCTCCTAATATACTGTACATCACTCACCTATCGTGGGTGTCAGATACACAAAATGTATGTGTTGTGCTAATGCATTGTACAATGTATGTAGAAGATGGGGGGGGGGGGGATGAAGGTGTTTGGATGGAGATTTGGTGAGAATAGAGAGTGAGTACAGAGGGATGGTGGGAGATGGGGTTATGTCGAGGAGGATCCATTTGCGGATGTTGAATACAGCAAGCCAGGGAAGCACAACATGAGCTGTCAAGCCTGCGAACCCATCACCACGTCTCCCCAGAGCGATGCCTTGATTTGGTTTCTCCCTGCTGGCAGTTTGTGGAGGAGGAGGAGGAGGGAGGTGGGGGTGGGGGGGGGGATTGGGTGGACGGATGGAGTTTTCTTGACCTGGGTCCCAACGGGGACTGCACAGGGGTCAGCATGAGCAGATGTCAGAGAACTTGAGTGAGGAGTGGATAGAAGGAGGAAGCGGTATGGGTGCTGGACTGTTGACGATGCGGTGAGGCAATCAGCCATGTGGCTTGAAATATTGATTTGCCTCTTTTTTTCACACCTCTGGAGAATCCTTAATTTGGAAATGAATATGGGCTTTTTTTTTTGGGGGGGGGGGGTCTGTTTTTTTGGTGCTGTTCATAGAGCCTGTTTATGAATACGTGTACACATGTGTAAAGGAAATGAACAGGATTTTTTTTTTCTAAATTTATCAAAGACTTGAAAGAGAAGAACTCAAAATCACATAGATTGTCTGGCATTACTCCTGACTTTTTCACTCCAATGTATGATTGGCAATCTTTACCTGTGTCCATATACTTGTTACATCATATTTTTGTTTTGATATTAGTATGTCAATAAGAATTGTGTAATAAAATTTAACTTCACATTCCTTTTTGAAGGTATGCACATTTCAAGCATATACCATGAAAATTAATTCTTTGTAAAATTGAATGTGTGTGTCATTGTTAGGGAGTAGTATATTTCATATAAATTTAGAAGAGAGTAAAGGGTCCTATGAACCCACGTGCCTGGTTGCCTGGGGCAACTAAAAGTCATTGTTGGGCAAGTGATTAAGGGCTTGACATTAATGGTGGCAAGATGGCCAAATTTCCAAAAAGGCTATCTTTTGGTGGCCCGATCGGGTACTGAAGATTCAAAATGGATTGTTAAGTTTATGTTCATCTTAACCCGTTGAGGACGGTTTGATTTTGCTACAACACGCATTTCCCATAGACACCTGCCCGAGTATACTCGGGACTCATCCTCAACGGGTTAAGCCACTACATTTCTTTTTGGGACCACCAAAACTTCAGACTTAAAGAGAAAAAAATATATGTCAAGTCCTGTGATTAGAAAGGGCCCACACATGTTAAAAGTATGGGACCCTTTGCTAATCTTTTGTTTGGGAGAGTGAAGGAAATACTTCTTGTAATGCCATACAATGTTTCTGAAATGACTGTGATGATGTGTGTCATTATCACTATCAGATAAGCAGTGATTTTGGTTTATAATCTTAGGAAATAAACCCTGACACATCTTAATTCATATATGAATGTATATTAATACAGACAGTATTAGATTTGTCTGTCTCTTTATAAGTGGGCAACTGAAGAGAGGTAAAAAACATGATACTCAGTAATATAGTTTTCCATTCCATGAGCTGCCCTCTTTATTGGAATGCAAAAATCAGCAAAATCTCTCATTTTCATGTCAAATTAATGGTGGAATAATGCATGTATTATCAGTACCGCTGTTCAAAAGATAACTTCTGTCTACAGTGTAGATCTTTTAAATGGAAGAAGGTGCTTTTGTGAATGGCAGTGCATGTATTTCTGCATCTACAGCTCTCCCTTCATGGAGACCAGGGATTGAGAAGATGCATTAATCGTAAGTCACCCCACCCCTCGAAAAAGTCAGAAAAAACCCAGAATGTGCAGGACATTTCTGATGATGAGCAATCTGCTTTCATGTCATGGAAGATGGAAATGGCTTGTGTACAGGTGTTTTCAAGCGGGCTTCCATAATGCAAACGTGATGTGTGGGGTAGAGTAAGACATACTTTACACATCCCTTTCTGTGGGGAGAGAGAGAGAGAGAGAGGGAGAGAGAGGGAGTGAGAGAGTGCATGTATTAGCAGCTGATCGAGCCCCAAATTACACACCAGCCATAATTATGTGCAGTGTGCCATCAATAATTGTCCAGACATTATTACATGTTTCCATTAGGGGGAGGCCGCCAATCCGTATTGTTGTCTTGCCACTTCCATCACCGAGTCCCACACAGTCATGGCTTCCCTTTCTGATCACCCATCCCCCCTCTCCTCTTTCCTCTTCCCTCTCTCTCTCTTTCTGTCCCCCCTCCGTCTCTCCCACATTCTGTCGATCTCCATCTCACAAATGTCCTTCTCACTGTCTTTCCTCCCGACTACACCTTCCCTAATGCTTCCCGGGCAATGCCATCATCTCTTTACAAAGACCAGTGCTGTCTTTGGTTCTTCATGTTTTCTGTTTTCTCTTTCCCATTTAGTATTGATCTGTCTGTCATTCTGTCTGTCTGTTTTCTGTCTGTCTGTCGATTGCTGTCTCTATTTCTGTGTTTGCATCTGTGTCTTTCTGTCTCTCAGTCTCTCACATTAATACAGAACAACATGGCTCTGCAAAACTACATTCTATTTTCAAAACCAGAAGTACAGGTACCTGACAAGACAAGATACTTTTGTGCAACAGGTGAAGGAATCATGTTATTTGTTTTTTTGGAAGGGCCATTTAGATAAACTATACATGTGTGAATAAAATCACAAGTAAAAAGCCTCATCACAATACAAATTGTATGTTACAATGAAAATAGGAATACCTGAAACAATCTGTTCAGTGAAACCTAAAGCAAACCTTGATGGAACATACCAGTACATAGAAGTAATTTGATTATGCAGTTTGACAATGACATCAGTCACTACCTAGAACCGTAAACATCAATATTTTTGCATGATTAATTTTTTGCACTGAGAGGCTCAAAAACATATTCATGGTTTCATGATTTCACGCCACATAATTGTCAACCCTTTCAAAATGTGCAGAGAAAAATTGTGAAGGTATTTTTGTGAGTCTTAGAATTTACGCTAGCCAAAAGTAGTATGAAATATGCAAAAAATTGATATACCGCAAAAATTTCTGTGTTTACGGTATGTGGATTAGGCATGGCAATGGTGTCAGTGACTTGGTCACCCTTGTCGTTGAAAATTTTATCTAATTTGTTATGCAACTTACATCCACATTTGGTAACTTGTTTGGTACTTATGATGCATTTCTTGAAAAGCAAGGCCGAGATTTCTTTTGATGTACATAAAAAAATATATATAAATTGCATCTCATTACAGTTTCATATCTCCTCTGCTTCCAATACCCTTTTTAGTAACTCCTCTGGCCTGGGCAAGGCCCGAGGTAAGTCGTTAAATTTTGAGTTTATGAATGAGTCAGGCCAAAGTGGCCCGGCCAGGAGCGGGCTATTTTGGTGCTGCTGAAGCTAGCACCAGGCATGGGCCGGGCTCCGGCCTGGTGCCGATTGAAGAGTTTATGAACGATAGCAGCGCCAGGCTCGGACCAAAATTCCTTGCATGTCCAAAGGTCACAATTACCTGGCCGTGCCCTCCGCCGGAGAGTGCATTCAATTACCATGGTACTACACCTCCCTCACGTGGCCGAGTTTGTGAAGGGGTCATCGTAAAAGTAGTGCGACTCTGCTATAGTTACTGAACGCAATTTTTACTGCTTAGCGTGGGCCAAATTAGCTGGGGCCAGGAGCTGGCCAATAATGCATGAGTTACTGAAAGAGGTATTAGTTCTACTTCAGCGACTATCATAAATTAGCCTTGGACCTGTAGGGCAACAGCTTTGGCTTTGCCGGAAAATCTTCACTGACACATTAGTTACGTTCAGACAGGAGCCCTTAACCTCGAGGTTAGGAAACCTCGAGGTTAGAGCTTGTAGTTAAGGGACCGTGAAGACTCACTCGTAGTTAGCAAACCTCAAGGTTTGCTTGATGTTTCGAGCCACGAGAAATCTTATGGTTAGCGCTCTTAACCACGAGCCGCGGGGGGTCCCCACTCGTAGTTAAGCACCGTGTGGACACAAAAAACAACGAACTCGAAGTTAAGAGTGACCTCGCCATGAACTCCAGCCCCCACAATTCCCTCTGCTTCCGGGTCAACCTCCCAAACGTAAATATACCACAAATACAAAAAACCTATGATGCACATCACAACAACATCATCTTTTCTTCCCATGCGCTTGATCTCTGAAACTGAATTCGTCGAACTCGCTACTGTATTCTATTTTCTTCTCTGACGCTAAAAAATTGTTTTCGACGAATATCTTCATAAAGGCATAAAGTCATCAGTGCAATGCTATCTCTGCATAGCATGACAGAGGAAGCTGGTGCGGCCGGTGGGAAAAAGAGTACCGGTAAGCGAGTCCGACAGGGTTGGACTAAAGAAGAAATAATAGACGTCTTGTTAGCAGTGTGAGCTGAAACTTCCGGTTTTGTGGTTTTAACATTGAGTAGGACCCACTCGTAGTTACAGGGGGGAGGGGGGGGGGGCAGAAGCTTAACCTGGAGGTTTCATAACCTCGAGGTTAAGATTCGTCGTGTAGACACACGTCGTACAATTTAGGGGGCAAGAGCTAAACCTCGAGGTTAGGGCCTGCCGTCTGAACGTAACTATTATCATCATCATGGCACCTGCTAATGAAATTCTGATAATGTTGTGACAAGCACCCTCTAAACTCATACTTTCAGTAACATTGTTTCATAATCACAACTTTATCTCTGAGACAAATTTGCTTTTCAGGGAATGAGAATTGACTTATCTAAGATGTTATTTATTTATTCAGTCTTTTTTAAACAGGGTTGTCTCCTCAGTATTCATATAAAAATACATACATATATACAAGAGTTACACAATAAAGAAAAATAAGTGTACATGAAATGAATTATTCCAAATTATAAATGTATTCAATTAACTGTGCATTATTATAAATTGATTAGAAGAAGAAAAAAAAAACCCTAAACTGCTATACACAATGTATGCACAAACCATTTGCTCAGAATCCTTTGTAACATTTGGATGAGTGGCTACAGGTGCCAGTCATACTAAACCTTTAAATGTTGAGTTAATTTGCTGAAATGGCATTGCATGGTTGTCTGATAGGATGTGTATGAGTGATGACACATAATGAGGACACTATATGCAGTCACTGTCTGTCCCACTACTCCGTCCTCTACTCTCTTTCTCCTTCTCCTCCCTCTCTCTCTCTCTCTCTCTCTCCTGGTTTCCCTCTTTAACCGCGTTCACATTGCCTAAAAAGATTGTACCAGTGTTGCACAGAGACAATGCCTAGGTTTAATGCTGCCAACAGTCCCGTAACAAATGCATTCACATTTCTTGCGCTGTCTGGGAACAACCCCGGTGCACTCCTGTGATAGCGCATAATACATTGCTGATGTTCGTCCTGCAGTAGAACACTTTTTTAGCATGTTTTAAATCATTGCCTCTCGTCGCACGGGAAAAATAAATGACAATCGTGCACAGAACTATTTCTACTGCAACTGCTCTCGTTATCAGCTTTTTATTGATTGACCAGCCCATTCATAGTATTCATTTTATCAGTGGCGGATCCAGAGGGGGGCGCAACCGGCGCACCCCCCTTTATTTTTTGTTAAAAACAAAAGAAAAAAAAATGAAATGAAACCTGGAAGTGGCACCAGAAATATCAGTTTCGCCCCCCCCCCTTTACAGAATTCCTGCATCCGCCCCTGATTTTATGGGTTATCTATTGTCTTGAAAATAAACGTCAATGATGCTACACAGTTTACTGCCATGTTTGCCGTGTGGTGCATGACAAATATGAATTACACAATGCTTCTTCAAATGGGAGAATCATAGAGATTTTTATTACCATATTTAGTCCAATGTATTGCCTACTTAACTTGATATGAATTATCAAAGTTTCTGGTAAAACATGAATAGTCTTTGTCAATTAATCTAAGAACTAATTACATTGTTAGCTACGTTCCAATATAAAAATGCCTTTCTGGAGAAATGACCAGCCCCCTCAAGACGGTATGTAAACAAGCGGCGTGTTTGACCTTTCGAACCTCTTGCAACAGAGTTGTACGGGTGCATTCATATTGCCAGCCATCTTGGTGCAACACTGGTGTTGCAACAGGACGCACCTTAGTATCAGAATGTTACGGGACTGTACCGCGACGCACCACACCGCTGTAGTCTGTTACGGAGCTTGCGCATTTACATTACCACCCAACTCCGGTACAACAGACGTACAACGTGATTCGATGGACGACCAGAACATGTGGGCAATGTAAATGAAGCTTTTGAAGCTTTTTTTTCTCCCAATCTGTCCCCTTCTTTCCTCAATTTAGCTCTCAATCTCTTTTACTTTTTTCAACCTTTTATTCTCTCTCTCTTTTGAAGTGTCCAACTCTCTCTCTCCCTTTCATTCTCTTATTCTTCTTTTCTCTCTTCCATGTATTTGTGTTCTTTATTTTTCTCTCTTCATCCCAGTGGTCTTTTGTTTATCATTTTCCTATTTGTCTTGTCTTCTTCTTTCTCTCAGCTTGTTTCTTTTCCACATAGTATACTTCAACTGTATCTCATACACCATATCCTTGCATGTCTCGGTATCATGGTGTACGTTCATGCTTATTATCTTGGCAGTGATCTGGTTGTTCTTAACCTAACCTATTGCCTTTTTGCTCTTGTCTGTTACTGACTTGGACGCACTGGGTTAAAATGACCAAATTTATTGGCATACAAGCATTATCACCACAGCTTGATAAAACAAGCTTGTTTGTTATCCATTTAGATTGTTAGATTGATTAAATTGTTCTCTCACAACCAGTGACTATGGAAGCTGTCATTTTCCTATGCTAGACAGGATGAAAATTTTATACTTCGCCTGCTTTTACCAAGGAGCACATACATGTACTGTACTTCTTACAAAATATCCGAATACTTTCATTTCCGTAGCACTCATATTGTGGCAACTAACAGTGAAAATTCTACCTATTATCATACAGTGGTCCAGATACAGCTGTAGCTGAAGTAGTCTACATCTTCTTGACCCTATTGTCTCCCCCATTTCACCTCTAGCCCCTCTCTTTTCGCCCATCACACCCCTCCTAAAGGTATCACCACCCACCCATCCCTACCTCTACACTGTATACTGACCCCCATACACCCCTCCCCATCTCCCCAAGTACCATGGAATACCCCTGTAGTATTTTCATCTCTCTTCCCATTCTCCAACTCCCTCACGCATTAACCACATAATCTCCATCCACTGCACTGCATCGCCCTCTCTATCCTTCTCACCTCACTGAGCGCGCAGCCCTCTCTGCCCTGCCCATGTGTCCTTCCGCTCCAAGAAGGGCCCCTATTGAAAGTGTCCAGCTGTTGTGCGCGGCTCGCCGGAGAGCATGGCATGAAAAACAGAACACGGGATAGAGAGAGAGGGAGAGACTGAGAGAAAAAGGATCTACTGCGGAGCGATGCTTCTCAATTGATTTGCTTAAATGAGGCCTGCAAAGCCATCCCCTAGTTCTTGCTCAATAATTAGTATGCCCCATCCAGCTCAGACGGAAGGTGAAGGAGGGGGGAGAAAAGGAAAAAATATCCTAGCTCACCAGACATCTCCGTAATTCGTATTGCACCAGCGATTTTTTTTTTTTCCCCCTCTGCGGCTGTCTGGAGGATAGGTTTTTTTTTTTTTCTTTTGAGGCATTACGGTGGGTGATGCGGACGATTCATCAGGCGAATGTGTGAGGGAGGGATGTTATTTAATAAATCTGGATTTCCGTAATGCTCTCCATACATGCATGTTAACAGCGTGTTGACGTTTAGGATGGTATGGCGACCATGGTATGCTGCCCTTGTCAAAGATTGGCAGAATTTGTGAAGAGGAGAGAGGGCTACATGCACATGTTCCCCTTCCACCCATATGCACGCACATACAAACTCATACAATTAAAAAAAAATGCCTATATGGTACATGCATACTATACCTACAGACAAACATAATTTTAACAACACAATGTGCTGATTGCACACTTCTTTTTTCTTTTTTCTTCCATAGCACTTACATCATTAATGTCGACATACATTTTGCCCAATTTCCTAGCACAGGTAGGAATCCAGTTAGGGCTCTTTTTTTTTTCCTTCAAATTACCATACTTAATATTCGCCGGGAATAAGGCGAAGGCCGCACTATATTTAGCATAAATAAAGCAGTATACTCAGGTTACGGCCTATATAAGCTAGCACTGCCAAATGATGATCTTTCCAACCCAGGGAAT
This sequence comes from Diadema setosum, assembly GCA_033980235.1. Lineage (NCBI taxonomy): Eukaryota > Metazoa > Echinodermata > Echinoidea > Diadematoida > Diadematidae > Diadema > Diadema setosum. The sequence goes on along the minus strand of CM067066.1, from coordinate 38,008,678 downwards.
CACCTGCTTAACCAACACATATAATCATGTATGGGACTGAGCAATGTGCCAATGAACAACTCGATATCAGCCAATGAATAACCTATGGTAATCAATCTTACAGACAATGATACGTTCTACAATCAAGAGACAACTTGTGTTTTGTCATCATCTCTTAATCACTGATGATTGCATGCCAATTTGTAGAGATTAAATGAAGTCTAAAACACAAAGCACAGTGATAACAAAGAAGTTCGCATAGCCGTAGCGATGATTGCAATACAGCTCTGCTCTGAATGCATCACACAATAAAACTGTCTCCTGCAATACTTGTCCACAGCATCTTTAATGGCATTTGTGAATGAAAAAAAGATATGTGCACACTCTTTTACGTGAGTTTTGTTTCCAAATTTGATACATCAATATTAACCAAGTGAAAATTATAAAAGTTTTGATTGGAATAGAACCCCTCCACATGTGTTCTATTTTCTTTCTTTCTTTTTATCACCAAATTGGGATGCAGCTTGTATGGCAGTGCAGCCTTGTTGCTAGAGAGTACGATACACATTAAATTACCCTCAGCCTCTGATTAGACCATGAAAGTGATTGAAAACACGGCATTGAAATGTAGAGTGCAAGTTAATGGCATTGGTATCATGGCTTCATGAGCTTCAGACCGTGGGTCACTACCTTGTAGACATTCAAATTTAAAACGTGTCATGTAATCTATCCAGTAGTGTACCATATGTCCACCAAAACTTACAACGGAACCCTCCGCAACGATGACTTTCGAAATAGTGAAACAATCCAAATACAATCCCAGGGTATGAAAATATAACTCATTGCCCACATCTTACAGAAAACCTCATTCAATTTGCTGCAGTAGTCAAAGAGAAATGATGAATTTTGTAGAGCATGTTAGGGATCTCTTCCCTCCAAGTTCTGTCTATTATGTTCACACATTAAAGGCATAATTTACCATTTGCAGATGAAACAAAGCAAACAGCATTAGTACTTTAAAATAGTTCTAAAATGTGAGTTAGGGATAGAAACAACCACTGTCAAAATTTGAATCCGTAACACAAAATGTGAACAATAGTTACAATACAAATGTTTCTAGACTAAACCGTATACAGTTACAGTTTGTTGAGAAAAACCCTGATATCTCCTTATATTTTAGGTTTTATTGCAAATATTTCATATGGTAGGATGTTTTATGATACAACAGACCTACACATATGCATCAAATGTGATATCTTGAACATTTTTGAAATCACTGCTCCCAAAGGTAAACTGGGTCTTCAATATGCAGTTCCAAGAGCATCCAAGTGCTAAACTTGGAAGAATCAGACTCATGAGATGCTTAACAACAATCCAAATTTCTCTGTGACCGCTAAACGAAATTGAATGGGGTTTTCTGCAAAATAAAGCTAAGATGTTACATTTTAAGACCCTGAAGTAGCATTTAGACAGCTTAATCATATTGGGTGTTAGCAATGCACAAGTCCGATTGTAATTTTTTTTTTTTGACATACTATATAATCTTATACAAAGGATGTGCATTCTGAGGGCAGAAGGAGTGAAGTTTGGATTGCAATCTGAATCGCAATCTAAAGTTCATTTTTCAGAGCACCGTTCAAATGGGGCAAATTTTACTGAATTTTTGTGATGGAAACATTAATTCTATACAGCAGGTGTTCCCACTAACCCACTCAACTTGAGAAGGGTTTACAGAATGAATGCTAGAAAACACAAGACATGCTGGATGCTAGATGAGCTGTTGCATCAGAAGGAACTTGTCCACAGCAGTGGGTGTATCAGATTCTTAAGAAAGAAATCACACACCCCTGAAGAATATACGGTAGATGTTGGTGGGTGCGATGTATTGATGTTGAGATTATACGCTGTCAATAATATACAAATGATGCACAGGATAGAGTGCATTAGTGTAGGCGTAGTGCACTCGAGGGTATTTACAATTGTGAAACATGCACGAGGCGAAGCCGAGTGCATGTTGCACTACATTGTAAATACCCGAGAGTGAGCTACGCCTACACTAACGCCACGAAATAATCCTGTGCATCATTTGTTTTATAAAATGGGTCGAAAATTCGAAAACTAACATCATTTTTCAGCGTTTTTCACGTACCTTTGTGGGTCAAGACGTCCGAAGATGTTTGTCCCAAACTTTTACGCACGTCGCACTCGCGGAAGTCCCGCACATACAGTATTTAAGTATAATGGGGGGTTGGGTTTCCGGACACCCGCATGAAAACTTACTTATTTTACATAGAATATGCACCCTTTACCTTAAAGACTTGATATAGACTCCTCATATAGGCCTACTAGACAACATACTCTGAAAACGGCGTGAGAATTAATCTGCTAAATCGTTGGATTTGCTCTTCAAAGTGACTCCATGTACGCGTCCGGTCCCATAACGCTTGGTCTACTGTACTGTACAAAGTGTACGTATATGTATAGTATAGTACAGTATACGTACGTACGCCACATATGTTATGCACAAGGGAAGACAGGCCGGCCGGCCGGCAGCCCGAACTAGAAGTTGTTTACAGGATTGACAGCGCGTACGCGTATGCATGCAATTCATCAAAGGAGCCGCCGCGCGCACAGACGATCGGCAATCTACCATAGGATTACAGGCAGTGCAATAGTGCTGAAGTAAAGGAAGGAGGTGTGTCTCATTTCAGAGGTTCCTATTGGCTACATTCTTGAACCCATTTTATAATTCGGTTTATTGCAACTTGGTCTAATATCAGATGGTCTACTTCAAAGTTCGTCTAACACCACTACAGCTAAACTCATCTGGTCTACTATCAATTTCATCTAATGAACATTTAGTCCAATCCTCACTTGGTCTGATGCCCAGTTTGGCAAATTATCGTTTCGTCTAATGACCAAGTGGTCTAATTCTACTTCTGTGTCCTTGGATTTTTCTCCACTGCGGGTATTAGACCAAATGGGCATAGACCATGTGGAAGTAGACGAACTGGTAATGAGGCTAAGTGGCAATTGGACTTAATGGTCATTAGATGAACTGGTTGTAGCCGAAACAGGATTAGACCATGTGGGTTGAGACTAAATGGCCATTAGACAAAGTGGGAGTAGACCAAGTGATAGATCACCAATAATTCACTGTCCTGTAATGGACTTTTTGACTCTCAAATGTGAAAGCTGTCAAGTTTAACTCTGCAGACTGAGACAAAGAATAGATGAACAGAAGGCCTTCCCTCGTGGAGGGTACAAATCTGTCATATGCTGACTGACCGGTCAGAAAGAATCCCTTCATGTATGTAGCGGTCAGCTTTTTTCACCCTCTAGACCTGCCCGCTTTGCTTCCCCCAAGTCATTTTGTTTCTTGGCAGCAGTGAGGGCAGCTATTACCGTAAGGTCCTAATTATCGGACAGCTCCTCTTGACTCGTCAAGTCATCTTTGTGTCCACCTGGGTACTGGGCAAGGAAACGCCGCGATTACATAACAGGCAGACTTTGGGGGGCAATTCGTCCCAGGATCACGAAATAGTTTCCTTCTTCCACTCGGCTTTAATGAAGAGACAATCTTCCTTCTGTTTATTGGCATGCGACACAGACAGTCATAGAAACATCAAGCCACGTGGTATTTAGCTGATTGATGGATGGTGACTGTTAATGGAAGATGTGTCATGTTCTTTCATGTATTCATTTTTAATAAGCAGTGTTGCCTAAATGGCAAAGTTTTGCAAACCAGTGGTACCCATGTTGTGAATAGCTGATGTAGATGTACCACATGTGGATATGCTTAAAACCTGAAACCTGAAACTTGCGCATTGGAGCAGTCGACCTCTTTAGCAGCATGAAATTTTTGTGATTTGCCACTGGCATTCAATGCATTGTGTAGACAAAAACTTCTGTGTGCATTATACTTTTGCAAATCTTGGCTTTTGCATAATTCACTAAATTTTCATGCATGCAAAAATTTCTGGTTTTTCAGTATGTCAAACTTAAATGCAATACGTGAATTTTCAGAGTCTGATCTACACTGTACTTCACCATGGCAGTATTCAATATTGAATCACACCTCAGCTTTAGAAGATGCAAGTTTATATTGGGATGTAAAGCATTGTATCATGATATATTACCATAAAGTATCAATAGCAAAAGTTATTTACAATAAGACAAAGCATCAATAATATTGATAACATTCAGTTTTTTGGGGGATGGGATGGGGTAATAAGGTTACAATGGTCCCGTTTGCCTCTTACTTGACTCTTTAAGATGAAGGAGTCATTGGTTGAAATCTTTCTCAAAACATCAGCACATTTCCTGGTGTCCTTTGGCAAGCTGCATAGATCTGCAAGGCTCCTCTTTCCCTAACCCAGGGGGAAATGAGAATTCTACTGTCACAGAATGTTACCACTGCCAATACGCTCTTCGATATATTGTAGCTGATTGGAACTATTCCAATGCATAGCACACGGTGGAAGTCCATGGGGTAGAACATCTGTCAGCCGGAAAGGAGTTAAAGAGCAAGTTCACACTGTGTTCAAGTTGGCTTTGAGAAGTAGAGTCAAAGCAGACAAACAAAATGGTAAAAGTTTCATCAAAATTTGGCATGAAGTAAAAAAGATGTGGAACTGTTCAAATTTTGCACGCTCTGAAATTGGTCACAACCACACACACATTAGAAGTTGCAATGCTGCCATCACCTCATAATCCTCTTGGGTTCATCACTTTGCAACTACCTCTCCGTGTTTCCAAGTGTGACTGTTTGCTATAGAACCATAAGACTACAATAATTTGATGCAAAAAATGTAGGTCATTCTGTGATTTTGTGTCACAAAGCAGTTTAGCGAAAAGAGGGCTCATTTTATGTCAAGTCTAAATCTAGATGTTGCTGTGCCAATAGTTGTATGATTTGTTTCTGATAACACACAAACAAAAACAGTGAAGCCAACCGACTTGTAGAGAGTTTCATGAACTCAGAAGAGAGTCATGACAGGACAGACTAGTCTGTTGGTCAAACAAACTTTTGTCAAGCAGAGAAAGGTGTCAAGTTGGTCAAATGCACATTTCTAGCTTGGCCTTGTATACAGGATTACTACGAAAGAAATGTAAAAAAAAAAAAAAAAAGAAACCGAAAGAAAAACAAAATCATGGCTGTCATGTTTCTTCTTCAACAACAACAACAAAAAAAACCACACACAAAAAAAATGGCAGGTTGTCAAGAAAGTCTGCTAATTTAAAGTTCATTGGTAATTTCAGATGTTGCATTTCCATGATGTCATTCAGTTTTTATACAGTGAATATAAAAATGAATCATAAATAGAGTGAGAGTTGTAAAGATAGTATCCATGATAATGTCCTTACCTCCTTCTTGGCAAATGATTTCTGAGGTGATTGAAATCTGCTTTTGCAGCCAAACTTAACATCCATGACTTTTGAAAAATGTTATTCCTTCGTTTCCTTTCCTTTCCAAGATAGAGTGTAAGTCGTGAGCTTCATCCCCGGTGATCGACTGGCCCTAATTTGAACCACGAAGGCCTTGAATAAGACACCTACACACCCTAGTGCTATAGGAAGTGATTAATTGGTGGAACTTAACAAATGTCTTGAAGGTATCTTGGGAAGGTGTAGAACTTGCCAAGCCAAGCGATCTAATGTGGGAAAAACGTTTTCATTTTCACACTACAAGTGCTTATCTGTTTGGCGGCACGATTACTAAGCCATGTAATTTAGAATTATCCAACTTGAATTTGCTGACTTGTACTGCCCAGCAGATATGTGCTTCTGGAATTATCAGAAATTCTCAGGAAGCTTTTATTCAGTAGTGAATGAGCCTACATGGATGGTTGGGATATGGTGTCGCATGATGATCTGTGGATTTACCCTGTTTGTCCATTTAAATGCAATATCGTATTTGGTGACATCAAGTTTGTTTTTCAACTTGCTCGTGCTTGATTGCCTGCCATCATGTGGGCGATTAATTAGTTGAATTATGATGAAATTTTTGGTTTATTTTCAATCCTGACAAGCAAAAATGGCTGTTGGAGGTGTTATCTGAATATGTCTGATTAGATTTCAGATGCTTTTCATTTGATGGGACATCCCTTCTTTCCACTCTCACATATCTGCATGTAATAATTACAGCCTGAACGATTCTATGGTTCACATTATGTCTAATTAAATGTGGGTTTAGAGCTACTGTAAACTTTAGTGGTATTCTTGATGTGTTTTCTTAATCTACCCTTTGCAATTTGTTCAGAATGAGGGAAATGAGAAGGTGCCTTATGAGTTAAAATCTGCCTTTTTGCCAAGATTTAAGGTATTAGCCCACATTTGTAAACCTGCAGCAATTGGTCTCATAGTTAGCATGGAGTTTAGGTATGATTGTAGTAACACCTGTGCAAAATTTCGTTCCAATTAGTCCATTACTTTCATAAAAATAAGTGAAAATGCACAGTATGCATGCGTATAAAAACGCTCGCTAGCTCCGGTCCACGCACGTACTACATGCATGAGATACATGTGTAAGTTAATGTGCGTAGCTAGCCCGCGCTCGTAATTCGATTTTGGGTTGGGTTGACCCGGTTTGAAAATTGATTTTAAAACGATGATTTTCTCTCTTTTATCGAATGGTATAGACAAAGAGCAACAGGTGAGGTATGTTACTGTTATAACTTGTACTTGAAGTCATATTGGACCTGTTTTATGCAGTTTTGATTTTCGTGGGTTTGCAAATGTGGGCTTGTACCTTTAAAATATTGAAATGACATGCTCTGGAAGTGACATGTGTGCCTTATTTGGGGTGAGAAGGAGAGAAGGCAACACATGAAAGTTCTTGAGGTGCCTTGGTTAGGATGAATAAGTGAGGAGGCAAGTTTTCACAACTCACCTAGGTGCCTTGTTTGAAACGAGAGGGTATTTTGAAACTTTGATGGGTTCGACAAGTTGCTTACTCATCATGCATATTAATGCTTCTTCGAATATTTGCCATATTGTCCCATATATGTAGTTGGGCTGCTTTCTCCAAATGTAAGATGTAGCTCAAGCTCAGAACATAGTAAGGGGTTAGTTTCATCTCAAGGTCTGGGTTGTGTTTTAAGAGAGCATTTGCGACCATAGCTCGGAGACTGGAGTGAGAGCTTGTTAAAGATGAGGGGGATGCCTTTCTCGATGGGAGGACTTGAAGGAAGACTACTAGTATGTATTCCATCTGCAAACGCAGCAACCCCCCCTCCCCCCGCCCCCCATCCTGCAAAAGTGGCTCATGTCTCCCTCACTGCCAGCCTCCAAACCCAGCTGTGTAATCATGGCGCTGGCCCAGACAAATGTTGTCTTTTCTGTTCATATGCAGTCAGTATCTAGCTTTTCCCTTTTCTCTTTCTCTGTGTTCATTTTTTTTTTCTCTCTCTCTCGCTCTGTCTTGCCTGAGCTTGGCTAAGCATACAACTTGTGGACCTAGAGCTGGCTACTGTCTTGGTTTCTATATGTGCAAATATCCATTGTCTGTAGTGGTGCCCAGGTATTTGCTGGTCCCAGAAACCACATCTTCCTATTCCTAAATCCCCCACAGCCCTCCCCATACTTTGATATCCTTGCCATATAATGCATACATTTTTTTTTTTTTTTAAGAAATGCATTTGAGAAAACATGGTATTGTCTGTTCATGCTTGTATTAATCAGATCTCACCTAAGAACGAATAGAAAGGACAATGTGTGTGTTCGCCCCTTATCACTGCATCTATAGTGTCTGTTCTTGTTATTGTTGCTCCACCTTGTAATTGTACCCTCCCTTGGCTAGTGTATGTGTTGGGAAGACCTCGTGAACAGCAGTTTACAGCCAGATACAGAAAAGAAGAAAAGGAAGGATTGTGGCAGAAAGTAAAAATCAGCAACTGAGTAAACTTTTGAGGTTGGTCTGTGAACTTAACCTTGAAGTAATATGTATATTTAAAGGAATTGAAGTTCGTCAGTCGGATATGCCATTTTAAGATTTTTGTGTGCATCAGCATTTGTGTTATTAAATTTCAGTTTTCATGCTCTTCTTATACTTTGCATTTATCTCTTGTCCTGAGATGCCTCAAAAGGCGCTGTCAGACTGGCAAAAAATCGAGAAGTTTAAGATCGCGATCTTTAAGATCTCAAAGTTTTGCCAGTGTGACCGCAAACTTCCTGCGAAATTCCTGCGAAACTTCTCGATCTGTTTGTGGGCGGTGCCTCCGAAGCGCGAGGTCATTGTCATGTGCAGATGCGCATTGTTACATCACAATTACTAGCCATTGGACGGCGCACTCTTGCTTGCGTGCGTACCAATGGCCCAAACTTTGCAATCTTAAACTTCTCGATCTTTTGCCAGTCTGACCGCACCTAATGAAGTACATTGTGTTTGATATATATCTGTATGTCTGCAATAGTAATGTTTTAGACACTACAGGCAGAATTAAAGGGGATGGCTAGTAACTGATCAGTGGGAATGCTGGAGGATGATTGTTCCAATTCTTGTGGGATTCATTTCAGAGTACATTATATTGATTGTGTGAAAATTATTTGCTTCAGAATGGTCTCATATTCAAGTAATGTGCAGTTTAATGTTTCCAGGTTAGCATGCCTGTGCAGTGACAAGGCCTTAAATTGCACATTACTTGAATATGAGACCATTCTGAAACAAATAATTTTCACACAACAATAGATATATAATGTACTCTTAAATGAATCCCACAGGGATTGGAACAATCATCCCCCAGCATTCCCACTGATTCCCACTGATCAGTTACTGGCCATCCCCTTTAAAGATAATGTTCATGACAGTCTAGAAGACAACCCATCTACAGAGATTGTTTAATCTGTTTCCCTTGAGAACATTGGACGTCTTCAAAAACCTGGATCTATAAGACGACATGATCATAAAGATTGCTTTCTCTCCCAGGTGCTTTTTGTTTCAGTGTAATTATCAATTTTGTACACCTTCCTGAACTTAAAGGGGAAGGCTAGTAACTGATCAGTGGGAATCAGTGGAAATGCTGGGAGATGATTGTTCCAATCCTTATGGGATTCATTCAAGAGTTCATTGTATATCTATTGTTGTATGAAAATGATTTGCTTCAGAATGGTCTCATATTCAAGTAATGTGCAATTTAATGCTTCCAGGTTAACGTCCCTGGTCAGTGACGGAGCATTAATCTGCACATTACTTGAATATGAGACCGTTCTGAAGCAAATCATTTTCACACAACAATAGATATACAATGAACTCTTGAATGAATCCCATAAGGATTGGAACAATCATCTCCCAGCATTTCCACTGATTCCCACTGATCGGTTACTAGCCTTCCCCTTTAAACATTGAGGAATCATTCATCATGAATATTAGATGTCCACAGCTGATGTTTACATGATCAGAAATGGGAAATTGTGAACAATTAGCTCTGCCTATGTATCATTTATGAGACTCAGGGCTGAATTATGTATGCATTACAGTGGATTTCATGTAAACCAGCACAGATTTGTGTATTAACATTGATACTGCAAGGCATTGAAAATTGAACAGTGCCCTCTCTTGGCAATTTGCTGAGAAGCCCCCAGTGAATAGCAGTCTGCAGCCAGGTACAGAAAAAGAAGAAAAAGAAGGGTGATAGTATACAAATATTGACTGCTCATGAGGATGATGGTGGAAATTATCATTCCCAAGGTGCTTTTCATACCGACCCTTCTATCACCTCAAGGCGTTAGCCGAGGGGTGATAGAAGGGTTGGTATGAAAAGCACTGAGGGAGTGATAATCTCCACCATCATCCGAATACAGAGTAGTTAATATTTGTTTTATATACCTCATTGTTTAAGACTAGGTCTAACTAGTATTAACTAGCTATGTCCAGAGACTCCAACCCAAAGCACCTTCTGATCTGGAGATTCTCCCGCCTGAAACCCCTAGCAAACGGGAGACCCCAACTTGATGTGTGCGAAGCGCGAAGTTCCTATGGTTCTAGATGCTCTCTTGTGCTATCTAAGGCATATTTTTTCAACATACGATAGAAATAAGTAAGAAATCCCTTCCAACGGGAGACAAAGAGCCAGGGCGGGAGAAATTAAATCTCAAACGGGAGAACGGGAGATTTTGCAAAAATGGGTTTTCGGCGGGAGATCTCCCGTCGAAAACGGGAGATTTGGAGTCTCTGTATGTCTAGATCTGGGGCTAGTCAAATACGAAGTAGGCCTAGGCCTATAAGCCTAGTTCTAATGTAAAACGGGCCACAGCGATCGCTTGCATCGTTTTCGAGCTGTAGACTACAACTCATGCAGCCTTCTGCGAGCTCTTGCATAAAATCTTGACAAAAGATTACAGTGTCCAACTCCCCGTCGCTCGTGTTTTAATTCGATATTTCCAACATTGCATGTTGAGTAATAATTCTCAATAGAGACCACATACTTGATTTATTTTGTCTCTTCTCACTAGAGTAACTACTAACCGCTCCAAATCCTCCGGCTCATCTGCATTTAACTCACTTTGAATTGAGTGCGCTAGTGTGATGATATTGTGCAAGACTGTGTTGTACAATGCGCGTAACGTAACTGAGTATCCCAGTAGGCTCCTAAACGGACATCCTCAGAAAATCGAAAGCGAAATAGTTGTGCAGAGTGCGGACACCGTGCGCGAAGTCTACGTATACTTGTTATACCGTGTGCAAAAGTCGCGGAGGGTTTACGTATTCTATCACGAGGATTTTGTTTTTCTATCACAGGGGTTTTGGCCTTCTATCATTTGACCTTAGGTCAAGTGATGGACAGTCAAAACCCTGAGGCAATGATAGATGGAACTGCACCATGTCACATGATATACTTTTGACCAATCATTGATAAGAATCTTAATTGTGAGGTATAACAGAAAGTATGGAAAGATACACAACTGTGTAAAGTGTGGAGGGTGGTCTTGCAAACAAATCGTGTGTAAAATTGATGTTATCTGGGATTGAAGTCCACGATTTGGAAAGATGGAAGAAAGACTGAAACTTATACAAGGAAAGATTGGAAGAAAGAGGATAGCACTATGTATGGTTGTGTGTGTGTGTGTGTGTGTGTGTGTGTGTATGTTGTTTGTAAAATCATTGAAGATTTTTTTGCAAATAATTGAAAGACTTATAGATTATTGTACCATCACTACCTGAGAATATAATCATTAGATTGTGACAGACATCAGTTATATGAGAATGTGGTAAACTGTGAATTGTGGTGATCCTTACTATTGGTTTCAGTTGTAACAGTAGCTGAAGGGCAGGAGTGGTAGTTAAAGGACAAGTTCACCTTCATAAACATAAGGATTGAGAGAATGCAGCAATATTTGATAGTAGAACACATCAGTGAAAGTTTGAGGAAAATTGGACAATCGATGCAAAAGTTATGAATTTTTAAAATTTTTGTGTTGGGACCGCTGGATGAGGAGACTACTACAGCTTGTGAGTCATATGCGTACAACAGTATAAAGAAAATGTAAAGAAAATTCAACATATTTTCACTTTTTTCGCATAATAAAAGAGCACTTGACTTGCCTCTTTCTAAAGGCAGGGGGAATGATATTACCCATAACATATGTCAGTAACGAGTCAAGGGAATGTGTACTTTTTTCAAAAGATGAAATTTTGTGAAATTCTCTTTGTATTTTCCTTATACTGTTGTACGCATGTGACATCTAAGTTATTCATACAATGCAGTAGTCTTCTCATCCAGTGGTTACTGCATTAAAACTTCAAAAATTCATAACTTTTGAACGGATTGTCCGATTTTCCTCAAACTTTCAATGATGTGTTCTGCTAATATTGCTACATTCTCTCAATCCTTATGTTTATGAAGGTGAACTTGTCCTTTAATGTGATGATATTATATCTACTTTCCTACAAATACCTCTGCCATTGAGGTTAAAGTTTGGCTAGCATTTGTTAGCTCATTTTTTTCTATGTTTATTACCAATATTACTGGAAAAAAATGAATGAATTTTGCTGAAAATGTTTAATAGGATAGATCTGTTGTGATTAAAAGAATATGTGATTAAATACTAATGGTGATCAAAATCATGATTTGACCAGATTTTTTTCTGTGTGTATGTGTGTGTGTGTGTGTGTGTGTTTGTGTTTGTGTTTGTGTTTGGGTGAACGTACAGGATGCATAGACAGTTTTGAGATGTTAGTGACCCTAGGGCTCAGGTAGAGGTTCACATCACTCTCCAAGTACTCTTAGTAATAATAGTTATATGGCATCCATTTGACTTCTATTTGTGAACCCATTTATAAATGCTCTTTTAATAGCATACTGAGACTTGTTACAAATCAGATATGCTGCTATTTGAAAGTGTCCCCCCCCCCCACATACATACATATCAGTTTTGTGCATTTACAGTTGAGTTTCATTGCAAAATGAGCCAAGCACCATTTTTAAACTTTTCAAAGTAAGTCCAGCATCAGATAGAGCAAAATTCAACCTTTCCAGTAATACCTCACTTGTAACATATCAAAGAATATTCTAGAAGTTATGATTAGAAATATCCTGTATTTTCTTATGATTTCTTATGTTTTTTAGCAGCTTTAATCACAAATATCTCAACTTAACAAGATTGGAGTTACTCGTTTTGTGATAAAACTCTTCAGTTGTACCCATCCATCAATAGAGCAAGAAAGGTAGTGGTGCAATAGCGCCCTCTACTGTCCACTGTGCATGAAGTGAGACTGCCATTGTCCAATGAATCTGGCAATAAACAGGATCATTCAAGTGAACCAACCTGCTGAAATATTGATGTCAGTATCTGTTGAAATATGTAGTGATAGAAGATCAAAGATTGCTGTCCCATTGTAGTCCTGGAAACTTACATTTACGTCATGAATGGTTGTGTACACAAAGGCTGCATTCTCTTATCGTGAGCACTAGCTGAAACGTAGGAACATATTTTAATTGTGTTTCCAATTGTGTTTGTGTAAAGTACCAACAAAGATGTGGGAAGAATGTGGGACTGAGCAAATATTTTCGGTTAAAAAATAGTGGGATGGAACCAAAGCAGTGTGAAAGCTATTGACTGATGAATAGAAAAGAACCAGAAATAGATTCTTTGTAGTGTTAATTACTTCATGAAGATGTTATTAACCCATTGAGGGCCAACTGATTTTGCTACAACACGCATTTCCTATAGACACCTGCCTGAGTATACTCAGGACTCGTCCTCAATGGTTAACCCGTTGAGGACTAGCTGATTTTGTTTTAACACATGTTTCCCATAGACACCTGCCCGAGAAGACTTGGGACTAGTTTTCAACGGGTTAAAGTTCATGTTTTTATTCAAATTTGATAAAAAGTCCCTGAAAGGTGGTTATGTTTCAGTCATAAATGACCCTTATAGATTAGATAGCGTGAACTTTTGAAAATTCTCAAAGCCAGATACTGTGTTGAAAATGTGTAGTATGATCCCAAAACATGTGCAGGCTGATAGACTGATGAGTGGATATAGAGCGCAAATAGACATTTGACAGTGTTTTAATTACCTCATAAACACATTGATCTCCATTATGAATAAACAGAATTATCAAATTTCATGAAGTTCATTTTTCCTGGGGATCAAATTTCATTTCAGCATGAGTCAAATCATCTTCCCTATGGTTATGATCCGATTTCAAATCCTATTTTTTGAATAACATGCAGAGTTCGAGTTTGTCATTGACACCTTCTGATTGATAACATTAATGTGTATGACAATGAACAATCACTGCAGCTCATATACAGTTTATCTGCACAGAGAAGTCTTACATAAAGGGAAATTATGCAGTGCGAGTATGCAGTGCGCACCATCGAAAGATACTTAGCGTCCACTGCACTTGCATTGTGACACAATGGGACAAGTGCACTATTTCTTTTATGAAATAGCAAATCTTGATGAATAACAAATAAAAAGAAACAAAAGTCTAATGTAAGATCAAATACACAACTTTTGATAGACAATCTTCAACACAGTTATGGCTGTCTAAGGCCGTCTCACACTGTGCGATTTCTTGCAATAAGATGTTGCATCGCAAGCTATTTAATGTTAGATCAAATACACGATGAATGCTGATAGACTTCAACATGATTTCATGAGAGTGGTATATCACTTTTTTTTTTTTTTTTGCATAATGTCTGCACTACCGTGCAGTGCGCCAAAAAAGTTGAATGCCACGTGACATGTTTTGACCAATTACCATGCTTGAAAAATGGCTATGTTATAAAAAAGTAATGAAAATCCCAGAACATTTCTTTTTTCAGAGTTCATTTTCCCTTGACCTGTTACTGACATATGTTCATGCTTTTATTCCCCCCTACTTTTTGAAAGATGGAAGTCAAGTGCTCTTTTATATTAAATGCTTGAAAAGTGATGGATCTTTCTATATATTGTTTTATATCATTTTCCATACATAACATGACATCACAAAGTGTTGTACCCTCTTAATCAAGCAATGGCGGCTTTAGAAATTCATAACTTTTGAACAAATATTACTGCCTTTACTCAATCCACATAGCATATTTGGGTTTCATTTACCTTTAAGTAGGGTAGCAATTCAGTTGAGAGAAGACGTTGTCCTATCTTGCCTTTTTGAGTCCCAAATACCACATTTCTGTTATTTGGTGCTGTATCTTTTTGTCATGATTTTTATTCTTTGTGGGTAGTGTAATTCCATCCGATACCACTGATAGCAATAGAAACAAGTCTTCATTTGAGCTCTTTGTTCAGAAATCATTGTTAGTTTTGCTTGGCAACACTTCCAAAAGCCTCTTAATGGCATAGTTAATTACTGATTATTAGATTGACAACGCAGAGAAGTATAAAGCTCCTGTTTGTCTCTCAAATTTGCAAATTTTTGTAAATTTCTCTCTGATTTTAGGCGGATCTAATGCAACTTATATATTAATTCATCTAATTTTCACAAGGTGGCTCATCAGTGAGTTGGACACTGTTGTTGATGGAGGCCTTGCAGACAATTTTGCTATTTTCTTTTTAATCTGTTGCCAAGTAAACTGTTTCTGTCTAATCTTTCTCCAATACAAATGTTATACAGTGAAAGCCAGCGATGCCAATTTGATGATGAGGTAATGACTTTGCAGCAAATTCCCCCGAGACTGAGTGAATGAAGATCGTTAATTGGAGGCTGAAACAGAAATGTCGGAAAGTGACCAAATCTTGTATTAGTTTGAATAGATCTTATAGGGCTCTTTACTCTTAATATGATACCCATAACAGCTCATACAATATATTGCCAGTGGTCCTTATAGTAAAAGTCTGAAAAACACGAGGTAATTTTGATTTCTAATGCAGGACTTGAGATCTTCAATTATTCAAATCTTGTGAAAGATGTAGTTCAAACCTAGAGTGCAATGCCCTTTTCATTAGAATGAATGTGAGCAGCCTGGTTATTATTACATTCCAGAGGTTTTCTCTTCATCTCTCAAAGAATTCGCTCATACATGTAGGGAATTTTATTTTTGTTGTTTGCTTTGTATTTATCAAGAATTCATGAATAATTTCCGTGCCTTTAATGAACAAAATTAGCTCTTTCACCCCGGCATCTTTTTCTACCTGAATATTTCACGAGGATCGTGACAATATCATCAGCTTAGGTGGAGTGGGGAAGAGCTGGCTTGTGCTCTTGTTTTTTTTTTTATAGTTCTTTTCATGGAAGTTTATGGAAGACACACTGTGAACGCTGCAGACGTTTGGAAACAGTCAACATGACGGCTGATTCATGCCATCACAAGATGGTAGTCCGGTGTATACTATTTTTGACAAACACTCAAACACCCCCAGACAAATTAAACACACATACACACAAACATTTACACATTCAAACCTACACAGAAAAAAAAACCCCACAAAGATAGACACAAACACAAACACACACACATGCACACACTATACTTAAAAAAAAAAAACACCACTATTGAATAACTGAGGTGGTAAACAAGGAGGGAATTACAGTAAATGTGGCTGTCGGGTAAAATCATGACATTGTCTTCTATTTCCACCATCGTCGCCTCTTGACGGCCCTGGCGAAATGCAAAATTAACAGATGACAAGACTCGGCTGTAAGCCAGAAATATCTCGCTGGATGCTGCATCATTTATGACTATAAGCTATCATCCTCTTTGTTGCCATGGATTTGGTGAAATAAAAAACAACATCAAACTTAAACTGACGCATGAATATATTTTGGTGTCAGTGACTTTGAGTGTGTGCAAGCTGTGACTCATGACGTGCAGTGAATCCCGGCATGCACTTCATGTCTTTGTTTTCTGGAAGGGTCTCTCATGTTTACATATCAGGGGCCTAATGTAGACATATTTGTGAGTGTTGTTAAGTGGCAAATGATTGCAGTCATAACATGTGATCTCAGAAGCCTTCAGCTGATTGGTTCTTTCATGGCTGTTGCCATAGTAACTAATTGTTGCAACTCACAATAAATGCAAATTTCTTTCACAGAACAGGCCACTGATGTTAGATCAGGCTACACAAATGAATTTCAACATAGGATACATATGTAGAATATGAAATATGTGATGTTCTCATCAGATTTTTGTATAATATGATGCAGTGGAAATCACATGCCTGCAAGCAATATTTTGATTGTGTTTTATTTTGAGTATTTAACAAAGTCATGGCTATTGCCAATATTAGGCTTTAGGTGAAAAAACAAAAAAGTGATTATCTAAATGATCACATGGAAGTATATGACATGAATTGTCCCAAGTGATTTGTACACGAATATCTAAAGTGAATTTTACCACACCTTCGGGTTATCTAAGGATGAATATTTATAATATAACTTGGGTTTTAAGAGGTAGACAAGATATTGGAGTGAGTTGTGTAGTATTGCTCATCACAGAGGGCGAAAGCTTGTAATGCCAGTACTGCAATGCGGGCAAGATTTCCACTTGTTGCTCTCCCCAGTGGCACTGTTTGCCGAGTTTAAAGGACGAGTTCACCTTCATAAACATAAGGATTGAGAGAATGCATCAATATTAGTAGAACACATCCGTGAAAGATTGAGGAAAATTGGACTATCGATGCAAAAGTTATGAATTTTTAAAAATTTGGTGTTGGAACCGCTGGATGAGGAGACTACTAAGGCTCGTGATGTCATATGAGTACAACAGTATAAAGAAAATGTAAAGAAAATTCAACATATTTTCACTTTTTTTCGCATAATAAAAGAGCACTTGACTTGCCTCTTTCTAAAGGCAATGGGAATAATAATACCCACAACATATGTCAGTAACGAGTCAAGGGAATGTGTACTTTTTTCAAAAGATGAAATTTTGTGAAATTCTCTTTTTATTTTCCTTATATTGTTGTACGCATGTGAAAACATACACTGCAGTAGTCCTCTCATCCAGCGGTGACTGAACAAAAACTTCAAAAATTCATAACTTTTGAACGGATTGTCCGATTTTCCTCAAACTTTCAATGATGTGTTCTACTGATATTGCTACGTGTTCTCAATCCTTATGTTAATGAAGGTGAACTTGTCCTTTAAATGTGAGCCATTTCAGACTTATAAAACAACTCATTTATTCTGGTGTTTCAGATCCTTTTCTGACCCTTTTCAGATCTGTCACCAAGATTTGCAGGTTAGAGGAATTCGTTAGCACCCATCTAGGATAAAGTGGGCATGAGTCTATCATGAGTGAAGTCCTTAGAAGATGTGTCTTGAAAAACACTTCACAGTAATCAAATTGCTTACTGTAGAATCACAATATCTCATCAAAACAGCATAACAGTCTAATTCTTCTCCTTGTTTGTCTGTGCTTCTCATTTTGTGCATGAATATATCCTCTAATTCTTCATGTCTTTATATTCAGTGAGATGAGGAGCGTGCCCTGTTAGTGAGGCTGTGATTATGTTCTGCTGTAGATCCAGTTCAACGAAATTACATCATGAATTCTGCTGGGCATCAGAAGATCTTGCTTGCATGGATCACTGCCATGATTAAGGAACAAAAATGAGCACACCCATAAAGCATTTGCACATAATCAGTATTAAAAGGATTTGGTGGGAGACTTTGCCAAGATGTGGAGCCCGTGGGCAGCTCTGTAGCGGCACTTTTGAGACGCCTCGTCAAATCGCGGCAAATCTGTAATCACTGAAAAAACATTACAGGTATGGGTCTGCTTCATTCATTCTGCAGAGGGAGAATATATAATGAGACAAGTACTTCTGTTTCGAAATTGGAAAAGGATTGATGTATGTCGTTGAATCGCACAAAAAAACGGACACAAGTAAGAATGTGTTCAGTGCAGATTGATGGGTAAAGAAGGGAAATGAAAACAAATCATAATTTGAAATTTGATAAATAACTAAAAAAGAAAAGTGTATCAAAGAGGAAAAAAGAGCCGTAGATGATAATGTTAGTCATGATGAAACAATAATGATAATGATAGTAATAATAATAGCAATAATAATGATGATGATGATAATAATAATAATAATAATAATAATAATAATAATAATAATAATAATAATAATAATAATAATAATAACAATAACAACAATAATAATAATAATAATAATAATAATAACAATAATAATAATAATAATAATGATTATAATGATACTGATAATAATGATAATAATAATAATGATAATCATGATGATAATAACAATAATGATAGTAATAATAGTTATAACTCATCTTAATAAATAACAATAATACAACTATCAATTATGCTCTTAAATGTACACAAATGCATGTGATTCAATCATCATACTAGCAGTGTTCTATGACACACACACTGCTGAACTGGGAGGCAACTTGAGGGATTATAATTGATCTCAGAATACTTCAAAACAGCTCATTATCCTGACAAATCGCATCAGCCATACAAGTTTCTTGGTAAAGTTTTTTGATACATTGCAAGCAGATTTTAAATGGTTGAAGATGAATTTAGAGTCCTTCCGATTACTATGTTTTAACGTAAACATGATATTTTGTAGAAAAACCAGGTCCACCATTTCTTGCTAAATGAATGCGATAAAGTGAGTTTAATATATAGGGAGGTCTCGATTTGCGAAATATTAGACTCGCTACATATATCGCATCTATACTATATATGAGTACCATATATCATCTCAATCCTCACCACCTCGTATTTTGACTTGACATTTGACCCACTACTTTCTTCAAATAATCAGCGATAACTGGTAATATAAAGATAAACCAAATCTCTCGACAATACTTTTAACTATTTTTGAAATCAACAAATGCTATTGATAGAGTTAAATTGATGAACATTGCAACAACATTGTAGAAGGGGGAAACCAGAGATAAAAAGAAAGAGTCATGAAATATAATTGATACAAACATCACAGCTTTATCCCAGGCTCAGACCAACATCTGAAAGTGTTTACACTCAAATATTGTTTTCTTTGCCATTAGTAATATTTGTAGTTTTATATCAATGCTATTTATGGAATGATTTCCCTTAACCATATGTGTAGTTGTCAAGAGAAGTAATTTAATTAGCAGTATGCTTTACAAATGTGCATAGAAAGGGGAAGAAAAAGGTTTTTTTTTTTGGTGTGTATAAAGAAGATACCGGTATGCAGTGATGTGAAAGTCTATATGTATACATGAAGATTGATGCATACAAGGATGAGAGATGAATGAATAGATGTATTGATAGTATGATTGAGGGACGACAAAGGACAAAACTGGTGCTGCGCAGGAACATAATAGGAGTGTAGAGGGGATGGAAAGTTGTGGCGAATAATACAAGACGAAATGTTTTTGAGTCAGAGAGTGGAATGGAGAGAGAGAGAGAGAGGGGGGAAGAGACCTCATGCTGTGCTGCCATGCGGAGCTGGGAAGCCTGAAAGGTGCTGCAGAGAGCATAGAGGGCAGACTACCCTAATTTGACCTCCCGAGGTCAAGCCGGGCGCCATTTGCATGCCAGGTCAGGCATGCTTTGTTAGTCTACTGATGCCATGTCTGCGGAGCATTTTGTGATCCTCCTTCGTCCTAGACCTTGCAATTTTCTCTCTCTCTCTCTCTCTCTCCCTCTCTTCCCCCCTTCTTCTCCGTCTCTCACTCCTTCATTCTCATTCTATCCCCCTCTCCCAATTTCCATTCTTCCTTCTCCCTTCTGTCACTCCCTTCCTCTGTCTTCTCCCTCTCTCTTCTTTTCTTTGTCTTGCTGTTTGTGTGTTCTTGTGTTTGCGTGTCATAAATCAGTCTTGCAGCTCGAAACAATATGTTGTGGTTTTGAATCATATATCAACTTCTTCTTTTTTTCATGTTCACCAGCACATAAGCAAAGAGCAAAGAAAGCTAGGTCATGTATAGAGCTCTCTAACAGTACACCCTCTCCCCCCCCCCCCCCCACACACACACACACAGACACACATGCTCACGTGTATACATGAATGCAAACACACACACACTCCTTCATTGCAAATGCTCGGTACTTGCACTAGGAGACATGGATTGACTGACACTTTAAATGCAGAGAGAAAGATAATGGAAGGGAGAGAGACGGAGAGAGAGAAGGTAGAAGCAGGCATAGCACATGCTACAGATCAGGGTTCCACCAGCGTTCCAGCAATCTGCGTTGCTTGTGCAGTGTGTCAATTTCTGTGCGAGTGTGTGTGCATGTGTGTGTGTGTTTGTGTGTGTGTAAGCGCGTATGTATGTGTGCATGTTTGAGTGTGTGTGTGTGTGTGCTTGTGTACTGTATATGAAGCTCTACAGCAGGAGGCTATAGCTGTGCTTGGGCTTGACCGTGCAATCCAGATCCTTTTTGCTGCACAGAAGCCGCACATGAGGAGACCAGCAAAACGGGAAGCAGGCAGGCCAGGAGAGAGGGAGAGAGGGAGAGGGACGGAGGGAGACGGGGTGAGAGCGTGTCAGCACAGCTTCATTCATTCTTTGGCCATAATAACCCAATAGGAAGTGAAGAGTTACACTGCAGCTGCGACTCTCAGTTCAAAGACGTTCACTCGCAGACCTTGCGCTCCATTGCTCACGGACTTGCTCGCATGCGGCTGTTTGCCGGACGAAAGGAAGAGCAGAAGAGAGAGAGAGAGAGAAAGAGACAACGGAAAGAGGGGAAGAGAGAATCTGTACCATTTTCTTGTGTATGCCCGCCAGTACCAATGTAACGCTGCCCTATCTAGCTTTGGATTCTGGATGAAAGAGAAATATCAGAAAGGGACGGAGACAGCCGAGAGAGAACAGAGCAGGGAATATGTCTAACTGAAAGAGCAGCGGTACAATGCTCCTGTGTACCGGTGTTGTATCGGCGAGCAGCGAGAACCTAACATTGGATTGATACCCAGGAATCTATACTCGGCGAAACACGATGGGAAACGCACAGATTCACTCGCTGATTCAAGAGAATTACAACAGAGAGACGCAGAATGCAAGGGTATGTACACACACAGCAGTCCCTTCCCACATCTCTTACCTCCTATATCCTCGTATTTTGTGTGGATTCTGCCTCCGTGTTTCTCGCAGTGCAGGCGAGGGGGCTAGTCAGGTCTGATTTTTAGATCCACTGCACCCGCTCCCATCTCGCTTGCGTTGCGTTGCGTAGCCCGCGTATCGGGCCAGCGCACAGGGCAGCTC
Organism: Diadema setosum; assembly: GCA_033980235.1. Lineage (NCBI taxonomy): Eukaryota > Metazoa > Echinodermata > Echinoidea > Diadematoida > Diadematidae > Diadema > Diadema setosum. Next base: position 37,987,077 of record CM067066.1, on the reverse strand, counting down.
TCCTCTGACCTCAGTCTCTTCAGGAAGAGAAACATAAATATATTCCCCGTACGCACAGGGAGACTCTCATTCCTCCCCTCACTGTTGTGTTTTCCAACTGTGAAGGGCCATTACACAGTTGATGTGTGGTTGTTGTAGTAGGCAGCCCCATAGCTTTGCTATGAGTGATGCATTCGCTTATTGATGTACGTTGTGAACTACCTTTTGTAGAGCTGCATAGGGTTGTTCAAAAAGTAATGTGACAGAAAATGCTGGATATATGATACATTGATATATTTTGCATTTTTCCAAATATTCACATTTTCAAAACAATTCAGATTTTCAGCACATAGCCTTACTTTTAATGAGTTACCTACTTACAAAGTATATTGGATTTTCAGGTGAATCTGACTCAGTCATAAAAAATATGTGACATATTCATTGATGATAAAATGTAACAGGTGCATGCAGAAATAAAAAAAAAAATTGCAAGCAAATGATTTGATCTTTCAGAAATGTCTAACACAGTGAAGTATTTGTGTCTTTATCAATCTAAGTTCATTTAAACACATCTGCAGGAATTGAATCATCTTATAGGTAGTATACTGCAAAAGGAAACTTAGAAGCAGCTAATGATATTCTATCAACGACAAGAACAGTGAATATTATATTCATTGGAAATAATGATCACACTGGTAGTGGTAATGAGAGTACAGTGAAATGAAAATAATGTTAAAGATAATGATGATTATTACAATCAATTACCAAACAAACAAACAATGATGATGGCAATAATGGTCATTATGACAGTAACAACAATAATAAGAGTATGAAGCAGTTGTAGAAAATGTGACATGATATATCGTCACTGGGGCGACAAGACCTCGTATCTACAAAATGTGAAATGTTCAGGAGAGCAAAAGAACAAAACAAAACAAAACAAAACAAAAAAAAAAACCATGGCAGCCAAAGCACTGTATCCAATGGGATAGATATTCCTTTGACATGCCATGGTGGCTTCAAGACATCTCTGATTTGGACAGGACATCACGTAACCGATTGTCTGACCATTAATCCAAAAAAGTCATTTTCACCAAAACTGCAGATACAAGGTCTTGTCACCCCAGCGACGATATATTTTTAAAATATATATGATAATATCAATATTTTGTACACAAAATTAATGCAAAGTTTACACAAATATTTGCGGCAGTCATGGTGGTATGTTACCTTAATGTCTATCATTTACCTGGAGATGTGTGTAGTTGACATAATATTATTATCAATAAATGAAAGTGGTTGTAATTTCATCATTGCATGTCCAGATGCATTCAAACTTTTACTGAAATTTTTGGGCTGTTTGATCACTCTCTCTCTATTGAACTAACTCTCTGGGGCATACTTTCTTTATCACTTCTGGAGAGTGTTTTGACAAGCCAGGTGATCAAGCTACTGGTATCCATGTTTCCTTTGAAATTCCTTACTTTATATCATATCCCCCCCCCCTCCACCTGCAAATCCACCTCCTGAGTTGTCAAAGACTGCTGTCAATTACCAATTAAATATAGAAGAAATCCCCATAATCTTCTCCATCTTCCTGAGATGATGATGATGACAATGATGACGATGACGACGATGATGATGATGATGATGAGGAGGAGGAGGAGGAGGAGGAGGAGGAGGAGGAGAAAGATGTGGATTGGTTGTTCCTCTGCCCCCTTCTGAAAGTTACATAACTTGTTAGTGTCTGAAGATGCTGCTACTTGAGGAAATTCAAGGGGGCGCACCTAACACTTCTCTTTGGTGAAACAGCTGAGTGACAGTAACAAGAAATTGTGGGTGTAAGAATATGGATATCTGGAGTAGGATCATGGAGAAAATGAGATTTTGAAAAGATCTGATATTTATGACACTTTATATTTAAAACAAAATTAGAAAACCAGTGCAAATAATTCCTAGGTAATGGCAGTCTTTTGACAAAGTTTGTCAAAGATGACTATTTGTGAGGAACCTTTCACACCATTTGAAAGAACTTACTGACATTGCGATTAGTGCGATTTTTCTTGAAATTCTTGATATTTGTCTGACTGCAGTCAAATATTTCATCAATAGATAATTGCCTTGGAGAGTTTCCCTTTGTCTCTATTATATCAAGTTTTCTGTGGGCTATGTTGTCCGCACAAAACATCAAGCAGTTTGAATGGAATTCTTTGAATGGAACTCTTTCAGTGTCAAGAATACATCACTGTAGGTTGGCGAGGGGGCTGGCTACCCACGAGAATGACATTGAAAAGAGCATCCGCCATGTTGCCCAGGTGTGTGGGCTGTAGTGTTTTCCACCAGCATCTTTGCTTCTTTGAATACAACCCTCTGCCAGTCACATTGAGCCAGTGTTGTTTCTTTGCACAATCTCTCTAGATCCTTAATAGCATCCACTCAGACGATGCTGTCTAGAACTATTAAGAAGGAAAAACTAAACCCCACTCCAATCTTCTACCAAGACAATAATATCCATTTCAGCTCATTGAATGCACATGTAAAGAAACAAAATCTTCAAATTTCACGATGTTGGGAGTGTAAAAGTGGAATGTGGTTCGATAAAGGAAAACATAGCTCAAGTCAGGTTTCTCCTGTAAATGGAATCTCTCAACAAGCCAGTATGTTGACAATGTAAACACATACAAGCACACAAATACACACACAGACATGTAAGATATCCGTGTTCCACTGCACGTAAACCACATGAATCCAGTGACGAGTGCCTCTTCATACTCATATTGTTTTAAGCTTCAGAGTAGGAAAATATGCTGTTGATTCACGATCAGTGATTCCCACGATGTCAACGGAGATATATGATTAACTTCCACTAGGTAATGAGAGCAATAATGGTCCTCGAACACAGTTTTCCTTTCTGGAAGACCTATGCAATATACCCTGGGATTACTACCTTTGTTTGTTTTTGTTTGCTTTATTTCATTCTGATATGAAAATCAACCATTCATAGAGGTCTATCAAGAGTATATGACTGCTTTAAGGTTTAATGAACTGGGTATTGTCCGATGGCTCCCCATAATGATTTACATTCAGGCATATGATTATATGGTGGCCTTTCTAAAATTGATTTATTTGACACCGAGACTTTCAGTTGCCATTCCTTGTTTGTTAATTCATTTTAAATCCTCAACAATCAAAGCAAAAAAAAAAAAAAAAATGATCACAAGCTGAATCGGACAGATTTGCATCAATGTAACCCTCTGCCCCCTCCCAGTAAAGGTTCATAATTATGGTTGGAGCAGTAGTTTGTGAACTGAATCTGATTTGGATATGAAATGGACATCTATACACACATACTTATGTTATACGCGTGTTTGTATATGATTTTTTTTTTTTTTTTGATGGTTAATATTGCTTATTTTGCTCTAGGCACATTTTCATGGATTTGATGCACTGTTGATCTTTCATACAAAGAAACTGCTCCCCCCCCCCAAGTAAGTGAATCGGCTTCATTGAGAGAAGCATCTTGTCTTTAGTTCTCCAGTTTCCCTGATTCTGCATAAGGCTTCCTCAAAAAACTTAAATAAAGTGAAATCATGCTGTATTTCTTCATGTCCTGAGAAGCGAATGTGAAAGCCTCCCTGATTTTGGGAATATTTTTCACGTTGAGGTACATGTAACACATAAGTATCTCCTTGTCTGCTCTTTAGAATCTTGGCACACATGTTGGCGGGTCTACTTATTAATGCTGTCCCACATACTTGAATCTGTGTCAGTAAATGGTGAGAGGATTGATTTCCAAGAAGATACCTCATTCTGTGTGATCTTGCTGATGCTCCAGCATATCTACTGCAAAGTAGACAAGTTGGGACAACAGATTTGCTTGTTCTCGTCAAATCCAGTTTCTTTTAGAGCATAAAAAACATAGCTACCTGAACATTTTCCATCCGCTCAAAGAATCTGCTATCCATCACATATCATATTAGCAATAGTTAGTCATACAGCTCAAGAATTGGACAAATTTCAACTTTCTGTAAACATGCTAGTGATCTAAGGATCCCCTTTTTAAGATTCATATCAGTACATGTATGTAAGCCCTACACATACACATATTTTTTAAATGATAAAAAAAAAAATCAAATTCTGTTCAATATCACAATTGTTTAATGACACAAATACAAACAACGATGTCTTTTTATAGATACCGTACGCACACATACACTAACGTGCACACACATACACACACACACACAAGCATGTAAATATATACCAGGTATGCATGTATACATGCATGTATAAAAGAGTGTTTTTGTGTCAGTGCCTGCATGTGAAATTCATAGAACAATGCTCCATATGATGCCGTTTTCATGTACTCTCCCTGACATACATGTAAGTTGTGGAGATACATGTCTTTTCAATTCATTTCAATATGGTTTATTGTGCAAATATAAAATAACAATCCAGCAGCTCAAAGGCTGATACGGTTGCTTTACATCAGACTCACAAACATATGAAATTAATAAAGTACTGTAAACATATATTCGCAGCATGAAATTTACGCGAATTGGAGCGGATGGCCTCTTCGTGGCATGAAATTTATGCGAATTGCCACTGGCGTTCGGAGCATATAGTGTAGACAAGAACTTTCACATGCATTTTAATTTTGTGAATCTTGGTGCTCATTCATGAAATTAAAATGCACGCAAACATTCCTTGTTTTACAGTATAACACTGATAATATAAGCCTACATGAGAATAAAATACAACATGATATTAATACACATCAGACCTGAACTTCAATAATGGGATAGGTGAGAGTATTGCACAACAGGAAATGAGTTGTACATGTAGGATTGAATAAGGCAAGATGGAGGAGAGCAGGCAAGGAAGTAAAGATGTAGAAGTGGGGGAAATAAATTCAATGCCCAAAAGCATGAAAACTAAAAGTAAAGGATATCATATCAACACAGCATCAGGCGGAAATACGTAGTAAGTAATCAGCATATGTCCGTAAATCATTAAAAAAAGATAGGAACGGGAAATAAATCCAAATAGTGGGAAAAGGTAGGAGACGGTATTGTGATATGAGATTGCGGGGAGAAAATAATTGAAAAGGTGATTGCCGGTTGAATCAATTCAAAATTCAATGCGTAAAAAGTGTGATTTTATAGTATGGTGCATTTTGAAGGCTTTACAGTGCCATTTGATATAGAGAGTCTTTTCTCCATCTGCTTTGGCATGCATACAGGGGAGTGTAAGATAAAGAGTTATATTAACCCCCTACCCTCTACCCCCTTAAAATATATCCCCCTTGCATATCCTTGTCTAACAATGACGGTGGGAGTCATATCGCCAATATCACCAACACATCTCTCCCCCTACTTTATGAGCTATCTTGCTCATGCAAAAAGACGCACCAATTCCCAAACATCACAAACGTGGACTTGAGACACACAGACAGCCAGACATTACACAAACATACACACACACACGCACATAAACATAAGCTTGCACACGCGCATAGCGACATACATACATAACGGACGCATTGACCGGCCGTTCACATGTATGTAGGCACGAAAGCGCAGGCACAAATGCACCAGTCTGCGACACTCTGGACCTCATGCCCCCAGCAACTCAGAAGGTCGCAATTGTGTTGTCCTTAGACAGCAGGGCAGGAAATTGTATCACAGGGTATTATTGTGGAGTAGGGTCAACTTAAGGTCAGCCCACTCTTTGCGTTTAATGATGAAGACTAAATAGCAGAGAGAGAGAGAAGGTAGGGGTGGGAGAGAAGAGAATGAAACACACAAACAAACACACACACACACACACACATACACATCTGTTTGGTGACCTGTTATTGAAGGCAATGTGCAATTGTAATAATTTTGTATGTGGGTAGAATAAACACATGTAAATATTGCTTTTCAAGTGCTTGATGGTACATAACCTGACATGAAGTCTCCATACATGTGATATGTTTTGGTAGTATTTATTCAGTCAGCCTACATTGGCTTTTCATTTTTCTTAAGGAGATATCACTATTTTTTTCAATAAACCATGAGTGTGTACGGTTTATTCTAGAAAAAATGCTATTACAAGTATTGATCACTTTCTTTTATATTCAACAATACTAAACATAAGTTATACTGATCAACATTTTTACATTGGTTGTTTCTATCCCTAACTCACAATTTAGAACTATTTTGACGCACTAAAGCTGGGTTTTTGTTTCTTCGGCAAATGGTAAATAATGCCTTTAATATGATTGCGGTAGTTAGAGTGATTAGATGCATGTCATGTGTCTCAGTCAAGGCTGACATGTTTTGCTGTTTGATCTTGAAAATGCCAGCAAATGCATTGGTATAGGAGTGCAGTGAATGAATGTACTGTAAAAGTGGAAATTTTCGAGGTGTTGAAATTTTTGCACATTTCGCGCAACCAGAAACTAGTGCAAAAATAAAAGCACGCAAATATTTTTGCTTGCCATATGTTCCTGTGCATGATGTCTTGATTCCACGGAATTAAAAACATGCGAAAGTCTTCTTACCCGGCCAAGCGCTAAAAATTAGTCGCGCGAAAATATCCACTTTTACAGTATGCTGAATACCACTGATTCTTTCAAGTAGCCATACTGAAATCACGGGTGTAAGCCCTTCTTGTAGCATGCAGTGCTTTTGGATGATATGGGCTAGGTTCCTTTCCCAGGCACCTTGACAGTTTCACACCCTATACAGGGTTTCTGCAAGGAAATGAAAACCTCTGACGGAGTTTCAGGTTTCATTTTTGTCACTGGCTTTTTTGTTTTTGTGGGGAATCTCTAATGTCCTCTAGATGTCATCTGGAAAAGATGGCCAATTGAGATAATGACTCCAGAAGCGAGTCACTAGAAAACAAAAATCATCTATCGTAAGTGTTAATTTGTAAAGGTCCAAATGACTGAGCTTCTATTTGACTTGTGACTATCTCGTGGGCCACAGATACATTGTTTTATGAGCATTTATTGTTCTTATTAGATAATCAAATATTATTTTGATTTCCTGTAGGTTCAATTATATGTGCTTCATGGTGTACCGGTATTCTAATACCCCCTCCCCCCATAACATTAAAAATAGGAAAGAAAGAAAAAAAAAAAAGAAGCCCAGTCTGATCAGGGTTAATGGATATTAAAGTAGAATTCAACAAAGGAGGAGGTATAGGTATTCAATCGAATCAGACAAAAATGCACAAAAAAAAGAAGAAGAAAGCAGTGGAATCACAAAATTTTATGTTTTCATTGAAGAATGATCTTAAATGCAACCACACGTGTGAAGAAGCTGCTGGTATGCATCACCTTTACATTGTACTCTCTCATGGAGCTGTGCACTAAATATCCTCATAGTTCAGTCACCATTTTTAGGGTATTGCTATACAACTTGGTTGATTCCAAATAGGACACCAGAGTGGGTATATCCAATATGATGTGATTTTGTATGTTGTCTCATTTTCTGACCCAAATCCCATTAATTCATCTAGTCACCCATGGCCACCTGGATAGTTCAATAGTTCAATAGTTCAATAGTTTATTTATTAGTCTGCATTATCAAATCTTATCATTTAAAGAAAAAGAATTTTACTAATAAAAGGTATATTTAATGTAGTATTTCTTTTTTAATTATTTTTATCTATAGATATATCTGTTCACTTATTAATCTACATAAACAATATCAGGTCATGTATTAATTACTTTGGGTATTCACTTGCTCATTAATTTACTAATTCATTCCTTTTGGGGGTAAGGGCGTAAGAATTTTGGCAGATCTTAACAGGAAAGTCACCTTCACATATTATCAGCAAATTTTAGCAGATTTTGTGAGAAGCCAAGATTTGCAAAATTAAAATACATACAAAAGTTCTTCTCTGCACTATGATGCATTGAATGCTAGTGGCAATTTGCAAAAATTTCATGCCGTGTTAAAAAGGGCTGTCGGCTCCAATTTGTGCAAATTTCAAGCCGCGAATATTACTTGTTTAACAGTATCTTTAGATCAATTGTGATATTTGACCTTTTTATGAAGGGTAGCCAGTAAATTATGATCACATAACAAATGAGTGGGAGATCTCCATGGAGAGACACTCATTTATATGCTTGTGGTAATGGGGGTGTTTTTCTCTGATTGTTCCTTCTTACTTTGATTTTCAACCCCGAATTATTTTTGACTTCGAATAGATAATCAGATTCCACTCTTACCTGAGAGTGACCTTGTCACCATCTCGACAAACATCTCCTCCGCGATGCGACACGCCGTACTGGGCGCCCGCTGACAGTTCGTATCTGTCGCCATCTTAATGTATGTAAATTGGCGTCTGGCGTGATTTGTGTGAAATTGTGCTTCTATCGAATGTTGTCAGACCTTTGCTTTAAAATGCGTGGAACGTCCAGTGCTTTGAGACCGGTGCAAAATGACATGATTAGCAAGTATGCTGAACGCCGCCTTTTCCTTCCCTTCAGTCGTCAACTAACCAGGATGATGCTTTATGTGAGAAGGAGATGAGCTAGTGGTAATTTAGAGCACATGATATGGAATAGATTGATGGAGTAGTGACTTGTATAAAGTTGCAGCAGAGTCAAGTCTTATTCTTTCTTCTATAGATGTGAACGTGTACCATGGAGTAAGAATGGAATTTGATGGTAATGAAACAGGAGTCGTGTGTGGGTAGCTTTATAAGCAGTGTATTGAAAGTAATGCAGAAATGTGCACCGTTAAATCCGTCTTTAATGATGGCCACTTTTGCTCTCTGCAGCCACAATTGGCCTTGGCTGAGTTGAAATGTACTTACATTGTAGAAATTTACATGTGCTTACCCCCGAAAAATGATGATTATGGCTTTATTTTTCACTGAGCCAACCTTGTACTCACAAGCAAGGATACAGCCTTGGTTATTATAAACCCTCTGGTGATCCTCCTCTGTGTGTCTTGCTGATTAAATCTTCTTTTTTTTTCCTACCATGTAATGAAAAAATTTCTGTCTTTCATCATCGTTCACTCGCAGGGGTATTGTTTGTGCCATATATGAACAAATGAATTATACACCATTTATTGTTGGAAAGCTGCATTGTCACAGTCAAAGAGAATTATCAAGCATTTTAGAGGCCGTGGAGTCTGTAAAAGTACACAGATGATTCAAATGAGCAGATCTCAATCCACGTCTTCTGACATCTCTCGCGCACTCGCAAAATAGATAGATAAACAACTTTGCAGTTAGCGATGGTTCAATTGACCCCACATTTTAAACCATGAAAACAAAACAGTTGTACAAAGAGCTCTTGCCCACTTGCATAATCCAACTAGCTTTCGTGCGAACAAGCTCCCTTGAATGTTTAAAAATGTTCTTTCACTGCAGCCTAAAGAAATCATTTAGGCGCTGTCTTTGACATTGCTAATCACAATCTGTTTCTCGTCATGCCGTTTTTCTCAAATGACCTTCATCTGCTCATGCACACAGTGCATCCTTGAACTAGCTCATTCGGAGTTAGCGGAAGGTCATCTCCATAAAAGGGTGATGCAACTTTAACTGCTAATAGAATTCCAGGAACCAGGATGACATTTCCTAATTGGCTTAATGAGCTGTCGTTTTTTTGTTTTGTAATTACTCGGTGACACATAGTGAAGCTGACCTTCATTCTCTGAATTGGAAAAATGGCGCATTAATCTTGTGACAGCACTCACACATTTTGTGCCTCGCAAGCCACAGAATCACATTGCACATAATGTCCACACCTCTAGAAACCCTCATTCTCCTACAGTGATGTTGACTTCTTCCGGAAAGAAGATGCAGGCAGGTTGCCATGGCAACCAGCAGTGTATTTCCCCAGATTCTTCACTGTTTGCTCCAACGGTTGTTAAGGTATTATACAAATTGACAGGCAACAACGTGCCAAAAATGTTTCATCTCTATAAATACATGTAGGATGTGGTCATGCGAATTAGTGTGTAAGTTGACGGAGCGGTAGCAACCAACTTTGTTTGAAAATATAATGAATGACATAAACATGCGCAAAAATACAACTGGGATTTTATTTTCACATATAACAATTACATACTATTCTCTGTATGAAAATTGTTTGGCAACAGCAACAAAAAGAGCAAGTGAATGGAAGGTGAACAAATTCACAGTGGTTTTTTGCCAGTATTTTCTCTTTCAAAGTGGACCTTTTCTTGCTGGGGTTATGGATGGAGGGGTGTAATATCCTGTACTTCCCTAAACCTTTTTTTTTTGGATAAATTTTTCAAGGAGTGCATGCTCAGCAAGTATTTTAAAAAAATTTTTGCTCTTGAGACGTTTGACATAGGTAGTATTCAATAGGAACATTTCTGTGTAGCTTTGTGTGTGGGGGGGGGGGGGGGGTAAGGGGGTGATAGATAAGTTATGACTACAAAGATTTGTTTGTTCATGTATGCATGCATGCAAAAAAAGCACAGCATGTTATCAACTAAATGTCATTCATTTTTAATAAGGGTCAATATATCAGTGTGACTGGCGCTTTGATGCTAGAAATATCCCTGACACCTATCTGATAGTCCATCTGAGATGATAAGACGCGTGATTGCTTGGGTGACTGTCGAGTGATTGATATACAATGCTTAATGTGCATATTGTGTTGTGCAGGTCTCTTCCAGTGACGAGTGATCCATGTCTATTTCCCAAAGAATGTGCAGTACAATGATCTTTTGGACCTTGACACCGAGGCGACACTGACGATAATATTATCTAACGATAGTGCTCGCATTGATTCCTTCCCGAGCAGCCGATTTTTTTTTTCTTTTTCCTACACTCCCCCTATAATCCCAAGTGTGCTGCCGCTGCATAAATTCCCCATTCAATGATTGATCCATTGTTTTCTTTGTGCCACAGATTTGAGGAGAGAGCGACCCGGAAAAAATATTAATGCCCTAGAGGCAAATTGGCAATATCTTAAAAAAGGAAAAAAAGGTAAAATCATGGATACTGTATGCGGAGACCCCGCATTGACCCTTGGTCTATTGTGACTTAAGTTTTTCTTTTGTGGCCATGGCATTGTTACCGAAAAGAAGGGGGGGGGGGTGTAAGTGATGAGGATTGTCAGAAAGATATTCAATCTTTACATGTGTTGGTGGTAGACACGCATTATATTCAGCATGGTTTGTGTTCAGCGAACGAAGCCGTGTGCCCTGCTCTACGATGTCACATGACTGAGCTAAATGCCTGTGGAATAGGCCAGTCTGTGTTATGATATTGTCCCCTTTTTTCCGATTCTTGTGACGACGATTACATCCCTTTCCTGCACATGCCTTCCAAATTTTTGTGAAATTCACAATTGATGTTGATGGTATGAATTCAAGAACATGACATCAAGTGACCCTTTGATAGTCTTACAAAAGGGAATTAAAATGTTACTGGTATTCCTGTTATTTTTCTTTGAGGCAGCAGCCTACTTCAACAAACCTGGTTGCTACTATAGAAGATGTGTCTGTAGGTGCTTTTTCTCTTATAGATACAAAAATTCAGAAATGGTAGTAGGTTGTATGTAGAAATTTCCTAAACAGTGATACTGGTCGCAAAGTCACAATAGGACCATCCAGGACCGTCATACATGTCATGTTTATAATTAGGAATGTTGTCGAGAAGTATTAAATTGTAGGTAGAGATCGGGTCCAGAATTATGAACTTAGATTTCAGTAACATGTAGGAGGATGTATGAGACATCTGGATTACCCGATTGGTAAAGGGAATACCACTACACATCAAAAGTGACAACAACCTTGGTGTTGTCATGTGTCTACCACACAGTCAGTCATCTGGTTCCATAATTTTAAGCTTTGGTGCTTGATACCTTTCCTGTGATGGTTCAGATGAAAAGGGGTTATTTTGTCTTCTTGCCTTCTGAAAAAGAAATATCAATTCAACTACATTTTTGTGAATATTGAACAACCATGCAAGTTTTACTCTTCAAGGGAAAGACAAAATACATATTACGTGTTAGTAGTAGAAGAGATGTTGCATTTTAAGGAAGATGCACACATTATCAGTGTATCATACTGGTGAGATCATAAAAACTAGAATGCTCTATTCGCATAGTTACTGCAAAATGCAATGTGAATAGCACTACAATTTGTAAGGTGAAAGAAAAGTATTTTTCAGCAAGTGGTAATGTAAAAGAAGAATTCATACATTGGCGTTGAAGTATTCTTCAACATACACCCACAGATATGAGTGGGTGTTTTGTTGCGCGGGGGGGGGGGGGGGGTCTTAGTGACATTGACACTATTTAAACTATTGTACAGTATTGAGAGAAGGAGAGAAAGAAAGAAAGAGAAAGGAAGGGAGGAAAGAAGGAAAATGGAAAATAAGATGGATAGACTGTCCGCTGGTGACCCCCTGGATTACCAGTCTCGACTGTCACCTGAACATGAGGAGAGAGTGGAATGAACAATCGCATGGTATCAGTCTACCTATGTATTTCTCTACCCCCCCCCCCTCTCTCTCACCCACTATTTCTCTCTCCTTTAGTATTATATCTCTCTCTCACCCCTTAGTTTAGTGGGCTGGGGGAATCATGACCAACAACAAAGCCAATATCTTGACCCAGTTTCAGGCCGTAGTCTCTGGGAAACCAGACTCCGCCCTGGTGGTTGGACGTCTGGCTGGGAGTGAAGCTGGTGGGTGTACGCATGTGGCAGGGAAGGAAAAGTGATGCCTCAGAGTCTCCATCTCCCTCTGAGGTGGAAAAGTAGGTGCGGGAGGGATCACCAAACGATCTTCATTCCATGAGTTGCATCTGTCAAATGGGGTGAGAAAGGGGGGGGGGGGGGTGAGGGGGAGGGGGCATGTTCTCAGAAATTGCTTTCTCTGCAGCACAACTGGTGTCAAATTGATCACTGAATCTTCGTCCAGCTGCTACCCACATTTTGATGGAAACCGAGTCCTGATTAACCGCTCAACCTGATTTTTGTTCTTTATTCATTTTCACCTTACATACTGCAGAACTAAGAAATTTGTGCATGCTTGAAACTTTTGCGAATATTGCGAGGAGACAAGATTTGCAAAAAAATAGATTGCACACAAAAGTTTTTTGTCTACACTATGCATTGAATGCCAGTGGCAAATGGTGAAAGTTTCATGTCGCGAGAGAAACCCTGTTGGCTCAAATTCATGAAAGTTTCATGGCGCGAATGTTTCCATTATGTTACAGTTCTTTTTTTCTCAGGGGTGGCATATTTCTTCATCATATTTGAAAACAGGGAGGGTGCACATGATTGTATACAGGCCATTTTGATAATTACAGCCTTTTAGGGCTACTGATGAGGGCATTCATGTAATGGTAAGCTCTTACTACCAAAAAAAAAAAAAAAGAAAGAAAGAAAAGGAACATTCACTGCTCACTGGTAGAATGGAAAAATAAGGTACTTGAATCTGTTCTCATCGCTAACAACCTGTATTTGTATAGTTTGTATCTATTGTTTCCCTGGAATTACACATTCCTGTACATAAGGCACTCTCCTCTCGCTCCTGAAATATGTGTGTTTACAAGTCATAATTTTATACCCAGTCTTATGGGGTGTTGCAAGAAAGTTGCAATCAATTGCAACTTGCAACTGATTGTCACTGGCCAATCAAAATGATTGTTGCATGCATGTCTTCTTAATAGGGCAGACCCTGAGCCAATCAGAATGGTTGTTTCAAAATTAGTAATTATTTGCAAATAATTGCAACTTTCTTGCAACACCCCATTAGAGATTTTCGAACCAGCGTTTCCCTGACGATGTCCAGTCAGTCTTTTTAATTTACCCAGCCTGTTAAGATGCCCATGCCGAGTGTCGTCCAGACATTTTCAATAGTAACTTTTGCCGAATTCTACCCCAGGCGACCAAGGGAATTTACCCAGATATTACTGCGAAAATGTTCAGACTACCCTTCCCACTCTCGAGATAAGGCTGCATTCATCTAGCTTGAGAGAGAGAGAATCATGTTTCAAAATGCGTTTTGAAAGACGTTTATGTGAAACGCAATTCTCAGCATGCTGTGTTCATCTAAATATCATGTAATCTTGATTCGAATGTTGTCACTTTTTGACCCGGGGTGTAAGAGGTCAACTGAGGTGCGCTTTTTTTAAAGAATAATGTGGCACACAAGGGGCTTACATCGTGGCAAATCAAAAGGTAAAAACAGGGAATTAGTGAATGTTCCCTTCAGGCAAGGCTAAACTACATCATGGAAGGAAGTGTAAAATGGGAAATTCAAATGCTAAATTCACTACGACTCACAATATGTCTGATATTACCAGTGGTATATAGCCTACGCACTCGTCTCTTTTGATTTCATGATCTACAAGTGCACCAAAGTCCATGCACAAAATATTATGAATATGTCTGTGCATTGTTTCATTTGTCAAATAAACCCGTACTTTTCAATGATGTCAAGCTCGCTGAAAATAACTCAGTGATCTTTATGAAGTCATACAACGTTTGTACAAAATAAGGTTTCTTCAAAAATAAGTACCGTGCTGAAATTTGAGAAATCATATCACTGAAATGTTATTTTTAGTATCTAGAACGAAAATAAAACTGGCCTTCAGTATGCCATCCCACAAACCACTCATTATTTCAATTCAGTATCATGATTTATGGTATACAGCAGGTTATTGTTCATGAAGCCACATATTGCATTTGGACTTATACCCCAAGGCAATGATATTTAAGCAGTGCCAAGATGCTTTTTAAGAAGTGCTGTCCTTTGTCATATATTTCTCTTACCAAATTATAATCTAGCCATTATTAAGTTCTTGTGCACATTTACCTCCAATATACCGAGGAAATTCATGTTCAGGTTTAGCACATAGAATAAGGAGACAAAAAAAAAAAGTTGAGGAGCAAAACAGTGATACAGCTAACTACTGTAAAACATGATAATTATATTTGCGGCATGAATTTTTCGGGAATTGGAGCCGACGGCCTTTTTTGCGGCGTGAAATTTTCGTGAATTGCCACTGGCATTCAATGCATATAGTGTAGACAAGAACTTTTGTGCGCATTTTAATTTCGCGAATCTTGGCGCTCGCAAAATTCGCGAAATTAAAATGCACGCGAAAATTCCTCGTTTTACAGTATTCTGATGTTAACTGACTAACTGACTGCTGTACCTACATCCAGCTTCGCTATCTTGCTGTAAGACATTGATCCAGTCTGGACATGTAGACTAATAGATGGTTAAAACCGATGATGAATTGCGAGAGAGTTAGCTTCTCCGGTGGCGTTTAGGTGAGCAGACAGTCGTTGTCTCATTCTGTAGCATCCCCTTTTCCCGTAGAAAAGGACCTTGACGGGAGCGTGGTTTTCACCGTGGCGTCAAATTGAATCCGTAATTTTGCCCACAATAGGCCTACTATTCTACCGACAAGCATGGCTGCTTTCTATTGTCTGTGTCTCTCCCCCTTTCTCTCACAATCTGTGTCAAAACTCCACAATGTTGCCTTTTTTTCCTCCTTACGACATCCAGGGGGGTGTTTCATCAACGTTTGTCGGTGCTGACAACTTGAATCACCATAGTAACAATCAGTGACCAGAGCATCTCAGCCAATCAAAACCAAGGATTTTGCTGAAATTGGTCAGCGCCGACAGTTGTCGGCACTGACAAGCGTTGATGAAACACCCCCCAGCCCTCACCCTACAGTGTGATTCAAAGTTTTCAATGCTAACATGGCTGATAACACTTTAAAAAGAAGATGAAAAAAAAAATACAGATTTGGGAATGAAATAAGCAGAGATGCCTTTACTAACTGATTGTATTGAAATCCTGGGATATTTAATAGTTCCTTGTCACCATACGTAGGCCTATGCGCTGAGTAATTTCAATTCACCTGTGTGAACCATCATTATGCATAGATATATTATTGAAAAAAATATATATACAGAATAGATTGATATCATCCACTTTCAGGATCAATTCCTTGTTCGAGATGGAAGTTTAGTCGTGATTCTTGGAAAGACACCTCACAACAAAGTTGAGTGGTGATTAGCAGGATTTGAAAGAAATAGCTACCAAGCTTTGAAGCTTTTTTAATGGTCTTGTAACAAGAACTGATATGTGTAAATGCAACAAACAGCTTATATTTTCAACTTGAAAATAAATTGACTGTCTCCAGCCTCTTCTGAAAAAGCTTCTTGATTATGTTATTGTGCTTATTGTAGTCATATTACACTAAATCTCCATTGTCTTAGCCCTGATCATGTGGCGATGACATTGTATATATATCTCTTTCTCTATCTCTCTCTCTCTCTCTATCTCTCTCTCTCTCTCTCTCTATAGATATATATATATACTATATCTTTATTTTCTGTAGCAAACACCCACACATACTACAGGAGAAATATAATTTGATAATGATCCCAAAGACAAATGGATGCTTAAAAAAAAAAATCTGTTCGTTTTTATTAATGTATATACAGGTTTTAATGTTTTTAAAACGAACACACAGACAAATGTTTACAAAATATACGTACATGTATCACCTTTCAAAAGAACTGATGAAAGCTTGATGTCCAAAACACAAGAATTTGGGACATACAGCAAACTTGTTTGAAAAAAAAGATGGGATGAGATTCGCAGCCGAAGGACATCGGTGCCCAACGTTGCATTCATGGTCATAGGTACATTAGAGGTTCACCTCTGATTACATTGTTGCATTATACATGAACAAGAGACCTTGCGTGTCAAGGGCGGACATATTGAGGCACGATTCAGGCAAACTGTGCGTGCAGTGAGCAGTTAATGATTTTTCAAATCAGGCACATCAAAGATAGACTTGGCTTCCACATTCTGGTATGGGCAGTCATGCAAGGATCCCTGTGCTTGTAAAAGACAAAATGTACCTATTCATATTGCTTGTCATCAGCTGCATTCTTATACACACATAATTAGCCGTCTTGGAAATTGATTTTTGCAACGCGATGCAAAAATACAGTATTTCATGTATGTGGACACAAAATAATTGTTGACTTTCAAAATCTTCATTGCAAAAATCAGTCCGGCTTGATTTTGTTTTGTTTTAAATTTTTTTTAAATATCATGATAATTTGCCTTGCTCGGTGTGTGTGAACAGCACACAGAAACATTGTCAATTTTGTAATCCCATGATGCACCTGGCCACATGAGGTCTCGGATGCCCAAGGTCACATTTTGTTCATGGTTAATTCTTTTTTTTTTTCACTCTCCCAATGATTTGTCCTGCACAGTGTGCATTAACAGTGGCAAATAGAATTGACTTCTGCATTGCAGAGCAAAAAACCGATAACTTTGTGTGAATGTTGAATGACAGTAAGTTTTGTTGCCCCTAGTAAGTGGATGGTTGTGTGGGTTTGTTGTACGGCCCTGATGTTTAAATTATGTGAATGTCCAACAGTTTTTTGGTAGCTCATGCCTAGTGGAACTTTGTCATCAGGAATTAAGAAAAAACAACAACAAATTAATATAACTGTAGATTAAACTTGATTTGGTTAAAGTTCATATAAAACTTGTTAGGATATAGTGAAAAGGAGGTCCAGTAAGAGTTTGATGATTCATCAAATGTGGTTTAGACTGTGAGTGATTATCCCGACATTGTGAAAGCATTAGAACTTTTAATTGATCAAGTGAAATTTATGATCAGCTGTGAGAAATAATGAAAATCAATGAGGGTTTATTAATTCATTAATTCATTTATTTGTCTTTTGTTTCCCCATGGGAGATTCTTTCATATATTGAAGCAATTTAGTGTATATGTGGAGGCACTGAAAATGTGCCATTAATCAGATATCAAAATATGCTTTATGGCAAAGTAATTGCATTTAAAAAGTACTGTACTATAAAGTTTCCATATTGATACCACAATGTGCTCGCAGTAAACAATAAACTCATTTATCGTAAATGATGTATTGTATAATATTGATTATACATTTTGAAAACACTTGATGAATGAAATATCAACAGTTCATCAAGAATCAAAGTGACTCAAAGTACTCTGAAGACTGTCTGTTGTCTACAAACCTCTACCTGCATTTATTTTCCAACACATTATTTGCCAACATGTAAGAGCTAGAAAGAGAGCTGAGAGAGCTTTTGCCTTGTGCTCTCTATGAGAAATGTGTCTGAAGCATTTTAATGAATGCAGAACATTTGGACACCGAACAGTTTTTTGAAAGTGCTGCTATTTCTCCATGTATCTAAAGCTTTTTGACAAAGCATTCTGTTTTCGTCTTAGCAATAAAATGTCAGAAGACCACCAAATAACAAAGTTTAACATAAACTGGCACCATTGTGAATACGGGAGCAGCCTGATTTTTCGCTCTGGGAGCTAAATTTAGCTTGATTTTGACGAGAGGTAGGGGCTTGGCAAAATATCGGCAGTGGTATCCAGTCTGGTATCTAGGTCAGATTTGTTTTCCTTCCAATGTGCAGCGCTGTTTGAAGTGAAAATATTTTCGTCAGGAGGACAAACACAGACGCTCTGGGTCTCTGGGAGGCTAAGCCCGGATGCGTTCCGTTGTTGGCCTTTTGAAAGTTCCTTTTGGATTCACTTCATGCCAGTCTTAAATCATCACCAGTGTCTGGTAAATAGTTATATTGTTCAGCAAATCTCTTTCTCTCTTTCTTCATCCCCATTGCCTCTGCCAGAAGCATGTGACATATGAACATTCAACCTCGAGAAACTTCACACCAACAGTACGCTAGATGATTAAGTGACGCAAATTTGAAGCATTCCATGTAGACAGAATTTATGGTCTGATTGGGTTTGTACTTCAGACTCATTTGATGATACATTGTATCATATTAAAGGGCGTGAATGTATGCGCAATGGTTTGCTATAGGTTTTTTTGTTTTGTTTTTTCGCTCAGCAGCCGCACTGTGTCCTTGCATGTCAGCCTTGCCCATTTATTATCAAAGCAGCCATTTTTTGGTAATCAACTTCTGATTTCATCCATAATTGTATGAACAGTCTAACAAGTGATGCGCTGTTCTATTTTTCATTTCTGCTGCCATAAATTGCTGTGAATAAAGGGGGGGGGGGGGAATGGCCTATTCAGACAGGGTGCATTTCTTCCTTCTTTTTTTTTTTTTGCAGTATACCTTTGAAAGGCATTATAATGCGGCATATTTTTATAGAAGTCAATACCATCGAGTCGAGAGCTATTGCTGTGCATGTAAGCCAGAGTACATTACAAAGTTTTTGCGTACCCTGTGTTAAGAGTGGAAAAGGGTCAAAAGATTATCAGCTGAAATCACCTCCGTGCTGAGCTGTCAAACTGAAGGAGGTAAAGTGTGCCAATTCCCCCTAAATAATGCGCAAAGTCCTCCCGTCCCATTTTTTCCACGGGACTCTTTTGAGCCTTTCAGACCTCCGACAACAACAAGCACAGCGTATTCAGCAACTTGCCCGCCGCCCATCGTCAAGCCCACAACCGATGCCTTTGTAATAAGTGTGTGTGTGTGTGTGTGTTTGTGTGTGTATGCGCATATGTGAGTCTCTCGCTCCCTCTCTCTCTCTCATCTATTCCTCGCTCCTCTCTCCCCTCTCCTTCTCTCGCTCTCTATTTTTTCTATTCTCTCAGTCGTACCCATTCTCCCTGCTGCCAGGTTTGTCTCTGCCGCCTCTCGCTCGAGCTTGAGCTTCGAGCTTTGACAACGACGAACAAACGAACGAACGAACGAACGAACGAAACGAACGGGGTGTCCATCCCGGGAGATGATGGTAGCAGGAGATGTGGGGCAACCCGCGACCTTGTGGCACAGACACTTAGACAAAGGCTTGACGTCGGTTTACTCAGGGGGCTATATGAGATGCACATACATGCATACACACATGCCGCTGCCTCCCCATACAGCCTGGGGAATGGATAGAGGGGGAGAGATGGGGAGATATATTCATATATATTGATACATAGATAGAGAGAGAGAGAGATGGAAAAGAAGAGAAGGAGTAAGATATAGATAGATACATTGATAGATACATGTAGAGAGAAAGAAGAAAGGGGAATATATAGCAATAGACAAGTAGATAGAAAAAAATAGTCATGTCATGAATAGATCAAGATATATGAATGAAAAATATATGAAGATACTTGAGAAAAGATAGATGGATTAATTGATAGGAATGGATGAAAACATAGACATAGAGATAGAAAGATAGAGAGGGAGAGAGAGAGAGTAAATGGGAGATATAGAGGGTAAATATGGCTGGCAGTATGTAGTATGTGTGGTGGAGAAACAAGAAGAATGTGACGTTAGATTGTCTTCCTCTGCTCCTCCGTTAAAATGCTCTCTTATCACGAAGGGTGTATGATAGTCGCTGCATGTGTGTGCACAATCCGTCCCCGTGGTAATCATATGCATGTGTGATCTGCATACGTTCAGTAATTGTGGTACACATGTTCAAAATACTTCCCATATCCAGATTGTTATGCGGGTGTGTGTGGGTGTGTGTGTGTGGGAGGGGGTGCTGGTAGGTGGAAAGAAAGGTAGATTTTACAGACAAACGAACAGATATGCATAATAATTAAAAGTTTGTCAGCCATGCCAAAGCAGCGTATCCTCATAACATCATGATACCCGTTAGTGAATGAGTCAAATTGTTTTTCGACAGAACTGCATAATCGGTTTAATTTATGTACTTTTATTCAAACATGTTTAAATCACAAAGATGAAAATAATAACAGAATGTTATGTGCAATAGTAATGATGATATTAAGTGTAATGATAATACTAATATTACTACAATAACAATAATGGAAGATTGGGAAGCTGAAGATGAAAATAATAGTTCAGGAGAAGTAGCGCATGGTATGTATGTGTTTTGTGAACGTACACTTAGATTGGTATGTATGATTGCGTGCAGGTATTTATGACTATGTATGTATGTATATGTATAATATCTGTTTCGAACACTTTGATGTTTGATGAGATTTCTTTGTCCTCATCTAAAGAAAAAACGAGGGAAAATCCAGGGAGATTTTCAGATCTCATTACAGAGTGAGGGAAGATTTTAGGTTAAAAAATCCCTGGTCATCTGTAGGCGTGATAAAGCAAAGTATTCTTTGGACTCAACAAAGGGGACTTTAGGCCTGTTCACACTTACCTGAAAATAATAGTTGTCAAAAATTGATGTTAAAATATGATGCAAAACCTTATTATTTTTGAGTGTGGACACAACAAAATCATTAGCTGTTGAGATGCCCATGATTCTGCTGGCCACACTAAACCTGGGGTGAGAGTGCCCAGGGTCATATGCCATTCATTTAGAAGATTTAGAGTGCTTTATGGGCAGCCGAATTAGTTCTTTTGATCATGTGTGAACAGCGGTAAATAAAACTGAATTTTGCATCATGATCCCCGACAAGAGTGACTGATGACTCTTGTCGTGTGAATGGGCCTTTCGTAACATTCAGAGGCACTTGAAGTTAAACTTTTCTCTGCACACCCTGCATGTCTTGTTTTGTGATGGTAGTCCGCCCACAGGATTTACTTGCTGCGGTAAAGAACCAAGTGGCTGTTTAAGGTGTGTACTCTATTCATCATTAATCATCAGGCTTTCAACACCCGCTGAGATTAGCGCTGTTTGCTGTATCCATTCAGTATTGATAGGAATGCTTTTGCGGATATTAGGTGATGTATGATTTACGTAGAAGTGCACACATGATGGTTGCACAAGTGATGATGGCATTGTCAAAGAAATTGAGCAGTTGGTTGAGACCCCCCCCAAAAAAAACAAAAAAAAATCATCATTGCTGCTTTAGTTGTTGTGTATGCTCTTATTCTTTATGAATGAACTTATTCACAACCACATCAAACTAAGTTCATTGTTTTGTTCTGCTTGTAGAAAGTGAAACAAGTCTGTGCTCTCTAGATGAACTGGCAATGACATTACAGTTCCAAGGCCATTTGGGATGTTTGCCTCACGACCTGAAATATGTGCATAAAAGATATATACTGCCAATATGAAAATGGTAATTGCTTCTGGACCTCTTCTAACTTCCTGTAAAGCAAGCCCCCCCCCCCCCCCTTAAAATGAAACAAAAATGTGTCATAGTTTACCAGAACGGATGTGTAGAAATACCAGATGTAAAACATTTTCATGTTTGCTGGAAAAGTGTCAAATACACCATGTTCAGATATGACATCTGTTACTGTTTTTTTTTGTGTAGTATTTTGTACTGTTTGTTTGCTTGTTTTTTTTTTCCCAGATACTTCCGGTTTCATGGAAATTCTGTTTTTCCTAAATTATGATACTATACATGTCTATTGTACAAAAAGTAAAATCACTGTTGTTGTTTTTTCAATAAAAAAATATGCCATTTAATCCTCAGAATATTGCATTGCTATTTACAGTGTTGGCATCCCTGCAGGCTGCATGTTGCCGTCAGCTTGCTATGTATGAAGTTATACCTGAAGGAGGCTAGGGGAAAGAAGTGAAAACTGGTACATCATGACAAACTTGCAGAAAACATCACTTTTCAGAAAAGTTTGGTTAAAAAAAAAATCGGGAGCTGTAGTTGTAATTCAAAACGAAGTTTGATTAAAGGAATTTGTCAGAGAAAATACCTTACCTTATAACCTTTATATTTCAGTCACATGAACGAAGATATAATAAAAGCTACTGATTGGTGAAAGCCAGATTTTAGCAATCTTTTTTTTTTGTCTGTATCTATTTTGCCACTTTACCACAAATGAAGGATTTTCAATTTGTGCTGTGAGTCATCAGAAAACAGTCAAACTACCCAGAGATTTCACATATGAAAAATGGGTGTACTTTTTGACTTTGTGTGTTGTAGTGTTTTGGAATGCTCTAAACATCTGAATGAGCTAAAGAGTGTCTATTCCTATTATAAAGAAAACTTGTTGCAGAAAATTTAAATTAGGACAGTATTTACATGTATTCCGATTTTTTTTTTTCTTTCTGTTTTTCCCTGAGACCCATCAAACTTCTTCAAAGAAGAGCTACCAGTTAAAATGGGACCCTCGGCAAGGTGTAAGATGAAAGGGGGGATCTCATCCAAACAAGTGATAAAAGTAACTGCTGAGAATATCTGAAGATGGAGAGAGAAAAGGAAAAAAAAAAGTGTCAACGGTCACCATGTGCATATTAGTGGTTGCCGTGGCAATGCTTCCTTGGATTTAACACCCCCCCCCCCTTTCCCAAATGGGCGCGATCTATTTCATTAATGAGGGCCGCAGGCAAGAAACGATTTTAATCCTGCCGGGGAAAATGCCCAGTCAAAGAGCTCTTCAGAATCAGAGATTGAGAGGGGAAGGGGGTGGGGGTGGTACTATACAAACCAGAGGACTTCACAGTTAACTTCAGTAAGTCCTTATTTCACAAACTTTCCTGTAGTATTTTACTTTGAAGGCATAATTTACCATTTGCAGATGAAACAAAAACCAAGCATTAGTGCTTTAAAATTGTTCTAAAATATAAGTTGGAGATACAAACAATTTCTGTAAAAATTTGAATCAATAAAACCGATGCAAAGTATTGATAAATATACAAAATGTGAACAATAGTTATAATAAAAATGCTTCCTGACTAAACCATAGACAGTTAAGGTTTATTGAGAAAAATGCTGATATCTCCTTATATTTTAGGCTTTATTGCAAAAAAAAAAAAATATATGGTAGGGTGTTTTGTGTAACAACAGACGTATACATATGCATCAAATGTGATATCTTGAACATTTTTTAAATCACTGCTCCCAAAGGTAAACAGGACCTTTAAAGTGCAATTCCTCAACATGTTGGAGTTGTACAGAAAATCTGTGTTTTTCATGCCTTATTTCACTTCTACCTTTCTTTTTGTTTACTTTACTGAAAAGGTGGCTTTTGCTGAAGTGATCTTGATTATTAGATAATAGTTTCTCTTCCTGACACCAAGCTGACTTCTAAAGGTTGTAGATATGATCAGAGTTGGATGTGAACGGAGCTCAAAACTACCAAAATATTTGACACACTGGGATTCTTATGCTTTGTTGAGATAATGACTCAGAGTATTGAAGATAACTGTTGTAGTTTGTAATTTTTTTTTATTGCAAGCAGTAATCCCTATTTTCAAGGATTATTCCTTACTGTTGGAAGAAAAGATATTCATGAATATTCGTCGAACTAAGGACCCTCCACTGTTTCTGTGATGGAAAAATTTGAATATCTTTACCAGAGTACAATGAAGAATGGACAGGGATATATCAGAATGAAACAGAAGAACATGTACCAATCTGTCAGAATGCTCCTCAGAGCTGGAGTAATAGTTTATAGAATGATGAATTGTTATATTTGTGGAGAACTTGCAGTGTCTTATTTGTTGATATTTTATCAGAATCTTCTTCTTTGGACGACTATTTAAGGACAGACGTTCCCTTTCTCTTGTGCTCATGTGCAGGGCAAGGACTGAGAATGTCACCCCCCTACCCCATTGGGATATTGGTATAAACTGAATTTGCCTTATTTATGTGCAGATGAGTGGAAAATTCCATTTTACTAGGAGGGGGGGGGGGGAGAGTCTTGTGAAGGTAAGATGGGATGGATGCTATGGCAGTTTTTTAATGCATTTATCCTTCCAGAATACGTCCATTAGTAATGTGCTGAAGGTCAGGGGCTGTGATGCTATTCTCACTTCTAATTTGGCAGGCGGCCCAGACGATACTGGCGCTATTAATTCACTTTTCTCAGGGACTAATTTCATTTGTGTGACCTCCCAAGGCCGCTCGCGTGATTCGCAGCGCCGTGTGTTTTCTCGCAGATTGCGCGATGGTAATTGCACCGTAATGCAGAGCAGCCTATCGTGCATACGGCAATTCCGTTGTTGTATATCTAGGTCAAGAGGTGACACAGCCCCAGGTTTCATACCACTCCTCTCTCCTTCTCTCTCTCTTCTTTCTATCTGTCGCTCTTCTCTCTGTTTTGCCATCCTCCATGTTCTTCATTCCTCCATCTTTTTTCTCTGTCTCTCCCAGTCTCCCTTTGTATTCTACCCGTCTTTCTTGTTTCATCAAACTCTCGCTCTCCTTCAGTACTTACTCTGTGTCCTTTATTGTTTTTCTTTATTTTTGGCTTGTGTCTTTGTGTCCACGATTCATTTGTCCTTCCATTATCCTTCTGTATTAATTGCTTTAATACTCATTCCATTGTGTTCTGACTCTTCCTTATTAAAGGGGAAGGCTAGTAACTGATCAGTGGGAATCAGTGGAAATGCTGGGAGATGACTGTTCCAATCCTTATGGGATTCATTCAAGAGTTCATTGTATATCTATTGTTGTGTGAAAAATGATTTGCTTCAGAACGGTCTCATATTCAAGTAATGTGCAGATTAATGCTCCGTCACTGACCAGGGACGCTAACCTGGAAGCATTAAACTGCACATTACTTGAATATGAGACCATTCTGAAGCAAATCATTTTCACACAACAATAGATATACAATGAACTCTTGAATGAATCCCATAAGGATTGGAACAATCATCTCCCAGCATTTCCACTGATTCCCTCTGATCAGTTACTAGCCTTCCCCTTTAAGTTTCTTTCTCTTTGTTACTTGTCATTATTATACTTCTACAATTTCTCTTTCCTCATCTGTTCCTTTCCAAAGCACCTTTGTATATCAATGTCTTTTGGTAAATATGACTCTTTTTTTTTTCTCTTAGTTAGTTTTGTTTGTGCTTTGAAATGTTTGCTATGATTTCAAGACCATTGATGTTGTACAGTGTGTGTGTGTGTGTGCGCACGAGTGAGTGTGGACTCAATGCCTTCTATCTCAGGTGATTTTGCGTTACATTCTCCTTCGATTTCACCATCTTCATATTTATCCTTTGTACTTGTGTCCAAAGAGAATAGAAGCTACGCCAAGAGGGTATACTCTCGCGATTTCGCGTAGTACGCTCATGGGCGAAAAACTGACGCCATTAGCTGACAGACCGATAGAGGGCGTATTTTATGTGATCATAACCCTGATTTTATGGGAGTGATGTATCTCTGCCTTTCATTTTCCCCCTTTTTAGGGGGCATACGGGGGAAGAGATGTAATTAGGACTTCGTTTTGTCATACAGAAGTATCATTCCTGTCTAATCATGAAATGCAATTGAAGAAATGTCATTTATTTTCCAACATGCAGTCCCACAAAGTTTGAGCTAAAGTAGTCCGAGAGAGAAAGAGATAGACGGCATTTGTCAGCTCAAATACAATCTTTGGACTACAGACTGAAATGTAATGAAATTTCTTCAATTGTTTTTTAACGTATCGACAGAAAATATACTTCTGCTGATATTTTGAGGCCTGAAACACAATTCTACCGCTGTGTTTTTCCTTAAAATGAAGAAAATAAAAGGAAAGTAGTGTTTTCTCCATAGGCTCACATGTTAAGAAGATCGCGGTATTGTTACTAAAATGGCCGCCTTTGGGCTCCATGTGGGGCGCGCGGGGCTCCATGGCGTACTACACCCGTTTGCGTGCGAAATCGCGAGAGTATACCCTCTTAGCGTAGCTTTTATACTCTTTGCTTGTGTCTTCATCTTTTGTATCTCATTTGCTCATTTTTGCTCCTAGTTTCATTCTTTTTTCTGTTTTCTACTTCCTCCTCACTCCCTCCCTCCTTCTCATACTCTTCTTTTCTCTTTTAGTTTCTTCCTTTTCGTCATATCTTCCTTTTTTCTTCTCACTCTTATATTTCTGCATCTTTCTGTTTTTTATTCTATTCCTCCTGTTTCCCAAATGACTATTCTCTCCCCCCCCCCCATCAAGTAATTCTGTCCCTCTTTGTCACTATGTTCATAATTCCCCTTTCTCCTCCTATTCCCCTCCCCCGTCTCCCCCTTCCTCTCCTATCTATCTATCCCCCGCTCCCCAAACAAGTGTTTCCGTGCCCTTGATCTGTGACAGATGACTCGTTACCCTCTGCACGGATACATCTTCCCCCATTAAAGTATGGCTCAGTTGACCGAGGCAATCCAGCACAGCCCTGGCCCCCTTATCACTGGACTTGGAATATTAATGACATTGACACACTTTTACAGTGCTACTGCTGCCATTTACTACTTGCATTTAATTTTAGCAGCAATTCACTTATTTTTCTGTCAGATGGCTTATTTCTCTCTTGCTTATGCATACTTAAGCATAGAATTTATACAAGGACCTGTAGATAGAGATTCTGTTTCTTCTTTTATTTGTTCATTCTTGGTCTATAACCACTCTCCATGTACATATTGGTTTGAATGTGATGTCAATATAGTGAGGATCATGGAAAAATTTTTGCTCAGAATTGGTAATCAATTAAGTAAATCCATGCATAGATATATTTTGCTTGCTTGGGTTGGGTTGGCAGAAAAAGGAAGATGATAACAAACCTCTAATCAACTCTGTAGGGGACCGTGCATTCTCTCATTAAATCCACTTTATCTTGTTCCATCATCTTACTGATCTTTGTGGGTGAAGTATTTGATTTTAGGCAATAACAAGCAATTTGCATTAGATTAGAAAATACCATATTTAACCCAGCATAATGCAAAAAACAACAATTTCATAGTTTGTATAATTCATTATGTATCAGTTTATTTATGCTGAATGTGGTCCATGTTTCACTTACATGCGTGTTCAGGAAAGCCTGAGGTACATTGCCTAAAGGTTAAACTTGTTTTTCCATGTTCCTGTAATTCAATAACAGATACATATTCATAATGCATAGGCCTATATAATATACTCTTTTTTTTTCATCACACAAGTATTTCTTCCATAAGGTAATTCAACATACAAACAAGTCAAATACCATATTCATAATGATAAGTATGACTGCATTATTACTAAATGTCATTGCAAGTTCACAAAATGTGTATTTATTAGTGGAAAATTGAGCAAAGAAAATGGGATCCCATCGGAATGGAAACAAAAAATGAAAACAAAATGTGTATTTCTAACATATATTCTTGTATACACATACATACAAACACACACTCACAGACATACACAATCTTCAGGCTTAAAGGTGAATTGTCCAAATGCTGATCTAAATTGTTCCCCCTCCCCCTACCTCATGCATGTGCATGCTGGTGCGCGCGCGCACACACACACACACACACACACACACACACACACACACACACACACACACACACAGACTTACTCACTCTGATATTGCAGGAAAAGGGATGTACAGCGCCTGGTCCTGTTTTTCTTCAAACATTTTTCAAGACATTTTCCCAAGTCATGCAGCTGATACTATTGGGTCAGGATAAACTTGGTGTGTAGTCTAATCACTGCAGCCCCCTGTCAGAAGTTGTACGCTGAATGGATGTAAACCCATTGGGTATCATTGAATCAGATCAGGGAGTTTATTTGCATTCAAATAAAAGGTGTGTGTGAGCCAATTAATAGCAAATTTAAATATTTTCCCATGATATGCATATCAACACAATTTTGTTTCTTCTGTCAGCAAGTGTGACATTGTTGCCCTGCTTAACCCGTTGAGGACGGTTTGATTTTGCTACAACACGCATTTCCCGTAGACACCTGCCCGAGTATACTCGGGACTCGTCCTCAACGGGTTAAACATTAAGTTGTACATGCTCAGGTATGGTGTTTATAATTGCACAGGTACTATTGGTCTGTTCATAGCATGAAGTTTTTAATGATAATTCAGGGATTTGAATAGGCAGGAATAAATTGAAGTGTTTACTTCATGAGAATGAGAGCACATGAGAAAAAAAGATGCTGAATGTCCTGGCATCACAGTGGATTTTAGATTTAATCACCAAATTGAATTATGTTGATGTAAAAAGCAAAATAAAGCACTCCTAACTTTTATCAGTCTATGTGTTTACTGTGTTAGATTTCATATAGTTGGGTAGGTTTCATACAGTTGAAAAAGAGGAGAAAATTTGTTAAGTGTCGCTTTAAAACTTGACATAAGACAACAAATCTGTTTAACTTGTTTGAACTTAACAACTGATAACCACATACCGTAGTCATAGATATGAGCATTGATATACCTGTATTTCGTTGTGTGTTCCATTGCCCATTGACATGATTAATATGGTGTAATTGGAGGTTTAGATGTGTTGTCACATTCCACATTCAGCGCTGCGCCTAGTGGAAGGTAGGGATGAAAAAGTGATAGCGGTAATCTCAGCAAGGAGCCTGAGCTTGATTCATAAGCGTCGTTTTCTCTGCTTACCTCTCTCTGAGCGCATCGTGTGGCTCGTACTCATAACCGCCCGTCACCTTCCCTGTCCCAATTCGTCACCGTTTCGCATCAGCTTCGCCATGAAATCAGGGCACGACCAGGTTTTGTTTTTGTTTTCTTAATTCTCTGTCTTCTCCTTCTTCGTCTAAGTACAGCAGTCAAATAGTCATGCCCTTTGCGCCACCTTCTGCCCCCGACAGCCCAATATACACCATCATCCGTTCTGTCAGGACCGCTGTGTCTCAACCCATTTTTTTTTTACTCTTTGCGCATATTTTACGCAGCGCTCAGCTGTGAGAATGGAGCACAGGGGACTGGAAACCTGCCCCCGTTACACTATCCCACCGTCCCCCCTTGATGTGCTCATGGGAGTTCGTCGATTTATCAGCCTATGTCAATGTGTCTCTTCTTTTTTAATACTGCCCCCTTTTTCTATCAGGGATGAAAATGATACTCTGCGGGACTTGCGACAAGCCAAGACTTGGATGACATACTTGTGTAACAAGCAGACTCTGACATGGCATTGTTTATAAGATTTACTTCTAAAGTTGACCTATTTTTTCCCCTTCCTTTCTTATTTTTTATTTTCCTGGTCAGGATTCATACCTGAGGAACATTCTTCAAACTGTGCAGGACGTGCTCTTGTCAAATCAAAGTACTGTGATGTCATGTTTTGCTCTCCCCTTTCTTCTTTTGAAAGAAAAGTCACATGTTTTAGAGTTTCTCTTCAGAAATAACTTTTGAGATTTTTCTTGAGAGACAAACTAAGATGGTGTATTCTGGCACACATATCTGTATAGATGGTTGGGGGGGGGGGGGGGAGGGGAGGTTATTTGCTTTATTCAATGTGTTTCATACCTGTGTTGTATGTAGGATAATGTATCTGTCCAAGAATGCTGTGCTCAATTTCTGGATGCAAGCAGACCAACCGCTGTGGTTAATTTTAAGTAAAAAGGATGCATCCTTATTTGCATATATTTTTGATTGGTGTTCAATGTAGAAATAGGTCAGAATAGCACTTCTATGTACCGTTGTGGCTGTGGTGTTGATGTTCAGTGTAATGGGGAACAGGCATGTGTCTGGTGCATCCAGGGTTCATCCCATGTTTTGATTTATAACTCTCCTGCCCATCATGTGAGTATAAATGCTACAGCTGGTAATGTTGAGGTGGTGTTCCTAGTCTGTTACTATAGCAATTTGTGGCTTTGTGGTCATGTTACTGTGTATGTATGTGTGTGTGTGTGTGTGTGTGTGTATTGGTGCATGTGTGCTACCACATTTGTGCTGGTATGCAGACATAGCTTAGCAGCCACTTTAGGGGATTTGAATAATTCTCTGCAGCAGTGATTAATTTTGCATTTATACTGTCCCCCCCCCCCCCCAATATTCTTCTATAGGCGTTTTCACATCAGCCCGATAAAAATCCAAGCTCGAGATATTTTTCGCGATCGCAAATTAGCGCACTATTTCATTTCCTATTCACATCAGCCCGAACATCATCAAATAGCATGCTAGTTCGCATTGATTATCCTGCTATTTCGGAAATTTCCCGAGTTGGACTCGAGAAATTTTCTCAATCAATTAGCGCGCTAATTTGTATTCAAATCCTTCACTTGCATCAGAATGCTGTGTCACTGCCGCTTCAATTTTTCCCTCTCCTCATCAGAGAGCAGATGTTCTGCTGGCTTAAAGAGAGTCTGTTGTGAGCCTCTTCTGGTTGCGCTCAGATTGGAATCAAAAGTGTTCATGATTCTGTAATTAAGATTTTCTGTCGTTTCTAAATGCACACCGACATAGATGATGTCAGGATAGCAACGCCAACATCAACAACTAAAATGATGTCAACAGAATTTAATTTCACCCAAAAGTATTTCCTTGCTAAGTGGACACAATTACAGTTGATTGCCGATATTAATCACCCATGGTCACAAATTGGGGCAGATCAGTACAGATATTTGTCCTATTTTACACTGTGATCCCATCCCACCTTTTTGGGGCTGTGCGATATTGCCTGATGCAATTTTTAATTTTCCTGCTTGCCATAGAATTGTGTCAAACTCTTTCACAGTTACGATGTTATCATTTGCACCCTATGGGAGATGTCCCGGCCTGTATAATTTGCAAAGGAAGTGTCCACAAGTGACAGTCTGATTTACCTGATGAAAATCGTTGCATTAGATACTTATGCGAGGCCGCTAGAACGTGTGACTGTGTATATTGGTCAAGGCCTTATATCCTTGCGGCAGAAATAGCCTTGATTGTGTGCCATGTACAGAACCTGTGCAAGCTAGTTCCAGGCACTCGTGCACAGTGATATAACATTGGCTTGCTGAGCTTTTTCTTAACATACAGCCTTATCTTTCCAATAAGAGTAAAGTGGTAATGTAATCATTTTCCGTGATATGCCGGGTGTTTGACCACTGAAAAGGAAAAAGTGGGAGACAAATGTGTATACTTGTAGTAAACACTGAGGAAAAGCAATTAGTTTATTTTTTAGGTAGGCTGTACTTTCATTTGGACACAAACAAATGCATACAAGCACAAGAAAAAAAACTGAATCAGTTTGAAGCAGAAAACATGAAAGGAAGAGGAAGACCAAGAAATACAGGGTGCAAATGTAACGGCATGAGCAAAAAACGGCATCAGTGGGCCGCATTCAGACACAGGAGTTATCGGGTTTTGTGTTGCAATGCAGAAATCAGTTATGCCATTGCTCACATACAGCACAAAAATATCACTTGTCTGTAAATGAAGTGCTTTTGCTGTTAGAACCAAGGTAGAACATTAATAACAACAACAACAGGATAAATTTGACACTGGTATCTCTTATGAAAAAAGTGTGTAAATGAGCATCAGGATAGGGTGTGTGTATCTTGCCCGAGGCAGAAGGAAAGTGGGACTGTGCTGTACCCAGCAGAATGAACTTGTGCCCGACCTTTTTCCTTCGCCATGATAATGTGACTGGGAGTCATCGGGTGAGTACGCACTTGTGATGACGGCATAAAGGATGCCCAATATTCCCGCATGAACTATTTCTTTTCTTTTTTTGGTGGGGGGGGGGGGGGGAGGGAGTGGAGGAGCTCTGTGAGCATGATATAATATTGCCAATGAGTAAATAAGACCCAGCATTCCAAAAAAGTCCATCGTCACAGTGTCGTTTCTGTCACGATAGTCCCCAAACTACTGCTGCTTCGATTGGGACCCCTTGTATGAAGGAAACAGTTCATGAGTAACCTGCAGTTTCCAAAGCTTGGACTTGAACTCTGCTATAATTTACTACTCTCAGAGTGATGGCAGAATCATTATCACTCTTATCTGTTATATCCAAGATACCATATTTCTATTTTTATATGCTCTATCCTGTTATGTGTAATAACTATCATTCATTGATAGTATTTTATGAGGTAGAGAGTATTCCTCTACTTGAGCCCTATCCTGGTTGTATACCATGATTCAATTCGGTCGCAGAATCATAAAAAGCCTCCTAATCACTAAATTTATCACTTAACTGTAGAAACAACAATGCACTTCAGATGATTTGAATTTATTGTTTTATATATATGTGTGTATTATATATAATTATAATATATGTAAGGCACTTAGAAACTGTATTAAGCGCGATATGAATGTTAATCATTATCATTATTATTGTTATTATTGTTTCTGTCGCATTTTGCGAAATTCCAGTTTTTTGTTATGTTTTTTATTTTTTGACCTGTGATTTTGTGCATATAGAAAGAATTCAACTAGTTCCACTTTATGTAAGAAAAGTATATAATTTCATCCCCAAACTCACACTGATCTTGCACTGAACGTGGGTTCATTTTCACTCCATCCGCTGCTAAATATGTGGATGTCTGACTGTGAGAATAGAAGGTATGCAGTGACAGCAGTATTGCCAATTTGATGATGAAAAGATGATCGGTTCTGCAGCAAATATTACCCCATCACTTCATGGGTCCATTACCATTGGCCACATATTTCTAAAAAAAACTGTCAGAGATGACATTTTTTAAATGATCACTCTAAAAGGGTTAATTGATATGAGGAGGGGTGAGCAGACCAGAATGGAAGCCATTCCTATGGCTAGTTTGTGGCTTGTGGTCAAACTTCACAACTTTATGCCTCTAGTATGAAATGAGTATGAATACATCAGAGTACAATTAACTTTTAAAAGAGTCATTTCCAACATTCTTACAAGGAGCTTCAATCAGATTTTTTTTTTTATTGTAATACACTGTCAACTGAGCATGAAACTACATTTACACAAGTACAAAAATAAAGATTACACATTTAGATTCAAGTTGTTTTTGGTTTTCTTTGTATCTTTGCAATGTATTTATATTGATGGATTTTTTTTTTTATCAATGTATTCATACTCTGACTTGTTTAGAGGTGATAATCCAATCTGAATGATATTTTCAGGGCAAGGATTGTGTGCTGACGTCTCCGGGATTTTTGAGGCTTAAACAGTTATAGAATAACAACAGTACAACAGCACCACTGTTGAACATGGAAAGGGTTATGAGGACAAGAATGCAGAAGAAGGATAACTTTTGTACATTTTCAGTGAGACCCATCATCCTTATCAGAATCAGGGATCGTGTCTGTTTCTATTTCCAAAATTAGTTTCCCCTCCCTCTTGACCTCCATCCTCCCCCCCCCCCTCCATAGATTGAGGACGCTTTCACACTGGCTAGAGCACGTTTCTTAACATGAAAACACACACAGAATACACAAACACACACACACATTTTGTGTTTATCAAGTTATTATTTTGTTTTTATGAGTTTGATTAGAAATGTGAATGAGGTTGTTCCATAATACATATTTAAGTTCTGTCCGGCCACTGTGGTCTTAGAGGTGGGTTCCACTTGAGATTTGCTTGATTCTGGATGTTGGTGATCTAAATGATTTGACAGTCAAAGTGTACATAGTGGTACTTAGGCCGTGTTTATATATGCTTCCCGTTTTCGGGCCAGAATCAGCGTTTTGAAACGTGATTAGTGCAAAACGCTGTTGTGTTCATGCTCACTTCGATAGAAACGCTGATTCAAAACGCCAATCCAAAACGCACAAAAAGGTGCGTTTATGATCGGCGTTTCTGACTAATCACGTTTGACGGGGAAGCATAAATGCAACAGCGTTTCTAAACGCGTTTAGAGTGACGTCATCTAAACGCCTTTCCGGTTCACGTGAAAAAGCGCGCTCCCGGCCAGCCAGCTACCCTTGCCTGTGCAGTTTTCCCATGTACTGTGCATACGCATGTCTTTCCCATCTGCTCTCCCAGGCCAGGCCACCGATCGCAGCGCGCGCCCCAATTTGACCTGCCTCTGCTGAGGTCAGCGAAGCAATCGCAAACGCTCTTTCCAAGACTCGAAGAAAGTGAGCATAAACAGTGCTCCCATGAACGGCGTTTTGAATCAGCGTTTCAAAATGCTGATTCTGCCTTCGCAAATTGAGCATAAACATACCCTTATTCTTGCGTTAAAGTGCATGGAGAGTTGAACATTTGATTGACAGTTCATGGAATTATGACAGCTGCGGTATTGAATATCTTTTCGTGGTTAATTTCAGTGTGTGAACACTCCTTAATGCTTTATACCTTGAGAAATACATTACAGAAACGTGATTACAAGCAGGATCTATTGTAAGTTTGAAAACCCTTTAAAGCATCTATAATTATACACAGCACCACCGCCTTGTCATACCCATAAATCTCCCTTGTGTGTAAGCTTAGTCTTGCAGACAGTCACTTCTATGCATTTGCAGTGAGGGTCTAGCACAACAAAAGATTCCTTTTTTGTGTGTGTGCTGTAAAGCTCTGTCAAAATGACTCTCTGTGATTGCTAGAATTTTCACCTTTGCAGACATGTTCATCATGAAGTGCTAAGTTCTCATCAATAGGAAAAGCATCCAAACATTTTGTCCATGGATTTGCGATAGAAGCGAAGTGTACATAGAATTATAAGATAAGAACGTAGATTTCAATACATCGCTCTCTGCCCTCAGTATGGATAGTTGATTTTATGGAGAATGAAATCCCAATAAAAATGTGGATAGAATGAATGCAGAAATATTAGACAAATACATGAGTGAAGTTGGTGGGAAATTGGACAATCTGTTCAAAAGTTATGAATTTTCAAGTTTTGGTACAGC
Source organism: Diadema setosum (assembly GCA_033980235.1). Classification (NCBI taxonomy): domain Eukaryota; kingdom Metazoa; phylum Echinodermata; class Echinoidea; order Diadematoida; family Diadematidae; genus Diadema; species Diadema setosum. The sequence continues at coordinate 37,951,736 of CM067066.1, read as the reverse complement.
CATCACTGGATAAGAGGTCTACAGCAATGCATTACATCACAGTTGGGCAACAATATAAAGAAAATATAAATATAAAGAGAGATTGACATAATTTCATCTTTTTGGGTACATGATAGAGTACCTGGCTTACCTCTTTCGGAAGATTTTGAATTACCCTCATTGTCAGTAACAAGTTAAAAGAATATGCACTTTGATTTTGATTGTTGATTATGGCACAATTGTGTTTTATGTCATGTGTAGGGAAATTGATATAAAAGTTAGAAATACTTAGCAAAGAATCTCTTTTTTCTCAATTCAAGAGACCATATTTTTTTTCTCATTTTTATGCACCATGTAAGTTGGATTGGAGCAAAATTTTGTTTTGCCTTAAATGGCGGGAACAAGATAAGAAGGGAAAAATATGTAGCATGGTGGTAATTGATAATGTCAGCTTCTGATGATACATATGAAGGGCATTTAGTCATGATTTTAAGTCAAAGTGATAAGTTTGAGCATCGGGGCAACCATGTAATTGAATTAAAATAATAGCCAGTCCCACCCACATAAGTCCATGCGAGTATGTTATCACGACGGGAGTGCACATATTCGAAGGAAATGAAACTTGACCAGTTCGGGTAGTGTAACCTCAAGTTGCGAGGCCATCGTTTTCAAACAGATATCCTCAAGTTGCGAGGCCATCATTTTCAAACAGATATCCTCCACAGAAGTCATTTAACTAGTCTCAGAGAAGAACATGATGAATTTCAATCGAAAGTACTGAGATATGATGCAGTGAGAAATTACAGTATCTCTTGAATTCAATGTTTTTTTCTTTGGATGCTGGAGACATTGTCCTATGACCATTAAAGGGGTGAGATTAATATGTCAGATGAATGGTATGTGGATACAAGGAATTTATTACTGTGATATGCATATGACATTATTTGTTGTAATCAAGCCAATTGTAGCTGATTTATGTGAGAGATTGAATGTCGACATGAAAATGGGCTTGTATGAAAAAAAAATAGCAAAAAAAAAAAATTGGCAGTTCAAGGTTGAATCCATTCTCAGTCCCCCCCCCCCCCCCCCCCCCCCCGAGTAAGTCAGATGATAAAAGATTGAAATCTTTGTAATTCTTAGTATTGTGCATACAAATGTTTGCAATTTGTATATGCACGTAAAGGGATATCCCTTCTAAATTTAACAGGTAAAAACAATTAAACTTCGGGAAGATAATTTCATGTTTGTTTTTCTGTTCTCTCTCTCTCTCTTTCTCTGTCTTCTTTTTGATTAGTCACCATGACTGGTTTCTGTATTTGCCCCCTGGCATCGAAGAGACTGGGGTGGGAGACTAGGGGATTGTGTGGCAAAGTTGGCAGTGACCTTTCGCAGTAACCCTATGGGGATCATGACACATTAAGTTGATTACGAAGATTTCCTTTCCGTGGTCTGGGCTTGGCAAGCCCGTACTATGAGATGCGCGTTTTTTCAAGGCCGTTGTAGCAAAACATTCGGGTGTAATAGTGCAGTGGTGGGACTGCTGAAATGCGGCTGAACATATCAGACAAGAAAAAGAGATGGAAAGAAAGACAGAGACAGACAGACAGACAGACAGACAGACAGACAGATGCATATACTTGGGATAAATCACTTAAAGAATAAGTTCACCTTATTATACATGAGGATTGAGTGAATGCAGCAATATTAGTAGAGCACATCAGTGAAAGTTTGAGGAAAATCGCACAATCCGTTTTGTTGAATTTTTGTAAGTTTCAGTGCCACCATCGTTGGATGAGAAGACTGAGCAGTTTGTGATGTCATGTGTATGGAAAGATATAAAGAAATTATAAAGAAAAATTCAACATATTTCCGCTATTCTCAAAAAATGAAAGAGCATTTCAGTTGCCTCTGTCAGAAAGCAGGGGGAATGATATTGCCCTTGATGTACATCAGTAATAAGTTGCGAGAATGTGTACTTTTTGGAAAACATAAAATTTTGTGGAATTTTCTTTATAAATTCTTTGTATCGTTCTATGTTAGTAACATCACAAACTGGAGTAGTCTTGCTATCCAGTGATGGTGGCGCTGAAAATTACAAAAAATTCATAATTTTTTAATGGATTGTCCGATTTCCCTCAAACTTTCAATGAATGTGTTCTACTGATATTGCTGCATTCACTCAATCCACATGTATGAGATGAACTTGTCCTTTAAAAAAAAAGTGATGAGTGAAAGAGATATGACCATTAGAAATGGAGAAAAAGTCAGGTACAAGATGTACGCATATATGAAGTTTTTGAGATGTGAAAGCTCATATGCGTGTTTTGTGCAAAGTTTGAATGACCACCCTAAATACCACAGTATTTCTTGAATTATTTTGCGAGATATTTTGTGGCGCATTTGCATTCACTTTACGAAACACTGCGCAAAATAATACAATATTTTACCGTAAGTGTGAATGGGCCAATGCATATTATGTCAGTGAGAAGGGGGCACATTAATGAGAGAGGGATGTAGGATAGAGAAGAAAATGGCAGAGAGCTGGAAGGATAAGAAGACGGGGATAGGTGATCTTTAGATGAGAGATTTGAGAGAGAGTAAGATGAGAGTGGGGGAAAAGTGAAAAGATGGAAAAGTTTGGAAGGTTAGGCAGAGGTGACATACTTTGTGCTGACACTAATGCAGAGATGCATAAAATGCACCCACTGAAAGTTGAAGATAAGTTCAGATTACCAATGTGGGGGTTAGAAGTACACTATTCTGCGGGAAGCGTGTTTACTACGTGATCAGTAGTCTTCAAAAGGTGGAGAAATTTGGATTATGAATGTTTTTATTTAGTTTATTACTGTAATATGAGGTATCAAGTTTTTATTTCACTCTTACAAGTGAGAAATATGTCACTTTTATACTAGTGAATTTTTATTTGCTAAATTGATACAGCACCTATTGCCAGAACACACAAAAGAATAAGAGCAACTGACCAGCAAAAGTTTATGGAAAACAGTTTCAAGTTTTTGAACATTTAAGAGTCATGTGACTGCTGTCATGATAGTGCCTCAGTCTAATGACTATGATATCCTTTACTGCCCAATTTTTCATTTGTTCAAATGAATAAAAGTGGTTACTGTGTGAATGTGTAGAAAAGTTTAAAGAAAATTACCATCTGTCATATTTGAAAATGTGCAGGAATGTGATGTCATTGAAAAATCATGAACAGAGTCCTAGTTATAGGAAAATACATCTTGTAAGAAGGCGTAAAAGAAGTGATGTCTCGTGCAGACTACCATTGAGGAGCATCATCGAGTATAGCCATTGAACAAGCACAATTGTTTCAATGTACCCACTGAGTGCTGTGATACGTGACTCACAGTGACAGCCGTTTAGATAGATACAAATGGTTGCAATGGTTGTAATGGTTGTGACTGCTATATGTGTGTTTTTGTCTGATTTGGCTCAAATATTCACAGATTCAGTGCTCTATTAGAAATGTGGATTTCCCCCCCAAAGATACAAAGTTGTCAATTACTATTAGTGGAGAGCAAGTTTCTTCCTCTATTCAAATTTTGTAGGAGCAGTAAATAAATTATATATTTTGTAATCTGACATCAATGATTTCGTGACATGCCATCCTTTGTCAGCTTTTTAAAAATATTATCTATCCTTGGAAAGAGTCGATTTGTCTAATCATAGCTTCCATTTTTTTTTTCATAAAAAGAAATCCTTTGAATTTGTAATGCTATCAATCAGTTACTCTATTTTTGCCTTAACCCGTTGAGGACGAGTCCCGAGTATACTCGGGCAAGCATCTAAGGGAAATGCGTGTTGTAGCAAAATCAAAATACTGTAAATACTTCCCCACCTTTCTTTTTCCCTGTCTGTCTCTCTGTCTGTCTTTCTGTCTGTATGTGTCTCTCTCTGGCTTCCTTAGCCTTGTACATAAAGCTAAGTAGAACCCTGACAATGTCTGGTACTGATTAGCAGTTATAGTTTAGGTTTCTGGGGCTATCTTGAAGGGAGCTAAAAGTGGAAATCAAGATTTCCTCTCGATCAAGGTCCACTGCTTGTTTGGCACCTCCATGCAGGCGTGTAGAGAAAGGGGGTGGAGAGGTGTGCCTGTTCGCCCCCCAGCTCGGATGCGTAACGGGAGTCGGCTGCGTCTTAGATCTCCAACGGGTTGCTTTGGTCCACGCAGAGTGCCTTCCCATGTACTTGTACATTTGATGCGTGATATAGATAGAGAGAAAGCGTTACCCCGTTTGTGGTTTGTACTGAGCAAAAATGGGATCTGAAGCCTTGAGCAGCCTCAAGAGCAGCCATTCAGCTCAGTATAAACAGACAGAATATGGAAAAGGAGGTCCTATCCAATCAGGTTCTGAAACCACCTACAGGGGATGGTTTCATAGTGTCCTATAGCAGCTGCGAAAAACCTCAGCTGCAGTACTGTGAAACACGATATATTCGCGGCATGAAAATTTAGCGAATTGGAGTTGACGGCCTTTCTTGCAGCATGAAATTTTCGCAAATAACACTGGCATCCAATGCATATTGTGTAGGCAAGAACTTTTGCGTGCATTTTAATATCACAAATGTTGGTGCTCGCGAAATACGCAAAATTAAAATGCACGTGAACATTTCTCGTTTTACAGTATACATAAACGCTATGGGCTTCCAGTAACGGCTTTTTTGCCCACCCGGAAGTAATCACTGAAGGGTCATTACCTGCTAGCGTAAACAAAGCAGCGTTGTGACTGACGGCCACTGACAAACATTACACAACTTTCATGTTTTCGCACTCAATCACATTTGCAGTTACATATTAAGGAATTCAAAAGCCCGTGCCATTTATTGGAGGGAACTCAGTTTCCAAAAAATATGGAGCCGGTCAGGGCTTGCCTTGGGAGGACGTCCAGAGCAGTATCAACAGAAAAGAGATTGCTTTTAGAAAGGGTTTTTGGAAGCAGTTCAAGGAGTCTCCAAATTTTTGCCGCAGCATAAATTGGGTATGTGTTGCGGCAACCTAAATCCGGACTTATCAATAATTTGATTACCACAGGGTGGCGCGTGATTTTCATAGTTTCACATGGATTGAAACTTTAGGGCTTGTCACTGAAACATGTACTAGCTTTGGCCCATGTAGATATTGTATGTAGGGAGTGTCGCATCACATACATATCAGTGTTTAGATCAATGACTAACTGTGTATGTTATAAACTTGGGATCAATTTGCAAATATTTCTCTTGCAGGTCCCTGGATGTGGAACACTATACAGTATTAGCTTTCATATGTTAACATGAATAACATGAATTTAGATGTTGCATGCAATGGCAAAATACCTGGTAAAATGGACATTGGTCCAACAAGTGCTTTCACATCAGCCTCTGATCAGTGGCTAAAGGGTCTTGCTGCCAGTTGACCAATGAAATTAAAGAAGCAACCAACCAAAATACAAACAAACAGACAAAAATATTATGTAACATCAAGAATGAGGGAGTCAGAATACCTCGTATGTGTCAGGAATGATGAAACTTTCTCCATTTCATAATGTTTTTTTTTTTTTTCACCTTGGCATTGTAGCATGTGTTCATGTATTATAGACTGCCAACACACACAGATGTGCATGGGTGGGACTTTGTTAGCCTGAGAGTCTCGCTCATTAACCTGACAAATTGAAACTTTTTTTATTTGGGGGGGGGGGGAGGGGGGAGTGGGAAAGGGGGTAAATTTATGTGATATCGTTATATATGTACTTATGTATGATTGTATACGTACATGCTAGATGTATAATGTCCATATGTACAGTATATATTCTGGGTATATATTTTATATAATATTTGTATGTATAATATAGGCCTACAGTATTAATGTCCGTCTGTCTGTATATTTGAAAATGTATTAAGCGAAGGGTATTGTGAACTGTAGCTGATGGCATATCAGTGAAGATAACTGCTGATGAAATGCTGTATGAGTAGTTCTTCAAAGGACGTTAGCCAGTGCAGTCACCTCTTGCTTCTCACGGGTACGCGATTCACTCCCATGCGTTCTACACTCATTGCACGGCCCTGCATGTGGTAATCACATGTATAGGGAAGGAGGGAAGGGGGAAAGGGGGTGGGGGAAGGGGGAATAGGAGGCAGGGGGGTGGGGAAGAGACTCAAATGGGGGTCATCTTGGCGCGATGCCAAGTTTGTTGACACCGGGATCACAGAAGAGACTTTTGTTGTCTGTCTCCTCCTTCCTGGGTGTGATTCATAATGCAATACGACATGACGTGAGGGATGACATGATCAGCGAATGCTAATTTCGCACCAGCATCAAAAGGAGAAAAAAAAAAGGGGGGAGGGGAAGAGTGGAGGGAAAGATAGGAAGAGAGAGAGGCAAAGATATAGATTGAAAGAAGGAAAACAATTGATAGACAGAAGGTGAGAGAAAAGAAAAAACATTATTTCAGATAGTGTGGCGAGAGAAAAAGAAAATGGGAATGCATATTTTACAGATTTGGAGTTATCAAGACAGATGTGGCGAGAAATAAGTGAGTCTATTTCATTTTGATGTATCTTCTGTTTTAGAGATGTAGAAAGGATGCAACTCAATTTTGAGAGATATTACAATTGTGGATAGTGCTGGGTTAGAATGATATTGTGACGTATATTGATTGTACATGTAACATAATGTGTGTGATACCACAGAAAGCCAAAGGAAGCAAACATAACATTGTATATATAGCCTAAATTTTCTTTGTAGAATTGAATATATGAAGATTCAATTCAGAGCAAATGATTTTTATAATTTTTTTTTCCTTCTCTCTGAACTATCCCAACTGTGCGTCTCAGCCCATATGCAGGGTGATATATAAAGATAAAATATGATAGAGTCTCTTTTTTAATCATAGGGGATTTTAACTTTGTAACCACCACGCTGTGTGACTTTCTATGGGACAGTTTACTGTAAAACACAATATTTTCGCGTCATGAAATTTCACAAATTGGAACCAATGGCCTTTGTTGCGGCATGAAATTTTTGCGAGTTGCCTCTAGCATTCAATATGTAAAGTGTAGACAAGGTCTTTCATGTGCATTTTAATTTTGTGAATCTTGGCTATCGCAAAATTAAAATGCACGCGAACATTCCTTGTTTTACAGTAAGTCAGTGCCATAGGGCAACTCGACGTATATTATAGGGGCTGCTGAACGTACCGTGTATTTTCTGAGTACCTGTGTGAATATTTCACTGATTAGGACTGGTGGGTCAATTTCATGGGTGATTCAAGTCAAGCTTAAGAACCATTGTGGCGTAATGGAAAATCTGTATCTATTTTGAAGGAACAAAATGGGTCATTTTCCATCTTCTACATGATATACTCTTCATAGCATTTGTAGTATTGGAGGAAATATTTTGATGTGTTATAAATTGTGCTAAAATTTGGCCTATGTTGGAAATAATTTGAAAAAATAAAACCACCAGGGGATATGTATAGCTTATGACAGTATTGTATACAACAACAGAAGCATGGTGCGGATAACATGTGTTCTTGTTTGTTTATTTGTTTCTCCCACTTTTATGCATGTTCATAGTGAGTATCTACTGTACAAACTGTTAGTCACATGTAATGCGTCTCTCATACGCTGTGGTCATCATCACGACTAATTCTTCTCCCAATCTTCTCCCAAAATATGGCTTCTTTGTCTAACAGTGAGAGAAAAAACGTGTAGACAGAAAAGAACAATATCTTCATTTGCCCATGTAATCTTGCTCGGGTGTTGGTCATAATTAAAGAGGAAATAGTAAAGTTTGGAAAAAGGGTGTGTCATTCTATGTAGTACAAATGTAAGCTGAAGCATATAGTGGTGTTTTGGCATCTACTGATGCTTGTATATCTTCAATTCAATTCAATTCAATTCATTTATTTCATTCTCATTTTCTTTCCAACAAAACATAACACGAGGTAAATCAGAAAATCCATCATAAGCATGTATACAGTACAAAGTGCGAAGGATTAACGATATACAACAAACTAATAGAGATGAATCATGTATACATACGGGAAAATACAAAGTTATATTTTGAGGAGAAAAAAAAAGAAGAGAACTGAGAGGTCCTCTAAAAAGCAGTGCTTGTAGATTGTGGACCACTCAAGAATTTCTTCCAAAAATACAGTACTTCACATACAATTACAAATACATTACACACAACAACATGGCATAACAAAACTAAGGAGATTCAATCGAACGGAATGGGACAAAAACAGAATTAGTGGAAGAAAGGGAGAGGAAGAAAGAGAGAGAAAGAGAGAGAAATGAGAGAGAAGGGGGGGGGGGAGAGGGAGGGAGAGGAAAGATAGAGAATGCCTACACGCTGAACAAGAGAAACGGAAGAGAGAATTGATGAGGTGCTTCGAACAGCTATCTTACGCCCTTTTGGGTCATAGCTGCAAATTCAAAGCATTCAGGGAAATAAAAAATGAGTATATTTAAAGAAATGAATTGAAATCAAATGCACACTGTAAAATCAGCAATATTTGCATGCTTGAAACTTTCACAAATTTCCTGAGGATCCAACATTCACAAAAGTAAAATGCACATGTAAGTTTTTGTCCACACAATGCATTGGATGCCAGTTGCCAATTTGCAAAAGTTTCATACCGCGGAAAAAAAGTCATCATTTCCAATTAACAAAAGTTTCATCCTGCGAATACTTCTGGTTTTACAGAAAAATCGAATTTTTAAAAATGAATAACATCTGGAAAAAATATCTCTTGGAGAGATGGCAATTAGTCTGGATTTTGTCAATTTCTAGACCATCAAGCTAAAGGTCTGTGAATAGAACTGATGAATGTTGATACCAGATGACATTAGAAGCCATAAAACCAAGTATGAATGCTTCCATTGAAGTAAAATGCTTATTTCTCATCGTCTGGCTTAATGATAGAGGATTTGCTATTTTGCTTTCTAATAGCAGTTACCACTCAAGGTTATAAACTTCATCCACATCTAGAAGAGGCTACTACTGTAACATTTCGTCCCCTGTGCTGTAGTCATTATGTGGAAATTGTTGTTGTATTAAAAAGGATGTCTAGCGAGAAGACCCAAAAGGTGAAGTACCTCGTACTGAAATAGTTCATTTTCCAATAATGATACTTATATTTGGCAAATGTTGATATTTCCTTATGTCTCAGATTTTGAAACAGTATTCATACAGCATGCTTTCTTTGGAAGCCAAAACCAAAAGGTGGAGGTATATGCAAATAGCTCATTTTCTGATAGTGATACTTGCATTCATTGAATACGAACATTATCTTAAGTAGTTGATCTTGATACAGTATCGCATGCTTTCTTGGAAAGCCAAATTAAAAGGTGAAGGGACGCAAATAGTAAAACCAATAATGTTACTCTTGGTCATTGGATGTCAACATGTACTCATGCCTCAGATCATGAAACAGTATACCATGCTTTCTTTGGAAAGCTAAACCAAAAGGTTACGGGATGCAAATAGTGCAATGTCAATAATTACGCTCTTGATATGATGCAAATAGTGCATTTTCTAGTAATTATGCTCTTATTTATTGGATGTCAGCATTTCCTTATGTTGTAGATCTTAAAATAGTTAACATGTTCTTTGGAAAGCAAAACTAAAACCTCCCTCTGTAGGAAGTATCGTGACATCATAGTCCGCAACATTTGAGTTATTCCTGTTACTCTTTGTTGAAAAAAAAAAATGGCCAAGTTAGGCATATCGGCAAAAACTGAGTGGAAATCACATACAATAATGAAAAACAACAATTCTGCTATGAACTTTCTTGTTACAAGTCATGTCAGCAAACTTCAAGGGAAGTGAGAAAAATAGCAGATTGATGTATAATCTTTCTGGGGAATTTTTTTTCTGACTCTCGGCATCATTGCCTAGCGGCATTGAATTTATCTCTGTGAGTGAATGGCACTTATGTAAGCGTTTCCCATTACAGTAGACTGGTGCAGCATAGTTTCTTTGTAGAGCTGAATCAAAGCTTCCTTGTTTCTAGAAAGAATTAGATTGTTTCCTTTGTTACCATTTTTCAAGGACCCTTGTCACAGATCATAGTAGGCCAACTTGTGACTTTCAATCAGCCTGTTAACCAATTCACAGTCTGTTTCTCTCATAATGATTGTTTATCAGAAATGGATGATACTCCCCTTTTGCCTTCTCATCTTTCTGTCAACCAATACCAGTTTACCACTTATAGTACTCAGTCATTTATTTGGTCATCTGTACACTGACCGTACACTGTGTATAGGCCTATACTGCATGGCTACCTTGCCATCCCATCATGTACCTCACTAATTGGTTGTATGTCATGCATCATGCAAGTCATCCCCCTCTGTTTATCTTTCTATCCATCCATCTTTAGATGTGTTTGATTCTCTCTATCTATCTATCTCTCTTCCATTTCTTCCTCTAACCTCTCACACCATTCAAGAACAGATGAAAATGCCCCCCCCCCCCTTTCCCATACAGCAGTCACGCAAAATTTAAGTTGTAGGACAACGTTCACGGTTCACTGCATTTTGGCCAGTCAGGAGGACGAAACAATAACAACAAAGAGCCTTTTTTTGATGAGAGAATTTTTCATTTTGTGTGCTTTGCATAATTTAGCTCACGATTTATGCCATTGATTTTGCCTTCAGTTTCTGTGAGAGGTTCATTGCACTTTTGATGGCCATTGGCAATGTTTTGACTCTGCTATTTGGCTATTTTTTTCCATTTTTTTCTACATGGAACAAAGATCATTTTTGCCTGTGGTATGAGTATTCCTCTAATAACAAGTCTACCATATGTCTTTTCATAGTATCACTTTCAAAAAACAATCTAATCAGAAGTTTGAGTATATGTATAATAGATGATGCGATCCCTATCACAAGTGACTCAGAAAACAGTGATTGATTATTCAAAGAAATGTTTACAATGTCATGATGTTGTTTCAAGGTAGAGTGACCGAGTTGATTTTTATGGCTGGGAAATGTGTCACAGAGTCAACCTCATGATTGCCAGAATTGCACATCAAATTGCCTCTTCCAGGAGAAGTGTGATTAGATTTGTCGATATATTGTTCAATACCTATAAATGTCTGTAGTATCCTTTTTGCAGGGTACGAAGACAGATTTAATCCCACCATTGTGAATGGGCAGTTTTTGCAATGGCCCCAAACTTGAAGCAGGCGAGTGCCTGTTAACCCGTTGAGGATGGGCTAATTTTGCTACAACACGCATTTCCCATAGACCCCTGCCTGAGTATACTCGGGACTCATGCTCAACGGGTTAATTTTACTTGCCAAACTGAGTTTTTGTTGCACGGGGCATAGGGGTGAATAGGTCTGAAGTACCACATTGGCTCCATATTATATACAACATAGCAGTGAGTCATTGCAGCACACCTGAACTTTCTTTCATTTTGTTTTATGTTGGTCGTTGTTTTCCTGTTGGCCATCAGTTAAAAATCAAAGAATTCACAGAGGAGAGATCATTGAGAGGCAATGTCAGCTATTATTGATGTGTGAGAGAATGATGAAAGGCTTTCTCTGCCTCCAGAAAATTAGCTCATTACCCAAGATACTCAGTTTGTTGGACTAGTCAGGTGCCCATATTATAGTTTGTCTATTTCTAGGAGGATACATCCAAGTACCAAGTTGCGGTGACGATTTCTGACAGTACCACAGCTTGAGGGTAGAAAAAAAAAAAAAAACAGAAGGAAAAAGTTTTAGTAATCAAAACAAGATTAATCCAAGAAGGAATGCTACAGAATCCTCTCTCAGTAATATGAGTGAAACTGGCCGCTCATTGTATGCATAATGGCAGGCCAGTGCGCGATGTGGCACTCGTCTTCCTTAGTCCCTCGCACTTCTCGTCACGTCTGAGATGAGGAGGGTAAACGAGCGGGGTGTAATGAGATGACAAGAGGGTTAGGACCGGTATCCTTTTCCCCCCCTTCATCCTGCCAATGAGGGGCAAGCTCGCACCTTCCAAGGTCACATCATCCTCCCAAGTCTGTGATGAATCACCATGATGGACACAAGGAGAATGTGTCCTGACCTTCTCTCTTTAGTATTTTGTTTACCTGGTAGTCCCCCATCCCTCCTCAAGCCCCCTCCATCCCCCCTCCCCTCCCACAATGACCTTCATCTCTCCAATGGCATTACAAAATAGTGACAGGAACTTGGAGTGGTTCACCTCAGGGCATTGTGTTTAAAGATTGTGCTCTTCCCAATCTCTTTGTGCTGCAGAAGCATGTATTTTTCAGTCTTTCTATCCACACCCACCATAGTTTGATATCAGCATGCCTATCTCTGTAATCCGTCTAGTCTAAAACAAGAGTGCAGGGTAAAATATCAGCCATTCTCAGATTGGCACAAAATGACAAAGTTCAAATTATTCTCCATTTGTCATGTTAATTTCCTTGTAAGAGCAATCAGAGTTTTAGAATATTTTGCCCTTTGTCTCCTCTGAGTCATAGAGTAGCGTCCGTCACAGAAATTTGTATCTCAAAATCTATTTGCTGATCCTGGGCACTGTTTCACGAAAGTTGTCAGCCCTGACAAGTTTTCAGGATCTGACAATTTCAGTAAAATCTTTAGTTTTGATTGGCTGAGAAGCTCTGATCACTGACTGTTACTATGGTAATTGTCAGAGTCTAGCAAGTTTCCTAAAAGCAGTGCCCAGGTCAGATGGACTGACCAATCAGTCAGTCTCCAGAACACTTATGATTTTTCACACATTTTTTCGAAGTCCTACCAATAGTTATTTGCAACAATAATTTATTTTATTATTATTATTTTTTTTTACCTTTTTACGCCTCCGCCATGAAGTGGCACAGGCTGCAGGAGGCATTATTTTTAATATGACATCAGAAGTACTGGTAGCACCTGGGACTGTCATGGAGTTTAGATTTTTCTTCAAAGACTTTGTTATAGTAGCTTTCATCTCCTTCATAGTAACATTAGGTTTCCTGTTAGTGATGTCTTATCACCGATAGCGATACACCCACAAACAGCAACCAATCTGTACATCTTGTGACCAATTTGTCCATCTTATGAAAGTTCAACCAGGATACACAGTATTGATCCGGCTGTGGTAGAGTGTGGCTGGATATAGAGCAGTGACCTCATACAAGGTCACACTGCCATAACATCCTCTCTCTCTCTCTCTCTTCCACCCCCCCCCCTTTACTGCCAGACTGATAACAGCTATGCCTCAATGACTCATAGCCTAGTTTCCAGTCTGTAGGGTTGATTTCTCTCTCTGTTGTTAATGTTTGTCTGATTTACCTCATAGATTATGGAAGTAAACTCTTCATGCCATCTGTTACTATGCAGGTAACAAACTCAAGAAGTCTGTTGAACATACAACAAACCCAAGAAGTCCGTTGAACATACAACAGGCATATTTACAAAAGGGACCAACACTGGACTGATATGCTGACTCTTGGTCTTTCATTTTTAGATTACCACAATGGTAATATATGCTGGTATTGAAGCCATTAACCCTCTGATCCATACTGTTGCAACTTTTATCAAAGTTGGTATTATGCTGGAATTCACATAGGAATATGTCACAATCTTACCAATCATTGTGGTGAGTTGTAAACTTCAATGAGATGAAACAGGAAGTATGAAGCATGAGTTCAAGAGTGTGAGTTTGGAATTGTTTTTCAGAGGCCCAATTAGAAAGTACTGAAGGCGTGTCAAGGAGGCTACCACAGAACTTCAAAAGGCTAAAAGGCCTCTTGAAAGGGTTAGAGAATGAGGACCTTCATGCACTGCTGATGCTACTCCAAGACTTGAACCGGGGACCTAAAGAATGAGAGCCCATGGTTGTTGCCACTGAGCCACAGCATCTTTTCAGAGCATGGAAGAGCTTTACATTTGTGTTTGCTCACATATATCCAAACATGTTTCATGGTGATCAAAGTTATTCCAAAGTTGAATCAACTTTGTACGGTCCTCCCAAATGCATTTCTCAAAGCACCATTTGGCCTGTTGTGGTATGGGGGTGATTTTTAATCAAGTGTTGCTTGATGTTGGATCCACATTTGCAGTCAGAATGGCACACAACTTACAATGTGTACATACATGTCCAGCTTTCTGTTCTTGTGCTTATACATAGATCAAGATTTTTTAATTATATTGACAGTCAAAGAGTTTGCAGTGCTCACAGTTGTTGTATGGAATGTTGTTTGCCATAAGTGATCTGTGAGTAGACTCAAGTTTGTGCACACTCCATAACTCTGAAACATGTTTAGAGACACATTTCAGAAACTGTGTGATGTATGAAACCCCTTGTTGACAGTCTCATGGTGGAAGCAAATTGTAACTGAGTTGACAATCATTTATCTTCCTTTGTATGCAATCAGATAAACCTTGCATTCTAGAAGCTGTCCCCAATGATCCTTCCAGACTAACTCTCTAGATGCTCCTAGATGATAAACTATCTTGTTGGAGGAGATCAGGAAAGCAGGAGGGGCAGGTAGGGAGAAGCTGGATGATTTGACCCAAATCAAGCAACTACCTTGACGATGTTATTAATAACCTGTAATCACTGCCCAGTATCATGCTAGTTTTGCATTTGAGCTGAATATACCCACCAAAGCCATAGAACTTGTATTTACCAAAGTCATAAGGCTTACCACTCACTAAAGCCATAGAATCCATGAGAACTCTATGTCTTCAGACCACAAGGCGCAGGCAGCCACCTAGATTTCTATTTGCATCCGTTCCACCTATTTAGTGCTGATGTTGTATGTATTCACTCATCTTGCAGCAATTTGCGAATTTTACAAAGTTTCAAAGTGATGACTGTTAGTAGTTTATTTCTGCCAAGTTTTTACATGGCTTCCTGGATGATCAAACAAGATTTGATCGCGGAGATATCGTAATGATGGACACAGTTGGCTTCATGAGACAGAAAATAAGCCATACATCTGCATTCTTTCAGCAGTTTGAATTTCATGGAATTTTTCAAAAAAGAAGTTTTGTATGTTTTCAGGAAATACTGGTAATGGTCAAGACCACATCTGTAGACAAATTTGACCAAGGTAATGACTGCTTTTTTTAATCTCTCACTGACATAGACACTAATCTTGGCTGGATTTTGCTCTATTTTGGGATAACTTGAAAAAAAAATCCCTGATAAACTAGGTCATTAGCATCAAATCATTGATTTAGAACTTCAAAGGATATAGCAATGAAGACTTTTCAGAAGATGAGTTGTGGTTGCTATATCAAAAATGAAACAGTGGGTAATCTATCTGTTGTATGTAACAGAAAGAGCTAAGCGTGACATGTTTTTAATGTGTAGTGTATTCTTACATGCACTGTAATGAATGATAAAGGTACAGGTAAGACTTAGTAAACCTGTGTGCATCATGCACAGTCATGTTACACCTAGCAATGGCCATTTTTATTGTAATGAAACAAAAACAAAAAGAAAAACAAAGGAAAACAAAGTGGTAGATTCTTTTTCATTTTCTAAAGCCAAATACTTGGCGTATTGCAATTAGAAATATGTTTTATGAATTATTTTCTAGGCAACTTGTTTTTTGCCAATTATGTCATGCAGAAATTTTTTACAGGGCTTGGCAGGGAGAGCTCCTACCTTTAAAAAGCGACAAAAACAGCAACACCGTTGACTGGATCTAATCCTTGATCTACCCACACAGTGTGGGCTGCTTCACTTTTTCCCTGTCCTCCTTCGACCATTAGCGAACAATCACTCTGTCATGTGCAAGGGCCGACATAGCTCCTAATGTTGCTTCCCCTTTAGTTGCTGCGCAGCTAGACGCAGCAGCGGTAGAGAGCAGCACAGTGCTCTGTGGAGATATATCTCCCCCCCCCCCCCCCCCCCACATCATCATGCAGAGGTTGCATTCACACAAGAAGAAAGTCTCCTGTGACTGCTTACCTGCTTGTCTTGGTGTAACTGACCTAAAGCTAGGGTGTAGTTGTATATTTAACTTATTTTCATATTTCTTTCAAAATGAAAGAGCGTTTGACTATTATGCATGTTTCAGAGAGCAGATGGAAACAGTATTACCCGTATTATGTCAGTAATAAGTCGAGGGAATGTGTACTTTTTATAAAAAGTGAAATTTTGTGGAATTCTCTACACATTTTATTTGTGTGATTTTGTTGTACATTGTAGTCTTCTCATCCAGTGATGTCTGCACAGAAACTTTAAAAATTCATAACTTTTGAACTGACTATCCGATATTCCTCAAACTTTTACTGATGTGTTCCACTGATATTGTTGCATTCACTCAATCCACATGTTTACTGAGGTGAACTTGTCCTTCAAGACAGGGACATCAGTTGATACCAGTACTGCCTAATGATAGTAATAATGATAATAATAATAATAACAACTAGAGAAGCACTCTGAGAGCGCAGACCTCCGCCAAGCATGCAAATCATTTTCACCACTGATCTTGTTCTTCCATAGAGATATCAGTGATTTTCACCCATACGTACTTATAGCATTGTGTGCTGAAAGTCGCCCGATTTCCCAATATAGAAGCCTTTGTTACGTCATAAACCCTCAGCTGCACGGCGCGCCTCACCCCAGCAGAAACTAGAGCACACACTTAAGTGCGCGCAAGCAAACCTCAAATATGCGCAGCCTGAACTCCCAAATTCATTGACCCTACCTGCCAAAATATCAAAAATCCCTCATAAATTCGTCCAAACTTCTCGGATCACTACCAAAAGTTAATTGTTTGTTACTTGTGTCATTCTCAACCTTTCCTGCAAGTGTCATCCCAATCCATTAATTACTTTTTGAGTTACTTTGCACACGGACAAACTAACTAACTAATAAACTAACTAACTAACTTACTAACGAACGAACTAACAAACAAACCAGCGGTAACGAAAACATAACATCCTCCCTTGGCGGAGGTAATAATAATAATGATAATAATAATAATAATATAGTAATAATGATGATGATGATGATGATGATAATAATAATAATATTGATTTATTGTACCAAAAGTGAGACTGGCCCGAGACCACCTCTGTGAGGTAGTATTGGGCTGGCCCGAGGCCTGTCTTTTATTGATGTAAATGCAAGCAGACCCAAATGCTCTGCCAAACCCATGCGGCTATATTGTAGAGATCGCTGAAAAGAAAAACAAATGTTAGGCAGTATAAGCGCACAAAAATGCAGGGCCAAGTACTACAACGTATGTGCGCTACCCATAAAATCTTCTGTCATTAATACAACTCTGTGTTTCTGTAGGTATCGTACCTCCCAATGGAGGTATTATTTGTACTTATGCATACTTTTTCTTTTCCTTTGTCTCAGTGAACATTGAATGAAGAAAAACAGCCAAGGAAGTCTTGGATTAAAAACAAACAAACAAACAAACAAACAGATTGATTAGATGTGGTTCTTTGGGACTTAGAGATCACATATTTTGTTGTCTGTTTTTTCTTTTCTTTTATAACCCTCTGTACTGCCCCTCTCTCTCACACACACTCTATATCTTTTTTTCTTCTTTTGTCTACCTGTGTATCTGTTTTTTCCTGCCATTACATTAATGGTTGTGATCAAAGAAAAAAGGGAAAAGAACACACCTGTGCAGGAGTAAATTGAGAAATAATTGGTCAAAGCGTATCGAAACGCAGGTGATTACAGGTAATGCTGTGGTGGGTTTCGTGAAAATGAAGCTGGCATCTCATATATATGTAAGAGTTGATGTGTTTGTTCTAATACTTCCTGTCTGTAGAGAATGCAAGGGCTGTGTATTGGTTTATAATGAAACTAGGTGACTATGACCATGAAGGGGGTGAGGATGGGGGGGTGGGGGGGGGGGTGATGTGGAGACAGTGTGACCTTCTAAAATGCCAGCATAAGAGCAATTTAAAGGGAAATTTGTTCACCTCAGACGTATGTGAATTTGCTGAATGTGGAAATTATGTATAAGTAGTAAGCATCCGATAAGTGTAGGAAATTTGAATCACAATGCACTGCTGTTAAAGCAAACGTAGTTATGTCAAAATTTTGTTACAACAAAGTAAGAATTCATGTCTTAAATATTGTGGTCTACATTGTCAGTCTATCTTTATATACTTTATTTGTTTGGCTGTAATGAAATTTCAGTGTAAGGAAAGAAAAATTGCTGATTATGAGGATATTGTTATTACAGCAGTCACCTTTATCTGTAAAGTTTTGATTAAATCCATGGGGCCTACATGTGCCATCAGTGCTGAATTAGAAGACTACAATTTGTGATGTCACTGTAGGGAAATGATTTAAAGGAAATATAGGGAAATCAGCGTATTTTCATTTTTCTGGCATAATGAATGAGCACTTGACTTCCTTCTTTCAGAGGGCAAGAAATAATATTCTCCTTACAATATGTCCGAAGCAAGTTGAAGGAATGTGTACTTATCTTTAAGAGCATTAAGAGCATTGCTGAAGAAGAGTTTACATAGTTACTACGGGACTCGCCAGCTGCGGCAAATTTGTTGCGAGTTGAAAGCGAAGCGGCCACCATCACATCAAGGGAGGATGTATCGAGGGGAAACGAAACCTTGAGGGCGCCATTGCATCGGGCTGATGGACTGCAAATGGGACTCTTTTGAGACGGAGGGAGTTTGAATGAATCAAAGATGTAGAAGCTATGCACAACACAGAGGATTAAAACCTGTTAATGCTGATGTAGATACAGGATGCTGAGGTGAGAACTGAAACAGAGTTTTAATGAGTGTGATATCAGCAAGGTACATACTATCAAGAATACATTCCCTGTCAGTGAGAGGGCAGGAATATTTGGCTCATCACAGCCAGAAATTTTTGAAAGCTTTTGCTCATCTCGCTTTTTGGACACTTCATTGAGTCAGGGAAATAGCAGTATGTTCATTACTTTACTATATCATCCAGTGATGCCAATCATATAGGATATCCCTCTTTAGTATTCTTTGTAGGCACTTTTCCTGTGCCCCCATGAATCCAAACGTTATTATTATTATTATTATTATTATTATTATTATTATTATTATTATTATTATTATTATTATTATTATTATTATTATTATTATTATTATTATTATTATTATTATTATTATTATTATTATTATTATTATTGTTATTGTTGTTGTTGTTGTTGTTGTTGTTGTTGTTGTTGTTGTTGTTGTTGTTGTTATTATTATTATTATTACTATTATTATTATTATTATTATTATTATTATTATTATTATTATTATTATTGTTGTTATTATTATTGTTATTATTATTATTATTATTATTATTGTTGTTGTTGTTGTTATTTATTTATTTTTATTATTATTATTATCTACAAACATAGTAGATGACCGAAAAACAACATCAACTTAAGCATATCAGCACATACTTCAGTCAGGTAATAAGGAGCCTGAATTATTGTAAAACTCAAGAGCATTTTATGTCAAATTACTTGAAAAAAAAAGAGATTTTAAGATTAAAAAGGCTTTAGGTGAATTAAACATATGTCACACATATGAAAATTAGATTTTGTATCAGAAACACTTGCTTTCAACCTATTGATATCTGACATCAGATTTTATTCCTTTTTTTTCAATTTCTTGCTGACAAAAAAATTAGCTTTACAACAAACTGTTGTAGTCCATTTGAATAACATACTCCGTAGCAAGTTTTTGGTGACATTTTTCTTGTGTTTTGCTAATCCACTTGATCAGGAATGCATTGACATTTGACTTAAGCCATTCAGAAAAAACAAAAATAGCACATTTATTTGCGAACTTTTTTAAAGCTTACATTCCTTAATCTGATTAAATGCGTAAACATAATTCTCTGAATAACTAAATAATATCATTTATGATCCCAAATATTTAGTTGATATTTTTTGTAAGAGAGAAGTGACACGGGGTGTTTGATTGTATCCATTTCTATCATCATTGCTCTGGAGGACATATATTTCTATGCTGCCTCTAGCCACCTCATCTTCACAGGGGGACCGTGGGATGGCGAGAAGGCTGCCTGGTGTGAAAGCCCCCCCCCCCCCCCCCTGCCGGAGAATGTGGCCCTGCCGCTGAATTTGGGTTAAAGCAATTTGATCGAGCTCACCTTTGACATTTAACGGCAGCGCGGAAACGTGGCCCTAAATGAGGGAAGGCTTACATAGTTTATGAATGGATGACAGCCGATAGGATAGTTTGGGATGGGCAAAGACACTAAGTGTATGCAGGAAAATCCGCGCGATGGCCTTGCTACCGGTTTTTGGAGCGTGCAGATCTGCGGATTCCACCATGGGGGGGGGGGGGAGAATGTCATAACGCTACCAGTCCTCATTCTCGTGTGGTCACAGAGAAGACATTGGTTGCAATTTTCAAAATCTGGAAATGAAAAACCGAAACCAAAATCAAACCCCCAAATTTCTTGGCATTGTTTTTTAGTGAGACACTCTTGTCTCGTAAAGAGCAGTTGCTTGGTTGTCAGCAAATTTTGTGAGCATCATGTAAGAGGAGTAAGGTTGAGGAAAAAAGAGACAGAGCAGTAATGATAAGGAGAAGAGACTTGAATGTGTAGTGGCATCCATTACTGGTATCAACATGTTTATATCATCATCCAGCAGTGCTGTTATACCAGTATTGACTTTGATTGCTTCAATGGTGCAGTTGTTCTGTTGTGTGTATTTTGACGGGATGTAGAGCATTTATGTATGTGCAAAGATGCTGAAATTTTGTAGTGGTTTCGTGTAATTTGAGAATTGTCTATGATTTCATTTTTCTTTCACAATTGATGCCAGTCTTCATTCTCAAAGATGGGTGTGAAGTTCAAGTGATCAGCAATTTCAAAATGGAACTTAAACCAATTTCTCCCAGATAAAGTGTTAATTACTGTAATGATATATGTTAAAAGGTTGATGAGCTGTGATGTGGTGTTTCTTTGGCAAGCAACGAAAATCAAGAGTTGAATAATTGCACTCTGCCAAGTGCCAGTCACAACATTTCACTTGGGGGAAAATGTAATGAATGGACAAACTATAAAAATCTTGTTAGTACATTATGTTCTATATTTTGTTTCCTCTTAAGGGAGATAAGAGGCAACTTTTGTCAACTTAGTCAAAAATGTTTTATGTTTGAGAGGTGCATCACTTTTTGAGGTGTTCAACTTTGAGGCAGTCCCTCTAAACCTTGCCACATATCATACAATGAAACTGAAACCTAATGGTGTAGAGCGCTGTCAGTGATGTGCCATGACATTGAGAATATTTGCTGAGAGAAAAATCCTGACTTTAGAAAAAGACAATGATTTAAAATCTTTGTGTGTCTTTCCTGTAATAAGCAGGTTTACCCCTACTTCACCTCATACTACTTAGTCTGCAAGGCCTTCCTAGTTATATTTGCAGTTTATATTCATTTCCCCCCAAATATTTGCTTATGATGCATGCACATCTACAACCTTCCAATCAGGAAAGCTGTCTTCTTGAATTCGTTTTTGGCACTGATGCTGTTGGGGACCTTGTGGAATTTTCTCCCATTTAACTGCTGCATTTGTTTTAGCATGTTCCTAGAATGTGTATATGTGTGTGTGTCTGTTGTTTTTTTTTTTAAAGCAACCTTGATCTGTATTTTGCTGTTCTTCTGTCTTCCTGTGGTTTGTTACCAAGGATAACACTTGCTCGACTCTTCATGTGAGCTGCACACAGCAATCACGACACCTCTCTTTAATAATCAATGCACAGTTGTGACGGTAAATATATTGTCGTTCACGGTTGCGCATTTCTGCCATATGCGAAGCCCCATGCTCGCAGCCGACGCGAAACCCCACAAATGAAGCAGATGACTGTGAGATAATTACTGTAATCAACAATAATGGCTTTCGTCATTACTGTCACCTACCAGAGTGTCATATATCATGTTAGGGGGTCGTACTTGGCTGAGCCCAGATCATATTTTTGGTGTAACAATACATCCCATATAGCTGCAACTATATATTATATAATTAACTGTTTAAGAGATAGATAAGGGAGCCATAGCTTTTTCCAAAGGTGAGATGCATAGAGCGGGATTTTGGTTCTTCAGGTGATGCAGACATGAAATGCTTCCCATTCAGTTAGTATGGTGTCTGAAAATTCATAGATTTTAATGACTTTTCTGGATTCACTTGTTTATGATGATGATGATGGTGGTGGTGATGATGATGATGATGATGATGATAATGATAATGATAATGATAATGATAATGATAATGATAATAATATGACAACAATGACGATGGTGATTCATTGTTGTATGTCATTTCGTGGTGGACTTGCAAACTGCATGTGAACTCGACATCTATTTAGATTGAGTAATGCTTTCCTACAGTGCAGGAGTGCCAGATTTATTGAATGCTTTTGAAAATATGTCTAGTAAGCAATGTGGAAAGACATGCTCATATTGACATTTTGCTTTTGTTTTCAACACACCCTCTATTTCTTTGACAGTTTAGCAACTTGTACGTTCTCTTACATTCTCTCTCTCATTTCTCCTCCTCTGCCTCTTTCTTTCTCTCTCCCAATCTGTCTTCCTTTGTATTCCATCTACTTTTCTGCCTCCCTCTTATCTGCCACTCCTTCTGTCTTTCCTTCCATCCTTCCTTCTCTCTCTCTCTTCCATGTTGGCTTCCCAACATTTCTCACCCTGCTCCGCCACCTCACTTCCACAATGACAGCTCACAATTTGCCCAGTCATGCACCGGGGCAAGCCCTTGGTGTTCTGATTACAACACATCCCGGCCTAGCACACTCCTCTCTACTGTGAGAGGTTCACAGGATACTTCAGTCTCTTGACAGAGCAGCGGATTGGGGGGGGGGGGGGGGGGGGAGGTAGGGAGGAGAAAGGAAGAAGGGGAGAAGGGGAGGCATATGATGGAATGAGATAGGAAGGTGTGGGGGTGGGGTGTGGGGGTGAGGATTGATTCGCTCGCTGAGTACATTCATAGAGGGCTTGCCCTTGAACTTGGGCGAAGTGCACTGTGCTCCATTCTTCCTGGTACTCTTAGGCTGAATGTAGAGGCCTGCTGCTGCTGCTGCTGCTGCTTGCTGCATCCATGGTTGCTGGTACATGGGGGTAATTCATCGCGAAGACGTGGTAATGTGTTTCTGCCCCAGACGCAGCCGAACAGGGTTCTGCCACGTCAAGCTGCTCATTAATGTTTGATGCTGTTTCTATTACCAGTCGCACCAGACATCCCTTCAAGGGCAGCTCATGTTTGGGGTGGGGAGGTACATGGGGATAACAACAGTGGAAAGAAAACAACAACTAGAGGTGTCCCAACACTCATTATCACATTGCTGATTGATGTTTTACTACAAAATATTCTTTGTCAAAATCTCTTTTGTTATGATTTTAAAGGTCTTGGAATATACTGGCCTTCATCATGTTTTAAAATGTATACCAAGTGTCAGTCCCTTTATACAGCAGTAATGTACCAACATTGATCAAATCATGTAGTTCAAGAAATTATCAAAATCTCTGACCATTTTTTGTGTGACTGCCTTCTCTCTGCCATGCAGTGCTCAAGTTAATGATGTATAGCCAGATTGGATTAGAATCATGTTGCTAATTGTTTATTTATTTTTCATTTGTTTGATTTTGCTTTCATCTTTTCTAGGCAAATGGTAATCAGTTCTTTTCCTTGTGCAAAGCAGCTCCGCAGTGATAACACTCAGATCATGATAATGTGATGGTTAGATAAATGCAGCACCCCGAGAGTCGCATTTCAAACCACGTATATAAAGGCCATTTGAAATGCCTTTTGAAACATGATTCTCTTTCTGTCATCCATAAATTTTATGTACATCTACATGGAGAAAGATATGGTGTCCCTGTGCATATGATCATCAAGAATAAATGCTGCTAAGTAGAAAGTTGTTTAGTTATGTTGTTGTTTTTTTTAACTAAGTGGCAGTATGGATGTTTAACTGATCAGTGTTTATGTCTTTTCTCAGAGCTATATTTTTGTGCAATGTATGTGAACCTGCCAAAAATAGCCATCTTCAAGGATGATCAGACTTTTGTCATGTCGTGTATGTGTTTTGTGAACCTACCAGCAATGTCGCATGATAACACTGTATAGGGCTTTTCTCGTTGGTGGATAATGTCTTAATTCCAAGTTCGTAAATGTAACTGGCTTCACAGGATATTTCTGCTGGTAAATATTTATTTCTGCTTGTGTATGACACTGAGGGCGCCCTTCTGATCTTATTTTCCAATATTTCACCTTCTACTATCTTTCACCTTCTTCGACTTCAAGTCGTAGGTAATCTCTGAATACAACGCTCATACAGTCCCACTGCTAAAAGGGCACTATAAACTCAAGAGTCTTTTTGCATTGTTTATGCCTTTCTTGTCAGCAACCATAGCTACTTTCTCTTGTGTTCACAATTTTTGGTTGTATTTTGTGACTGTCCAAGAGTCCAAATTTTGAAGATCAGATGTTTTTGAGCTGTCATTCAAATTTATGTATTCATTTTTTTTTAAAACAATGTTATACTGGGCATGTATGTGTACAATTGATATGCTGCCATATTCTCAATTCTCTAACATAATTCTATTGTCGGATTAGCATCAATTTCAGTACATGTATCTACTATAATCAGTGCAATTGTACATTAGCATGAAATGTCATTGTACTTTCCTATATCTAAGCTTGTCCTTTATACTTTTTATGCCTCCGCCCGAAGGGTGCCAGAGACATTACTTCTCTCTTATTTACTACTTCATCATTTTTATTAAAGTAAATGCTGAAGTATGAAGTTAATGTGAATGCAGTAGGAGAAAATTATATTAGTACAGTTGAGATGTGTTACTTAAAGGTAGGGAATCCCATTTGCATGCCTCAAATGAAGAGTTGTATAAATACAGTGGTATGTTGAAGAGAGTATCATTTTAGAAACTCCCATAAAGTATTGAAAGTGGAAGGTAACATTTAGTACATTTTTATTGACCGTTAGATTTTGAAATGATTTTTTTTTCGGGGCTCACCGTAAATTCCAGTACATTACTAGGCTACCTTTGCAGACCCATGCACTGCATGTGTGTCCATCATGTATATTTTGTGAAGAAAGTTTATCAAAACTTACTTAAACATTTCTATATACATTCTTGCCACACACTCTATATGTTATTACATCAGCTCTTATACTTTTAGATTTGTGTTTATAGATAAAAAATAAAGAAGACTGCAACAAAAAGGCTTAAGTGTGGCTGACACACAGAACTACTGAGTAGTTGAGTTTTGTGCATTATTCAAATTGTAGATAACTGTTGACTTCCAAATTTCTCAGTAATGGCCTAAACAAGTCCCCTGAGGTTCATATTTAATGTTTTGCTGCATTTTGGGAGGTCTGTAAAAGGTATCCCCTACCTTTAAGTGTTAAGTAATTGTTGATTCAATCCATGCATCTAAACAAATACCACAGAATGCCACTTTAAATCAAACTATATCAAATTACAAGGTTAACACACTTTCTTATTGTTTTTTTCTTTGTTGTTGTTCAGACAATCATAACCAAGATGTATGCACACAATTGAGATTAAAATCAATCGTATTGAATTCCCAACCTCCACCTACGTAGACATGTGATCACTCCATCAGTCACAGTGTTATTGTCCTAAAAAGTAGTCTACCCTTCTATAGATGAGGATGTCACTGAGTCCCAGAGTAGTCCACTCCAATGAAGGTCAGTGGTAATACAAGAAAGGCTTTCATCCCACGCAATCCAAGACTGATTGAACATTAGTTGATTTCTATCACATTGACTGTAAGATCAGGGTAATCCGCCCCCACCCCTTGAACATTAAGGACAGAGCAACAATTAAAAACATTGTCAGTTTATAGATAATGTGCTCCAAAGAGTACGCTCATAGGTAACCATCAATGCAAGTCGAGCAAGATTCTTCAGTTGCTGCTTGCTGCGCATGAAACTGTACACAAATTGTTACTAGGAATTGAAGAAATTTATTGCAAAATGAGCTAAGTGCAATTTTTAAAACATTTCAAAGTAAGTCCATCATCAGATAGAGCAAAATTAAACCTTTCCAGTAATACCTCACTTGTAACATAACAAGGGATATTCTAGATGTCATGATTAATGAAAAATATCCGGAATTTTCTTATTATTTTCCTTGTTTTGTAGCAGCTTTAGTCACAAATATCTCAACTTAGCAAGAATGGATTTAGCTCATTTTGCGATAAAACTCTTCAATTGAAAGTTACGCAGAATTATACATAATCAAGATGTTGTATACAATCCAGCTGAGCAAACTTAGCACCAGGTTCGGGCAGTCAGAAACTGACAGTAAATTATTTGTTGTTTCCCCGCGAGCTTTGCACTGATATGAACTCCAGTGTCGTACTTAGTACGAACAATCTAACAAATATGGCTGTACGTATATCATTCACCACTTTTAGTCTTTAAAGTTCATAAATTGGCACCAAGAAACTCTTTTTTTTTTTTCAATAGATGAGTGGGGAGTCCCTTGTATGTGGGTGGTGACATTGAACTTGTGAGAAAATTAGGTCATGCCTACAAATTATCAAGATCGCACTAGTACCCAGGAAGCAATTAGGATTTTATTACAGGTTCAATACATGGCAGTTACTTGAGGTAGAAAGGGCAATATGAATTATTGAGTTAGAGATGGAAAACATGGTTTTGAACAAAGATGGATATCAAATTATTTCAAGTATGAGATGCTTGTACTGAATGTGAAGCCTCTATCCTGTGACATTGAATGCAAATGCTGCTATATTTTCGAATGAGGAGATAGTGTGATTAATTACTTTGTGAAGCAGCACAGATGAAACTTCTCAGAAGTTCAAAGTGTTTGCATCTGGAAACTGTCGTTGCACATGGACTGATGACCCTTTCCCATAAAACAAAGAGAACTAAGATTGAAATTAAAACAAGTACTGTAACACAAACACCATGGCCCATATTCACAGAGATGGTTAAATTTAGTCAGTGCTTTATGCAAATTTCTTCTGCATATTTAAAATGCATGTGACAAATCACAAACGCCAATGCGTATAAGGTATGGCTTCTTCATCCTTATCTTAAGCTTACTTTAAACCATGGTTTTGATTTAAACCACCTTCATGAAAACAAACTCTATACTGGAGTGTGGAGGTGTTTTTAAAAAGTCAAACTATTGATGCTTGGCATTTGTTTTGGGCTTCGTTGATAATGGGTAATATTTATCCTGCTCCGTTGTTTTTATGGTCTGTTTATCATTTTTGTTGACGAAGGAATAATATAAGCTCTTCATGATTTCATATTCCTGTACACTCTGTGGCTCTTATTTCATATTGTAGTGAAAGTAGTAGTCTTGGTGCCATGGAAGTTATAATATTTTTTTTTGTTTCCTACAATACATTAACAACCAAGCTGCATCCAATATTGGCACCAAACCAGCACATTTTGATATGAGATGTGTAATTACAGCAGTCAGTTATGCATGCAGGGAGGTATGTCTGAGACAAGAAGTGACAGACGTAAATGAAATTCTGATTTGCAAAACAAAACACACTTCAGCATCAATAAAGGTCAGTGGGGCTGCCAAGATATCATATTTATATCTTTTTTAATAATGTCTTGCCAGAATTTGATGGAGTATGCAAATTGGCATTAACTGTCATGAAAAACTTCTGTCTGGGTGAGCAGGAGACCCCCCCCCCCCCTTCCTTGTCTTATTATTGATCACGTGCCGAGACTGTTATACATCAGCTTTCTGAGCTATGTACATTTTCAAAATTAAGTTATTTGACTGTTGGATCCCCTGAAATGACAGCCACAACATTTGCAGAGTTCAGTCCTCAAAGGTGCATTTAAATTGTACCTGTAAAACTTTCAATTGAAACAAATGCATAGTTCCCGGTCCTATTTCATGTAGGCACATTTTGTACATTTAATTTTCTGGTTTTGCGTAGATTTGATGAATTCAGTGAGTTCCACCTAATCAAACTCTGATATTTGCAGGGAAATTCAGAAATGCCAAGTTAAGGATGACAGTAGGATAATTTTTGCTTCGAAAAATCCCACAGGCTTTACATGGTTCACAAGACTTCTCCAGGATTGTACATTGCCTCTTTCTCGACCCATGTAGCGTTACATCACCTCAGGTATCTTCATGAATGCTTGAGATTTCAGTCACTGGGACTTTTTCATTCCCCAACCACCACTTCACAGCATCCCGAAAATTTCATTTCCAAAATGAGAGTTGTTCTCCCTATTCCTTTTTTTTTTTTTTGGGGGGGGGCACTACTTTAGGATGAGAGGCGAGATTGAGGC